>JAWPHD010000261.1:0-533802 GCA_037043455.1 Cyrtodaria siliqua
TATTGAAACTGTTGCTTATGTTGAATTCAGACCTGTAATAATCTTGAAAACCCTATTGAAACTGTTGCTTATGTTGAATTCAGACCTGTAATATTATTGAAAACCCTATTGAAACTGTTGCTTATGTTGAATTCAGACCAGTAATATTATTGAAAACCCTATTGAAACTGTTGCTTATGTTGAATTCAGACCAGTAATATTATTGAAAACTCTATTGAAACTTTTGCTTAATATGTTGAATTCAGACATGTAATATTATTGAAAACTCTATTGAAACTTTTGCTTATGTTGAATTCAGACCTGTGATATTATTGAAAACCCTATTGAAACTGTTGCTTATGTTGAATTCAGACCTGTAATAATCTTGAAAACCCTATTGAAACTGTTGCTTATGTTGAATTCAGACCTGTTATATTATTGAAAACCCTATTGAAACTGTTGCTTATGTTGGATTCAGACCTGTAATATTATTGAAAACCCTATTGAAACTTTTGCTTATGTGAATTCAGACCTGTAATATTATTGAAAACTCTATTGAAACTTTTGCTTATGTTGAATTCAGACATGTAATATTATTGAAAACCCTATTGAAACTTTTGCTTATGTTGAATTCAGACATGTAATATTATTGAAAACCCTATTGAAACTTTTGCTTATGTTGAATTCAGACCTGTAATATTATTGAAAACTCTATTGAAACGTTTGCTTATGTTGAATTCAGACATGTAATATTATTGAAAACCCTATTGCAACTTTTGCTTATGTTGAATTCAGACCTGTTATATTATTAAAAACCCTATTGAAACTGTTGCTTATGTTGAATTCAGACCTGTAATATTATTGAAAACCCTATTGAAACTTTTGCTATTGTTGAATTCTGTAAAAATCGGTAAATATGAAATCACTTTATAACTATTGGTCATCACTCGGTCAAAGCGGTTTAACATGGCGATGTTAAACTTATTAAACACTTCAATGATTTACAATTTTCAGAAAGCAAAATAATTTTAAACGACTTCCAAAAAGCTAGAAATACTTTTCCGAAAAAAAAAAAAAATACAGCGATAGAGTTTCGGACAGAAATAGAAAGAAAAATATGAGTGTGTTGAATGGAATTAATTAGAATAAGTACATACTAAGCATGATTCATTTGAAATTAAGTCAAAATTGACCACTGATCCGTTTCAATGCTGTTGTCAGCCTTTATAATTATGTTCATGGTGTCGCACCCTTTGCTTTATTTATCCACGTATTTTTTTGCATTTTCTGGTCGACTTTTTTTTTATCTACGTCGACAATAAAGTTTATTGAGAAGTCGTTTAAAGCAAATGTTAACAACGGATAAAGAGGGGTCATAACTGAACACCTCTTAGACATCGATACCATATACAGAATGTTTTGGAAAACATACAAACAGTTTTCCACAAATAAACGCAATATACATTTTGAACCTGTAAACTATTGTTATTCGTGCGCAATGTATCAACCTATTTAAACAACAACAAATAAGAACAGCTTGCTGTGCCTGCACTTGAATTCAGATAGTTTACGGAAATAATACGTCACGTTTCCAGCTGAAGTTGAAATAACAGCGACAAGTTGATGCATTACTCATTAAAAAAATATCTTGGAAATTGGATATTATACAATGAGGGTTTGTTTGTCAACAATATGTTACTAACGCCGGAGTGAAGGCGCACGCGTACCGGTTTAGAACACACGCCGCATACGACTTTATTATTTCCTTAAACAGTGTGACCGGAATGAACTTTTTACCGTTGATTGGTAAATATATTGATATTTCACGTTTTGTACTAGATAAATAAATGTCATAGGATGGGCAAACGATAATGTTTTTATAAACATAAATATAGGATTTTGATAAAGCATTTTTATGCGATTTTCAGACCATTTACTACAACCAACATCCACAGTAACATCCACAGTAACATCCATAGTTACATTCACAGTACCATCCACAGTAACATCCACAGTAACATTCACAGTAACATCCACAGTAACATTCAGAGTAACATTCACAGAAACATCCACAGTAACATCCACAGTAACATCCACAGTAACATCCACAGTAACGTTCACAGTAACATCCACAGTAGCATTCAGAGTAACATTCACAGTAACATCCACAGAAACATCCATAGTAACATTCACAGTAACATTCACAGTAACATCAACAGTAACATCAACAGTAACATTCACAGTAGCATATATAGTAACATTCACAGTAACATTCAAAGTGTAACATCCAAAGTAACATTCACAGTGTAACATCCAAAGTAACATCAACAGTACCATCCACAGTAACATTCAGAGTAACATTCACAGTAACATTCACAGTGTAACATCCACGGTAACATTCACGGTAACAATCACGTTAACATTCACGGTAACATCCACAGTAGCATTCATCACAGTAACATTCACGGTAACATCTACATTAACATTCAAAGTAACATCCACAGTAGCATTCATCACAGTAACATTCACAGTAACATTCACGGTAACATATACAGTAACATTCACAGTAACATTCAAAGTGTAAGATCCAAAGTAACATTCACAGTAACATCCACAGTAACATCCACAGTAACATCAACAGTAACATTCACAGTAACATCTACAGTAAGATTCACAGTAACATTCAAAGTGTAACATCCAAAGTAACATTCACAGTGTAACATCCAAAGTAACATCAACAGTACCATCCACAGTAACATTCAGAGTAACATTCACAGTAACATTCACAGTGTAACATCCATGGTAACATTCACGGTAACATTTAGAGTAACATCCACAGTTACATTCACGGTAACATCCACGGTAACATCCACGGTAACATTCACGGTAACATTCACGGTATCATTCACAGTAACATCCACAGTAGCATTTATCACAGTAACATTCACGGTAACATCCACATTAACATTCAAAGTAACATCCACAGTAGCATTCATCACAGTAACATTCACAGTAACATTCACGGTAACATCCACGGTAATATCCACAGTAACATTCACTGTAACATCCACGGTAACATTCACGGTAACATTCACGGTAACATCCACAGTAGCATTCATCACAGTAACATTCACGGTAACATCCACAGTAACATTCACAGTAACATCCGGAGTAGCATTCATCACAGTAACATTTACAGTAACATTCACGGTAACATCCACGGTAACATCCACAGTAACATTCACAGTAATCCACAGTAACATTCACGGTAACATCCACATTAACATTCAAAGTAACATCCACAGTAGCATTCATCACAGTAACATTCACAGTAACATTCACGGTAACATCCACGGTAATATCCACAGTAACATTCACTGTAACATCCACGGTAACATTCACGGTAACATTCACGGTAACATCCACAGTAGCATTCATCACAGTAACATTCACGGTAACATCCACAGTAACATTCACAGTAACATCCGGAGTAGCATTCATCACAGTAACTTTTACAGTAACATTCACGGTAACATCCACGGTAACATCCACAGTAACATTCACAGTAACATTCACAGTAACATTCACAGTAACATTCAGAGTATATTCACAGTAACATTCATAGTGTAACATTCACGGTAACATCCACGGTAACATCCACGGTAACATTTAGAGTAACATCCCCAATAACATTCAGAGTAACATTCACAGTAACATTCACAGTGTAACATCCACGGTAACATTTACATCCACAGTAACATCCACAGTAACATCCATGGTAACATTCACGGTAACAACCACGGTAACATCCACGGTAACATCCACCGTAATATTCACGGTCACATCCACGGTAGCATTCACAGTGTAACATCCACGGTAAAATTCACGATAACATTCGCGGTAACATCGACGGTAACATCGACGGTAACATTCACGGTAACATCCATGGTAATATTCACGGTAACATCCACGGTAACATTGACGGTAACATTCACGGTAAAGTTCACGGTAACATTCACGGTAACATTCACGGTAACATGTAACATCCACAGTAACATTTACGGTAACATTCACGGTAACATCCACGGTAACATTAACAGTAACATTCACAGTAACATTCACGTAAAATTCACGGTAACATTCACAGTAACATTCACGGTAACATTCACAGACATACATAGACAACTAAAACTACGCATACTAAACAAACAACAAACAAAGCATGAACCACCACAAACATAAACGGGTTGACAATAGGGCTACCGCATTGGAACAGTCAGGGTCAAAAGCCGCCGCTTGGGGATTGATCCAATTCTAGGGAGAAACAAACTTCACTTTTACTATATCGTCATTCCAATAAAACGTGCAGTGCATATGAATACATTCCCATCTTGCTGTATACTCCACACTAGGCAGCATTAATAGACAGTATAAATAAAGTACAACGATGATCATGTACATATGAATATAAAATAAACCAAAACGTAATCAGCCACAAAGAACTCAATAACCTGAAATTAAGAGCAACATGAGAGTACACCATTAACGGTACGACACTATAAGATTGGAGACAAACATCAACCGTTATTGTCATTTTAGGATTTAGTTAGACGTCATCATATAGTCCACACTCAGTTCGGGCATCAAACAATCAAAGAGGAAAGCATAATGGCGAACTGTAAATAGGCAACCGCTAAACATACATGGTGTTGCAAAATGATAGGTTCATTGCGTTTTTTAATAAACGTTAACTTATAAGACGTTTATAACGAGTGTATGCAAGTGATACTAGTTAAGGATTTTAAGAAGTTTGTAAATCACGTCACCCATATAGAACTTAGATTGTGATAGTCCTAGTCTTTATCCTAGTTAATATTACATTATATATGGGACAAACAGTGAACACTTAGCAGGTGTTTTGCATAAGTTAACCGTTTGAGGTTTTGGTGTGCATTCAAACTTAAATCATCCGTGTAAAAGTATGCAGAAAATTGAACAATAAAAACCAGAAATGCCTTCTTGAATGCAATATAAAGAAAAGGTGGACTTAGTGTGATTTATTTTCCCACAGGTAAACTTAAAATGTAACAACCATAACAAAACATATGTTGTTATGAGAACAACTATATCTATTTAGAAATGTCTTAATCTTAAACAGATGTTATATAATATAAACAAAAACAACAACAAGTACGGTATAATGATGAATATGCAATGTTTGGTACCAAATTCATTACATTGCCAATATCATGTTGTCATTTGTTTTTCAATAGGTCGAATCATTAAGGGACTGTCGCTTGATAAAGAGGATAGGGTGTAAAGTAAAATGTGTCCAAAGTGTCCAGTTTATTTTGCAACTGAGTATAGAACACTATACAATGTATTCTGGATCCGGTGATCACTGGTTTGAGCGTTACCAGCGCCACCGTGATTCTTTCTTCGAGGTGCTCTTAGGCTCGTCCATCGGATGTAGCCGTTAACCGGACCGTTCCTATGTATCAACGTCTTTACTCCGAGCACGTTAAAAACGCAGATGGAATCTACTCATTTGTGAGAGTAAATTCCTATATAATCGTTTACTCTCTTCGGCTTCACGAACTAGTTAGGCCTTGAACAAGGACCCAACATTTTCGATATTGTTACCAACCCAAGGGACTAATTATACCATCACTTTTTGAAAAGAGCCATATATATAGATTACATTTTTCCATGATAGCGATCTGGAACAGGTAGCTTATATAAAAAAAATCGAACATTTATAGGTTATCATTGTACCGCTTTCATATAAGTTTTTGATGTTCATTTTTGAATGTCATGCTTGTGTGAATAATTATTGATGTACTTTTAAAGATGCACTTAAGTTTACAATTCATTGAGTTACATAAAGCGTAAATAAGCTATTTTTTAGCACTGAATTCAGTTTAAAATCTCTATTTTGCTTCAAATTAGAAGTCAATTTACCCCACCCACTATTTGTATTTGTATGCATTTAGTTTAGTTAATATTTTTACAATATATGTGTAAACTTGTAAGAATCAGTAATTTACAACCTTTCTACATGATTTAAATAATATTATAATATGAATAAAGGATTGTTATGATATATTGATGAAATTAAGTACTAAGCAATGTTCATGGCATTGCACATACGTATTAGTAAGCCTGGTAAGTTGAGACACATGCCAAACTGGAAGTATAAGCCTTCCTCAAAGTAACTGCAACATAAATAGTATTAACATGTTCTGATATATACATATATTGCACAGACAAAGGATTCTAGATAAAGGAATTGTGCGGTTTAACGTGTTTTCTTTTAACAAAAGTATTTTTTAGGTATATGCGTCATGGCAATACTTATTATGATTACACATTTGGATTATGTATTACACATAAATACATGAATTAAACATTGCATATTGCAACGCAAAATCTTAAAAGTTGTCTATTGTAATACTTTTTAATTACAATTTATGCACATTTTAAGGATTTTTACACCTGAATTACCCCACCCATATAAAACACAATGAAGAATTCTGCATATGAAATGTAAAAATAGTAGTATATGCATTTGCACGAACCATTTTTGTGTTACTGAAAAAAGAATCGACGAAGATGAATTGATTTGAATTGGGGTTTTACGGCGCACCAACACAAACATGTTATTTGGCGCCAACAGGAATGAACATTCGACATTCTTCATTAACATCTAGATAAAAATTTGCAGAATGTGCCTAGAACCTTCTTACCTGCAGAACTGCAGAGTTGCTGCAAATTCTCTAGTAAACACTCCATTTTTCGCTGGAGCCACGATCACTGCCACCACTGAAGTAGCACCTGAAACAATACAGGTTTCATGATGAAAATAATGAACAAAAATGACAAAATTAACATGAATTCGGGGAAATTTTACCCCTATGCCTGGATATGCAGTGGTCATATTCTTGCCCGGGAACCACACGGCGTCGACGAAGAAATATCTTTAGGGTGATACCCAGATCACTGTACTAACTACTTACCATGGCAACTATTTGTTAGTATTGGTGCAGTTATTACAACATCACCTGCTTAGGATATGTATCTAAACATAGGTTGTGATGTTCTCCGTACTTGATTTAGAGTATGGAATTAACCTAGGATAGTAAGCATCAACCCTACTTTTGCGCATGCGCATGCAAGTGGAATGATTTTTACCTAAAAAAGAAGGTGTATTGCCAATGAAGAGAGGGAGTGAGTGTGTGTGTGGGGGTGGGGGTGGGGGGGGGGGGGGTAGGGGGTTGGATATATAGGCATTTAGGAACCTGCCCTACTGACGAATAGACACTTATGTTTCTTTAACATGATGGGAGAAAAAAACACGGGATCGCCTGGTTTACGTCCCCATCCGACGGACGAGGGTAAAAGTGTCTTGCCCAAGAACACACCGACAAAATTCACTGACTCCGGTGAGGCTTGAACCAGAGTCCTCTGAATTTAAAGTCCTCCGTGCTATCCACTGCATCAACAGGCTGTATGCGCTCAAGCAGGATGACTGCATTAAAATGCATACAACTAAAATGTTAATCCGTCATAAAGGTTATATCCAAGAAGCTGGGTTCACAACGGACTCTCTTATCTAGAAAGTTAGCATCAAGTTCATGTATGTCGAGTTGCAATATGCCTGCAAGCTTTATATATGCCCAGCTCATTGCTGTTTTGATAAACTTGGCAATTAATGCCTTGGGATAAAACAGGACAATTAAGAATACTCAATACATATTATCTGATTTAAATAATATAACTTAATGTGAAAATATAACATACATATAAGATAAAAAAAAAATTAAACGCTTCCAGATAAGAATCGGTACCCAGTGCATCGAGATAGATTACATTTAGTGATCACGGTTAGTTTACTGATGTTTATTCCAAAAGCTATATCCGACATACAGGCGCTACTGCAGTTAAAGTAGCTATCCCGCCAACAATAGCTACATTTTACAACATATGTACATCGTTTCTAAACCTACTGACCACGAGGTATATACATAACTTACATCGTTTGAGAATCAAAACTCTATAGATACAATATAAAAAGCTTTAACAAGCTAGACAAAAAAAAATATGAACAATTCATTTTACACTTATTCAATTACGTATATTACAAAAACCGATGAATAAACATATACTTTTAAGCGACACATATGCATTATAATATGAGATGATAGAGTTTTGATAAACTGTTTTTGCAGTGTAATTTTGTCGTAATTTGGCGGGTTATTTTAAAATTTGTATAACAAACACCTAAAAATCAACAGTTAAACCGTAAAATGCCTTTTCTATTTCTTTCTGTTTGTCTAAAATGCAGTGGTCTACTTTGTGATTTTAGTTCTTGGATTTATTCAATATGCGAATTGTAAACATGGTTAAGTCTTCATAATGGAATACATTATCAAAAATCACATTCTCTATATATTTCATTTCGCTTAAAACTTTTTAAGTGATTTTATGAAAGGTGTACAACTTCAAGCCATAAACAAGAGACCCACTCGCCTTGTCTCAAAATGCTCTCATGTTTTAAGAAACAACAATTTCTTTATATAAATCTGAAAAAATGTGACCCCCGTAATGGCCATATTTGACCCCATTGTCGCCATTTGAACAAACTAGGTAGAGGATCATAAGTTTATGGTACATGCGAACTATTATTAAGCTTTTGAAGTATCAGAGAAGCTGTTTGAATATGTTTTCCTATATAATTCAATGCTATAGTTTGACCCCCGGAACAGGGCCAAATTTGATTCCTGGCTTGATTCAAGGGACACCATTTAAATAATTTGGTACAGGACAATAATCTTAAGCTGCATGTAGCTTATTGCACCTCTAGCTCTTGTAGTTCAGACAAGATGTTTATAGACGTTCCTACATATCTCTATGTAAATATGTAACCCCCGGGACCGGGTGAAATTTGACCATAAGATCACCATTTGAACAAAATAAATAGGTAGAGATCGATACTCTTATATTACATGCATCGTATTAGACCTCTAGCTCATGTAGTATCAGAAAAAGAATATTTTTATGGACTTTCCTATATAACCCTTTGTGAAACTTTAACCCCAGAACCGGGCTTAGTCACGATTTGAACAAAAGTGGTAGAGAACCATAAGCTTGTACAATATGCAAAATAGTAGATCTCTGGCTCTTTTTTTTTTAAAGAAGAGATTTTAAAGATGTTTCTATATGACTCTATATATGTTTCTATATGAGCCATATATGACCCCAGGGTCAACATTTTAACAACTTGCTAGTGAACCATAAGCTTATGCTTCATGCATAATATGGCTCTTACAGTTTTAGAGAAAATTATTTATTTTTAAAGAATTCCTATATAACTGTATGAAAAAATGTTACCCCCGGGGCTGGGCCATATTTTACCCTGGGGTCACCATTTTATAAATACTTGGTAGAGGACCCTAAATGTATAATACATGCAAAATATTAGACCTGTAGCTCTTCTAGTTTCAGCGAAAACGACTTTTTAAAGAAACAAGAGTTTTGCTTAAAAGGGGGAGATAACTCTAATAACAGGAATCAGCTACCCTGTCCACACTGCTATCATGGACTTTTTGTTTCTCTACAAGGTACTCCATAACATGGTACTAGTAAGAATTTGTCCCTTGAGATGGTAACAAAAAAGTGTATGGCTCACGGTCTAAATCAAATGATATATCTTGAGGAGTCGTATATATAAAATAAAACAACAACAATTGGTTATAAATAGAATCACGTATTTCACAAATATTGCATAACATTATGACCACATCGGATTACTCACTAGTGAACAAACAATTATTTTGTTTTAAATGGAGTATTGTATGTCATTGAAAACGTTTAAACGTTGTGAGCGTTTTACAAATAATATGACGAATTACTAAGTTAAAAGCGCTATTTAGTTGTCTATTGGGCACTAGATATAAAGTGTTTCTGTTTACGAATTACAATAAATACTGATAAAGGGGATCCTTTGTGAGCAACAAACACAATTAAGAGAATAAAGCATCAGACGTTTATTGATCGCACCATGAACTGTTGTTATATGACGTATCTTCTACATTGTTTGAAGCTTTAAATTGCACGTTATTCTGGAAATGGATTTAACGATAACACACATTATGCAAAACATACCAATAGGCACGAACTAGTGTTCTAGTATCTTGCAGAATCACCTCTATTTGTTTAATATTTAATAACAAACTGGTGTTGTTGTCTGGTGGAAAGTATACCCAATTGATCTACAAATTATATGTGGGTAAAGTAAAACAAAAAGAGAACGCAAATCTGCATGGGTAATCTGATATTGTAAACATAGTTAATATCTTTATATTTTCACGGCTGGTCGCTTTAATGTAGAATACCGCTTCGTTACTTCGAAGCGTGAGAGGTTTTGCTCCTTATATTACCTCTCATGACCATACTCAATAAAACCGCATCTGTTACTTTTCTCTCTTGTTTAACTTAGTGTTTGTTGCTTCAAATGATCCCTTTGTGTGTCGCCTTCGAAGCATGGCGGACACTAGGTTTTACTTTGTTCGTCGTTAAGACGAAGATATTGGAATGAGACTTTCTGTGTATATAGCTCATATAGATATACAGCTCGGAAATGCATTTGAGGTTACTGGACTCAAGGTCATGGTCACTGGTACTCAAATAAAACGTTTTGGCTTCCTTTAACAATTGTGACTTGTATACCTACTTATAGTTAGGAATGAGAAATAATAATGAAACTCGCTGTGTATGTAGCTTACATAAACGAAAAACATTAATTTCTGCTTTCGAAAATCAGCTATAGCCCAGTCAATCCAATAAATGATTCGAATCATCCTTGTGGTACAATATATATCTCTCCCCACACCCCACCCCCACCCACCCACTCAATATAATACATGATTTGAATAATACTGCTTTTCCTACATTATTGTCTCCTCTTAAAATCCACTAAACGATTCGAATTATACTGTTTGTCGTATCTCCCCATCACCTCAAACCATGATTTGGATCCTACTGCTTGTCGTACAATAACGTCCCTCTCAATTCAAACCATGATTTGAATCATAATCCTTGTCTTGCTATAACTCCCCCCCCCCCACACCCCCACACCGCCCACCACCCGTACTTCTTGTCGTACAACATTTAGAATGTAACTATTTGAGTCATTGTTTTCAGAAAGACGTCAATTGCCCGATTAATTTTATTTTCTCGGTTATGTCTCGAACGTGTTTATATTTCTGTATAATCTCGTATAGTTGTAGCACGCCAATTACGTATACTCGATAATTCCGAATTATCGACACGCCTGCTAAATTGATAAGTTGGCATTTAAATGCAATGCGCACCCACGAGAAGTTGCATTTGCTATTAAAAAACTAATTTTACAAATGTCATACTCATGATTGAAATTCGACAATTTTAGATATTTTCCGTCGCGTCATATTTTCAGAAAATGCAACACAAGTTAATGTGTCTAATTTAAAGACTTTCGGCTTTAGCTTGAACTTTTCGTCTAATAGTCAGTTTCTATTGAAATGCAGCCAAGTGAACTTTTGTTCATTGATAAATAGTGAATACACGTTAGATTAATGGAAATGATGTCCTTAAATTAGAAAAAATATCAGATTTATTTATTTAAAATGCCATAACGATTTTATTTGATAAGTAAACGTTTATTATAAACAAAGAACAGAGAACATGAAATGTTGCATTAACAAAACACTTTGTTAATTTGTCTAATTAGTTTCTTTAGTGCTGTGTTGCGACCGTAAAAAGTCGCCCCGACTACAAATCAGTAGTGTTATTATTTACTGATCTTTTGGGATCATCAAGCCAAGTCTGTGTGGCTTTAAAGTAGAATATCGCTTAAGCCGGTGCTAGGAGGCGTGAGAGATGTTGCATCTTATAATTACCTCTCATGAACAGACTCAATAAACCCGAGTCTGCTACTTTTCTCTCTTGTTTGTGTTTGTTTCCAAGGGATCACCTTTCAGTATATATTGCATGACGCAATGAAGAAATTGTAACCTTTAATTTTACGAAATATTTGTCAGGATCAATATCCCAAAATAAATGCTTATTTTTTATATATTAAGTCCAAGGTGCCAAAAATATAAATTGCAAGGTATTAAAGTTATTATTTTATGCTTGTTGTCGTTTCATCACCACTTTCTTATTTTTTTTATTTTATTTTATTATGACCTCTGTGGGATATATGCATGAACATTGCTTTAATAACATATACTATTTTGCTTTTATATATGCGAGATGGTTTTGTTCTACATTTTGCCATCGTAAGAAATGTAAACAGTACACTAATGGTAGCTTAGTTTGTAAGCCTGTTAGAGCGGATGCCATTAGTACAGATGTAATTGGAAATGTGGTCGATCCTGGAGATCAGGACATTATACTGCTGACAGTTTCAGGATGACCTACTTTCATATGGGTTTCAAAAAGTCTCATTCTTATGTGTTTTATAACTTGATAAATCTAAAGTACTAGTGTTGAAGTTGTAATCATATACATTTTAAATTCATACATTTGTTGTATAATGTATATGCTGCATCATTGTTCCTGCCATTGAACGTAACTGTTAGTAACTGTGTTATATATTTAGATTTGCTCAAGGGTCATCTATGACCTATTGCAAATTATGTATGCAACGGTTAATTGGGAATGGCCTTGACCCCAACTGACCTATGACGAGGAAATAAAAGCTTCTATGGGTGAATATAAGGGTTAGTCACGACCGACTTCAGAATGTGGATCAACATTTGTCAGTATAGTTATATAGACTGAAGTGTCACCGCGAAACTGTTGTGTCTATGATTTTATTTATATATAATTACAATAGTTCCGCTTTCAAACCCTCCGTATTCAAACGGATTTTAATTGACTGTCATATATGTCGTTTATGCCAGACATTGTGATACCAACAGAAAATAATGGTATTTACTGGATATGTTATCATTTTTAAATTCCATTTCATGTGTGGGTGCAGGGCGGGGCAGGGCAAGGGATGGTAGCATAGCATATTACACTCCTTATATCACTTAGGTGTCTACTTTTAGCAGTGAGCTTAGTGCTTAACTCTATAATGCTAGTACCCCAGAATACAATGCCGTAAACATATGACCTTTGTAAACTAAACGCCAAGCAAGGAAGCTACTTGTTGTCATATTTACGAATAATGTTTCCCTAGTTACTACTTACGGCGTTTATGTTGCTCTTATTTGTTTTTTCTAGAGCTTGAAGTCGTGTTGAGGACTTTAATATTCATAATATGTGTATAACTAAGAAGCTACTCCTGCAGGGCTACCGTTACCATAAGCTTCGAAAAAAATTGTACTATCGTAACCCTGATCTGCTTTTTAAATATAACCGTAATTTAAGAACTTTTCTTCGACAAGGACTATTATAACCTGACTTATATGGTGATGTGATTTACAAACTTCGTAAGATCCTTGGTCATAATCACGTTCATACAATCTGTATTAAACATGTTAAAATCTTTATCAAAAGAGGTTATGACCCTATCATTTTGAAACGTACTGCATGTTTAGTGGTTGACCCATTTACAGTTCGCCGTTATGCATTTCTTTTGTATTGTCTTACCCTTAACAGTTGTTCTATTGTTGCTCTGGCTTGTGTCAAGTCAATGAGTACTTGCTTTGTGGCTTTCTAGGCTTTTGTTTTTTATACTAATATATGCACGATCAGTTAGGTATTATAATTATATTGCCTATTAATGCTGTCTTGTTTGTTAGAGAATATAACATGAAGAATATCTTTATTTACATTGTCCCGTTTTATTGGAATGACAATAGGGTAAAAGTGAGGTTTGGTGCACCTAGAACATAGTTAAAACCCCCCACACACACCAGCGGCCTTTTTTTACCACTGATCGTTCTGAGGCGGTAGTCCTATTGTCAACCCTTTTATGTTTGTGATGATATATCTTGCCTTTTATTAATCTTTGTGATTATTGTTGTTGTTTTTTAAGTAGTGTTTTTGGTTGTCTGTGGTCCATGAATGCTGATTTTCCTGTTCGATGTTTATAATTTAAAACATATATATATATTATTTTTAAAATAAAACAAAATCAGCTTCTGTCCACTATAACTTCAATAAATTGGTGCCGATTTTCAACACATTTTATGTTTAGTTTTATATCAACAAGATCTCAGACAAGTTCACCAAGGCTAAAGTTGAGGGTTTTATCGAGTTCTTGCCTATGATTATCTAAAACTAAAAATGTGTCGTTGTTTCCGTGATATCGATTGTTTGAAGACTAATCTCAGTTTGACAAAGAGCACATTTGTCGAGTGGGCTTAATAAGTGGTTACCTTAGATTTTTAAAAATATGAAAATTTCATACTGATGTACATAACAACTTATGTAAACTGGTTCTGATTTTAACCAGATTTAGTAGGAGGTTTGGTTATAACTGGACACCATTGCAGGGATATTATGAACGCGATATTTCTAGTTGTTAATGCACAGAATATCAAATTGTTATACGTCAGTTCCTCGGTCAGAACAGTACTGAACATAAAATGGAACGGTTGAATTGCTCGGACATTTATCAAATCAAAACTATTAAAATATTGTGTTATATTTGTTCCAATATTTGCCAAATATTGTAAATGCATTATTTTTGTATGGCTTTACATTCCAGAGTTTTATAAGACATTTTATTTTTCGATACCTCTAGGGACAGTTTCTTTACATTTTGATCAGGAATTATAACACTTCATTTCAAGTAGTTTTTACAAGTCAGCTGGCGTTAATGAACTACCTTTGTTAAACATAAATAATTATTCTGTGAAATTTCAACATACTTTATAAAGTTATCAAGTTTTTAAATATAGGCTGCATTTCAGGACAATAAATGATATGAGTTAATGTTTCTTGCTGTTGACAATACTTGCACAATGGACTATCAATGCTGTTACTTTTATGCACAGGCTTGCATTACGATATAGAGAAGAAGAGATAGTGTTATAGTATATGTATATAGTAACGGGAAGGCCAGAATCATAATACACACTCGTCTTATTGAATACTTCGTGCGTAAATCTCGCTCAGCAATCGGGTCAGATATACATTTTTCTTTGTATCTGTTGCTAACCTAAATATGCCCTACCTACTATGATTTTCTTCATCCGTTATTGAAATCCGCGGATTGAATGCATCAACATCAATAATTCAAAGCAATTAATACATGGGCAATACCCATTATGCGTTTATTGTTATTTTCAGTATATAACTGAATATTGAGTTATACCGATCCTGCGGTATTTATTCATTAGTTGGTATGTGATGTATCAACATGTTTATCACACACTAACTCAGGTACGTAACAAACCGGCTTGACGCCATTTAATTTACCGATTTATTTCAACTTCAGCAGGAATCGTCACGTGTTATTTATGTCAAGAAAGTGAGTCGTATCAGGTTGTATTAATTAACCGTTTGAATGTCGGGGGACAAAATACAATGTAACACAACTGGTTATGGTTATATATAAAAGCATTAAAAATAATTGACGTATACAACGTTGATTTCAGTATCGTGTTATCGATTATATCCCGAAATATTTTTTTAAAAAAAGCACTCTTAAACTGCTATATGTTATATAATTAAACTAAAAATCTTACTTTCATAAAAAGCACATTTCAGGCTTTCATTTAGATTACAATACTTTAAAGGACTTTGATGGTACATATTGCTCGTGTTATTTATCATATATATTGCATAAATAAATGAATTCGTCATTTCTTTTCCAAAAGTCCGCTATATAATTTTATGTTTAATATGCTACTGCTAATCGAACGGTACAGGGTAACACTAGGCCTGTCATTTCGGAAAGAATGTTTAAACAGCACCAAACACACCAATGGTTACCCCTTTAAAAGTTTCATTATCGACAGAATGCGCATTTGGCTCAAGCAGATGAGCAAACTTAGGCTTTAAACGTAGCAATCTCTTAACATTAAACACAATATTGATATAGTTTGACTTTTTCAAGCGAAACTTCAACATTTATGAATTTCGTGTAACAATGTATACTTTGATTAAAAGGTCCACTACATGACCGAGTAGTCCTTTCTGTAATTAGTTGTAACCCCTTTTTGTACAAAACACGTTGAGACATAATGGATTTTGTATTAAGTATTTAAAGCAGACTATTTCTTAAAGTCCTATCAGATGTATACATAAACAGATGTCATTGACCTAGCGGGTAAAACACTGTCCTGACTTTCCTCTCATTGTCGGGAACACAATTACCATACTTTCCGGGATAGCCGCAAAACCTAGGAGAATATTCAAATATTAATAGGTGTTTTTCAGTTCTTACTACCTCCGGTGAAACTAACACAATTACCCTGAGATAGCTAAACCGTGGCATGATATCTAAAACAAACAGTGAGATAACGTGTTTCTCATTATATAGCACGTCGAGTTATCAGATTACAGGTCACACGATTATATGTTTTACATTAGAAAACAGTTTGAGTTGTCAGAGTGCGATAGAACCTAAACTCATTATTGTAAAAGTATGCAGACGACAGAATGACCGAATAAAACAAACCAGGATTGCCTTCTTGAAAGCAATAAGAAGGCTACATGGAATCATCGTTGACAGTAGTTTTTCATTTCAAGTAATTAAAAAAAGTTAGGACTATAACTCACAAAATAATAAAAAAAATATACGACAGTAGAACATGAAATGTTGCATTCACAGAAAGCAGTCACCAACATCTCGAAATCGAAACCTTGTACAGTAACAGGCAATATACCTATATCCAGTTTTATCTGCCTTCGCTTATCACCATAATTCACAATTATAACAGAAAATGTAAAAATAAAATAAAAATAATAATAATAAAAATTAGTACACACTAAACTGTGTTCAAATGAAGTTATAAGTTCTTTTATATAGTGTTTTTAATAGAGAAAACTCTAAAACCTTTCTCGTAAAGAACCATTTGATATTTTGTTTATTGCGTTTCAGAAATGATCAATATATTATATGATATTATTTTTTTCAATCTGAAATGTATATTTTTAAAATCCGTTAGTCTCAGTGTCGTACTATCATCACTTTTTTTAAATATATAATTATTTTATCAAGTGTCAAAGACGCATTTGTTCGATAGCACGAACTGTCGCGTACATGCTCTTAACGAATAATACTGACACATTTGTGGACATGTACGGTTATTGCCTATTTATCTCAAGCATATTAATGCCTTTTAAACTATGTGGACGAGTAATACATAATTCTTTGTCAAATTTGGTCACTATTGTCAGAGTGACTGCTCCTTGCTAAATCATTTCCAAACATTTCGTCTATTATTCAACATGATGTAGAGTAGTGTTTTTATGTTTTGCTGCTTGCTTAAACAAAAATAAGTACAATATCGCTGTTTTTAAGCGCTGAGTGCACTACTTCTACAATTAACCCAAAGTGATTTTGTATTTAAGTCATTCCCAAGGATGAATAGTTTTAACCGTTGACAGAAATAGAAGTAGATAGTTGTTTTATTATATTGAATCATGGAGAAAAAAAGTAAGAAAATGTGTCAAGATAAGTAATTTATTTTTAATATGGAAACACTATTTTCTTTAACAATATGAATAAACAAAATAAACAAATTATATATTTTTTATCATATTTATCAAATGAACTCCATTGTTAATTTTCATTCCATTCCATGTCATTGGACGTTCATGGTAATAAAGCGCTTGAATGATCTGGAAGATACTATTGACTCGGCAAGAGACCTATTCACCCGAAAGAGAACTATTGACTCGCAAATCAGGTTTAAACCGGATTGGACACGTTTGAACACGGTTTAAGTCCGTAGTTCAGACTAATGACTTTCACATGACTGCCTTACAGTCAATAAAAACTTCGTAATAAAATGATATTTAATAATTAAAATTTCAAATCCTCAGCAATGATTATTAACCTACAGAAGGTCGACTTCATCTCGGTCAAAAACCGCAACGGGTCAACACTAATTCCCTAGCTTTTATCGTTGACATGAACAGAAGTAGATCGTTGTATTATATTTCGACAATAATTCTTCAAAACTCTTTTGTTATGACATTTTTGTAAATTGAAACTAATAACTGTTTACATCACGAATCAGTTTTAGATTTTCTGAAAGAAATCAGACTTTATAAATCATTATAATATGTTCTTATATATATATATATACGTGTTTACACACCCGTTGACGGGCATTTGTTGATTTACTTATATACATAGTTTATGTTACTACCATATCATCACTTATTTGTAAATAGTTTTATCTTTATAGATTTGCATTACTTTTCAATTACTACTTCATTTTTTCATCTTCCATCAATTTCTGCGCACAATATGACCTATTTATGTGTCGACGTGCCGTAAAACACCATTCATTCATTCAAAATGAATCACGCTGTAATCATGTGTTTTTCTGCGAAATTAAAAAAACAGAAGTCTATTATTCTTACCCGCTAAGCCATACTCGTGTTGTTTACCACGATAATGGAAGATGAAGACATGGGTAAATAGAAGCCCTCTGTTATTAAGTATCTTACGGTTTGCATCTAATTGATATATAGTGTGGACATTGTATTAACTGAAGTATCATCAACAGATCACGTCCGTGACATTTTAGCGCTGATTCCATTCCCTGCGTGAGCTTAGTCTATACTTTAAATGTTTATTTCTCTCTACATTCTTGATAGATGGTAGTTTGAAATAATGATGTTCTTAGTTAAAGGTCGAATTGTTGTTGCTCGATGTATCATACTTTCTAACTAATTAGATAGACAAACATCTATAAATAATATGATTTTTTTTTATATAGTTTGCGCCGGTTTGGAATTTTGACGTTTCTAACAATTTTAAAATATCATATAAAATGTCATGCAATCCGGTACTCGACTGTAATTACCTGTAAGTATGCGCTACTTTTGTCGCAGAAGTCTATTTTACATTAAACAAAGACTGGTTTAAGCCTCTGCATCAATCAGAACTGCATCAATCAGAACAAAACCTTAACTAAAAGCATTTCCTAATATTTGAATTTTGACAAAGTAGAGAAAAGCGCAACACATGATCGTTGATTAGAATGCAATTAGAATGCCAGTTGCATGCATTTCATTGAGCGAAATTAGATGCCTTTCACCAAAATACTAACATTTGGCCTGGACAGATAGACTTTATGCATTATATGTTATAAAAGCCAGGTGTGTAGATAGACATTAAAACTCATATTCTTACTAGACAACTTTTCGTCATGTATCCAACTGATGTTTATATCAGGCAAATATGTTCGTGTACTAGTAATTACTAATTGTGCCATTCTTGTCGCATTTATATTGACATGGTAGGGATTTTAGGTTTTATATTGAGTCTTTCACCAGTTACTTTGCCAGAGGTCTGTCAGAGGTCATTGAAGCCTTTAATACCATATGAGGCTATCTAGATGTTATTTCTAACATCCACCGACACCCTTTATATTTACTATGCTGAATACTATATCCTAAATAGCTTCAACTGAACAAACTAAACCATTCCGATTTCTCGATTAATAGCTATATATTGTAAATGGAGATATAGTTAGCAATTGATATGTATGGCAAGACCGATTATTTTAATTTTGACATCGTAAAATGTCTCCACTATTGTTTGCGGCGCTTGTTTCAGCCAAAGCTTTTTCTGCAGTAGCTTGAGCAATTTAAATAACACGTACATCAATTATATATCACTAGAAGTGGTATTTTTAGCGGTAATACAAAATACCTTAGTTTTGAAAAATAAGTTATTTTTATTTACCACTAACAATGTGTGTTTGACTGATATACAACTTATTGAGGTACGAGATGTATTTTGTCGGAAAAGTCCAAAAATACTTTGACTGAAACAAGTGTCCCGAACAATAGGACCAGTTGTACAAAGACCAATGTCTGGGCCCAGTTTATTATGTGGCCCGAGTATTAACTTTCATACCTCATCCAACCCTTACTCCAAGAAGCGAAAACGAGTTTGGCTGGGGTATGGAATAAAACCTTAAGTTCGGCTAAAAAAGTTTGCAGAGTGTAAAATTAAACATTTAATAGGTAGTTTTAAACAGGTTGTTGTATTTTTTTCAGAAAAAAATGTTTTTAAACATGTTTTATTGTCGAGATATCCATTATAAAATCCTGATTATATAAACTTGTCCATTGCTTAATGGAATAAAGGCGGGACCACGTAATGTGTTCAAAGATCCGTTAACTTAACCGAGCGCTAAGTCAAAATTTCCTGAACAAACTGTGGCATATTTATCACTGTTCCACGTCGAATCCATACACTGACATTCATTAAAACTCCAGAAATAAATACACCATGTTATCTCGTCACAGTTTCTGCATAGTGGGTTATTCGGTTCCTCTCTTTGGCAACAAGTAGTCCTGCAATAAAAGCAATCCATCAGAATGTGTATTTATTCGATGTTATGAGAAAATAAAACATACAGATATCTTCTTTGCCACTTATCAGTCCTGAAAGCATCAACCGTTTTTTTTAAAAGCTAAAAGCACTAATTTCAAGGGCTACAACTCCGAAAAAAACAACAATGCCAGTCCGACATCTATAAGAGTCGGCATTTTTTTTCTCTGTAACCACTCTTCATGTTAGATGAAAATATCACTATAAAGTTGAAATTGATGAAGGAAATCGTGAGGCCTGACCAATTATAGCGCTGTACCAAAAACAGATTGAATTGGATTTTTTTTCAATATTTGCTTTTCTCCAAATCTTTCCCTCTAAAATTGTTTGGGAAGTACTTACAAGTTTCCCTCATCATGTTATCCAAACAAAGTTGGTATAAAAGATGGTATAAACACCGGTGTCTGTGCACTGAGATTTAGGGATGCAAGGGAGATAAATCTTTTTTCCCCATTTCATCCTAAATGTAAATAGGGATTATGGCTAATCAGCACCAAATAAGTATAACACTTTTATGCAGAATCAAGACAGAATGAAATTACTCTGCATTCTCATTATACTTGAGAGCTTGACTAGGCATGTGTATATATATTAATATCGACAAAAATTATGTACTGGAAAATATTCATTGGTAATTATAAAAAAAATCGTAAAAAGCAAATCAGGGCAAGGGACTTTTCAGTTAGGGCAAGTGGACTTTTGCCCTGGGTTATTCCCCAATTTTAATTTTCTTGGAGCACTGTTGTGGCGACTACTCCTCTGCAACTACTTTTCATGAAACTTCACAGGAATGTTGCTCTTGATGTCTTGTAATACATCTCAGCCGGAAATTCAAAAAGATGGCTGCCACGGCTATACATAGCTTTTACAAATACAATTTCTTGGCGGCCACTTAACAAAAACCATAAGTGTTATTGATTTGGAACCTTAACCAAAATGACTGGCATGCCATGTAGTTGGTCCTAATCAAAATTCATTTCGATTCGATGTCAAACACGACAGCCAGCGCCATTTTAGTGTATATAGAGTTATATAGGAAAAACTTGTGGTGAGTACTCCTCTGAAACAACTTCATGAATTACCATGAAACTTTACAAGAATGTTGCTCTTGCTGTCTCGTTGGTCCTAGCAAAAAACAGTCCTTTCGGAAATTCAAGATGGCTGCCACATCTACAAATAGATTTTACACGATACACGATGCAAGTTTGTGGAGACTATTTCTCAAACCCATAATATTGCTTTGAAAACTTTACGTCGTTTACACAGAGTTATATTGGAAAACTTTTGGCGATTACTCTAAATCCTCTGAAAATCTTGGATTTTCAGGACACTTTACAGGAATGTTGCTCTTGATATCTAGGTGGTCCTAAGTAAAAATCAGATCGGTCAAAAATTAAAAATGGCCGCCACAACTAAAAATGCATTTTTCAAAAATACAAGTCCATGGCGACTACTAAAATAAGATTTTAACCAACTATCTCAAACAATAACTTGCCACATCCTACAGCCCTTACTCATGAACGGAATGTCACGATAATATGCGCATCTCCACTTGATATTGATGCTTCCAAGCAGGTTTCGCGAAATTCTAACAAGGGGTTATAGAGAAATAGTCCGGACAAGAATTTTCTATTTGACTACTATGTATATATGCATTAAAAATGCTGTAACTCAGTGAAACATTGTCAAAGCGGAACGTCACCACTTGATATTGATACTTCCTAGTCTGCTGGAGCTTACTTGTTGTAAATTGTCCCAATTTATTGTAATGACAATAGGGTAAGAATTTAATTTGATGAAGGCAATAATCGATTAAAACAATGAGAAATATGGTCCTATTATAGAGACCACATCACCCAAACGACGCAGTGGCACCGTAGTCCCGCACTGTACCATAAATGGTTATAATAGCTTAAGTGAATCTCCATTGGCCTTCCATAGTAAAGTTAGAATGTTGACAACCTGTTAAAAACTCAAACCCGGTTAGAATTCTGGGAAACTTACTTTATCATGCAAATAAACATGTCTACTATTAAACATCAAAAAGGATATACATTCTTTATTAAACTATTTAACTGTTATAAAAAGCGTTTATGACTTAGTTGTTTTGCAACGGCAAGCATGTTGAATAAGTGGTTGACGATGTCTTCTTTAAATGTACGCTTAATGGACATAACTATTGTGGACTATATAATGGCCGCTACCTAAAATATCATGTCATGGAAGTAAAGGTTGATTTTTTTATATACACTTCTATCGTGTCGTACCCTTAATGGTTCAATCCTTTGTTTATCTGGATTCTGACACGTTATTGAGTACATTCATGGCGGCATATATATGAATGCTACTACTAGTATTTTCGCCATAAGCATCTGCGTTTATAGCCCTTATCTATTTTCCTCCGCACCACTTCAACAATTTTAATTACAAACACTCGAAGAGGCTCGAAAATTCAAATGCATGTTTGTTATATAGGTATGCCACTACATAAAGATACTTTAGATATCCAACTATAATGCTGTGGTACAGTTAAACACGTTTCAATATCGTTTGTATCATTGTGTGGTAGCCTTACTGTCAAAAGAGTAATACAACCCGACTGGAAAACATTTTTACGTGTCCACAAGAAATATTTATTTTAACTCATAAGAAAATAATTATGCTGGCAGGCGAGTTACATCCAATCAATATTGTTATCTTTTCATCCCACAGGGATAGTATGACATTCATTGATCCGGTTTTTCCTTAGCACCCTAGAACCTAGTTTAAACCCCAAGCGGCCTTTTGTGCCACTTACCGTTCCAAGGCGGTAGCCCTATTGTCAACCCTTTTGTGTTTGTGATGTCTTATTTGGCCTTTATTCATCTTTAAATTTGTTCTTTGTTTCTGCTTGTGTTTGTGGTTAACTATCGGCTTTTCCTGTTCGATTTTTATATCTATATTTGTCATATTAATCCGACGGCGTTTTATTTGAATACCGGGGTGTATACAGTCGGAATTGCCACTAAATACTAGCAATAAATTGGGAATGGAATAATATCCAAAAGCACTAAAATAAATAATAGTTCAATGTGCAGAATATGTACGGCGTGTATCAGTCCAACTGGTCGACTTGGTTAATATTTAAAGATATGAGGTTTTACTTGTCGGTATTTAAATGACCTGATATCCTGTTATGTTGTGCTCTTTTGCTGTCTTTTATTAAGTACGCAATGTATTCTGAAAAATAAAATAAAAAAAAAGAGCTTTCCTTTATCTTCCTAAGTATCAGCGCCTATAACCTATCTTCGTACCACTAAAAAATAGCCATCTCGGGGCATTCGTCAGACACTAAGACATTTTTTATTTATCGGATGTTCCAGTTCAAAATATATGACGGTGCTCTTATTTTGTTACGTGCAAAACTGATTTCTTGACAAAAACACCCACTCAATTTAACCTTGACCTACTTCTCTTTGACGTCTAGCAAATCTTGCAAGACAAACACTTATCAATTACACGATATTAGAGATCAACATCTTTGAAGTACGATATATCAATCTAAACACTAGACTAAGTAAGTTAATATTTCGCTGAGAGTATACCAAATACTGAACTAATTAGTGTTTACAGCGATTTTGAGGAAAACAGCATGCATCAACATTTTGTTTTTTCTAATTAAAGGCCACATTGTAATTGCCACGTTCACTATAATTCATGTTTAGGTTTTATTCAAGTATGACTCAAGTTTATGATTCTTGTTTGTCAGTCTTTTTTAAAAGTGTTAATTACAGATGTCTGATATGCTAAAAGCTTTAAATGAGCTATACGTTTACAGGACATTATCATTTATTTAATGAAAGTAGTTCTCACAACTCCAACGGTACCACATTCGTACAAAACGTACCTCTGTAAAACTCTGGTTAAAATACAAATATCAAGTCTGAACTGGTTGGTCAAAGTGTCATACGCTAACAGTTGTTTATATCAAAAGCAATTATATTGATTATTTAAGTTCTTAAACTGCAGTCACTCCGAATTAACCGTCGGTTTAATTACAATACACAACAAAAGCACTACGCTCAGTGCATGCCCGAAATAACTATCTAATACGGTGGCAGATCTGTGCCATCTCGTCCGGTTGTTATAGAGAGACGAAAATACGATATACAACATTATGTTGTGTTGGTGGGGCGAAAGACGACAGAAAGACACGACGAAACAAAGCAAAACGACACTTGAAAGGCGAGAAGACGACACATTTAAGTAAAACTATTTAAATATTAATATAAATGTTCTCGTATACATAATATGTATATATGTATTATATATGGAATTGTTCATGCATTGTCTTAATAATAATTTACCAAAACTAGCATAGATACAAAGCTGGGCCGATTTCTAAATATGCAAATATAAATAATACACAAATAGTGACATTGTAGACAATGAAACGTTTTATATACATTCAAGAAAAATATAAACAATGTGTCCGATATTTTTGGATTATACCAACACTTTGTATTATTAATTAACTAAACTGTATTAGCCGTATTTTACTAGAAATTCTATACATGATACGAAACCAACTCTTCCAATATGATTCGGGAGTCGGCCAATATGCAAAAACACGGCCAATAAACTCACAATTACGAGATTTAAGTGAGGTCATTCACGTTAGTGACCTCATTCACAAATGAAATAGAAATGAAATCAATGCAAATAATGTCAGAATAATTTCATTAAAACTAAATTCTACTGCAGTGGAAGTTAATTAACAAAATTGTCATTAATTAAGTGTTATCGTACTGTCATAATGGCCTGCAACCTTCGGCCTTGGGGCCAATATGACAGTCCTTGGACCAATAACTGGGCGAATATGAAATCCTTTAATTTATAACATCATATTACTCATGATGTATTACTCATTCCCTCTAATTGTCACACACTCTGTCGTCTTAAGTATGTTTCCGGTGAGCAGCATAACCAAATTAAGACAATGTGATTAATGAGACAGAATAAGGGAAGATATAAACTAGCACATTCTAACTAAATCTATCCGATACTTCCGGTGAATCCAACATATTTGCATCTGTAGCAGTGTTGAATAGTAACAACATAAGATAATGAGCTTCACGTGTCCATGAGCTTTTGAATTAATAGAAGAAACGATCGCATCTAAACTAACGGATGTTATGCATTACGTGGTCCGAGTATTAACTTTCATACCCTATCCAACCCCTTCTCCAAGAAGCAAAAACGGGGTTGGCTGGGGTATGAAATAAAACCTAAGCTTTGGCCTAAACAGTTTGCATATTGTAAAATTAAAACATTTAATAGGTAATTTTAAACAGGTTATGGTATTTTATTCAGTAAAATATGTTTTTAAACGTGTTTTATTGTCGAAATATCCCTTATAAAATCCTGCTAATATAAGCTTTCCCGTCTCTTAATGGAAACAAGGCGGGACCATGTAATGGTATATAAGTCACAATACCGTTTGGCTAGTACATATAGTTTAAATAAGATTGTTTTCCAAAAGCAGAATAATTATAAAATATAATTTCCGAGAACTAGTGCGTAAAGCCCGAAATTTTATCAGGATTTGTAACGCCCGTGGGAAGTATATCCCTTATTTGAAAACCGGTGGTATTTTAGTTATATGTGTTACAATTCACGATTTGACGAAATAATTGACCTATACTGTAATAAAACCATGGCCTTTCTTAATGTGATTGGTCATGGTTAAAAGTATGTGTATGACAACATTCTAAATGACTGGAATGAACGGCCAAAGGATAGAGTTGTGATACTCTGACAAGCGAGAACGATGTATAGTCGATTAATTAGAAGTTGCATAGGGTTCATTATTTCTAAAAATTCAACTGTTTTGATAGCTTATTGTTACTGAAAATTAATATGGTTAGCTGGTTAGTAGAAAAACGAATTTCGAAATCACAGAGAATGACTAGCTTCAAACGGGTTCTCCCGTTAATAAATATATATTAAGTTTAATTACTAGTGTTTTTTTAAATACGGTAAATGTTTACCATATTCAAAAATACTGGTTTATCAACTGTGTTTTGTATATTTTGTTCCTTTTCTTTCTTTTATTCTACAACTCTTTCAAGTATGCGTTTTTGAAGTCACTCTGGCTACTGAGAAATATATCCCAAAATGAGATATTTCCAAGTCGAGCTTTGAGTAGATATAGCTTTTCTTTTCACTGGATATTAGTACGTTCACTTTATTCTGTTGATAAATAAATTTCTTTTTTTCAAGGAGACGTACTGCGCTTGCATCGACTGTGTCTCAATAAAAAGGCGGCGTTACTGCAAAGGCATCCCATGTGTCTCAATAGAGAATGGCTATTCCACTGACCACGATTGCCAATAACCAACACTAGTTCTGCCGGTACAATCTTTGATGGAACTGAACTTTGAGTATACCAAATGCCTACCGATACATCAAGATCGCGTCCTGTTGCTCACAGAAATACCACTGCAAAACAGATTCAGAGAAAATGACCTGACCAGTTTGATGAAAGACATCCTGCTGTCATATTTAGA
Source organism: Cyrtodaria siliqua (assembly GCA_037043455.1). Classification (NCBI taxonomy): domain Eukaryota; kingdom Metazoa; phylum Mollusca; class Bivalvia; order Adapedonta; family Hiatellidae; genus Cyrtodaria; species Cyrtodaria siliqua. Next base: position 27,049 of record JAWPHD010000261.1, read on the forward strand.
TGACAACATTTAATGTTTTAGGAAACGAAAACATGACTCCGATTAGACTGGTGCTTTGGTTTCAAGCAAGCAAATCAGATGTGCATGTATTACGAGCAATGCTCATCAGATATAGGCTGATGCAGTATTTGTTTCACTGATGCAGTATTTGTTTCACAGAAACGTGCACATGATGTATACTTGATGTTTTAAGCTATTAGCAAATGTACTTGACTGGGGACCAAATTCCTGGTGTAAACAAAAACATTCGAGGAAAATTAACATACTGATTTACTTATATCAACTATTATTGCTGCCTTGTTTGTTAGAGGATGCAGCCTCATTACGTGGTCCGAGTATTAACTTTCATACCCCATCCAAACTCTTCTCCAAGAACACAAATAAAAGTCCATACCAAACAATCAACATATAAAGCCCTACCGCCTGCAATATTTGAAAACTGTATCCCAAAAAACACAATTTCTCAACTCTGACGCTCTAATACAAATCAACGCGCAGGTTACGAAAATAACAGACTTTCAACAGACGACCAACAGATCAACAGATCAACAATAAAAGACAAATGACTCAAGGTGAACCTTGTTATTCGTGACCAAACATAAAACGAAAATTGCCTTTGCAAGCAATATAGCAAAGTGGTTTTAATTGCACCCAACGGCATTGTTGTGAGGCCGTATAGACCACGTTTATCGGAAGTTCGATGAATGCAGACTGAAAGCGTTCAAAGAGGAAATTGCCTGGGTTTTATGTTTCAGAGATAGTATCTGATTATACAACGATTTATCTTTTGTTAGTGTAAACACTCTTTTTTTTTTATTGAGACACGAACTATAACATCGAGATAGACCGATAGCTCTCTTTATTTAAGTCTTATATATGGCCTGTCTGTTTTAATTAATTACTCTGTGACTATGTGCACTATCGAATATAATGTTCAACTATATACTTATGTTATGTTAGCGTGATGACGAGAATTACATTTGAACAGCCAATGGCAAACATGCTTAAACTCTGTTAAATATTTACTTGATCTTTAAAACGACAACGTATCATTTTGCAACGTACTGCATGTTTAGCGGTTGACCGATTACAGTCCGCCACTATGCTTTCCTCTTTGATTGTGCGATGACCTGACAGATACCATAAATCCTTATAGGACGGTAGCGTTTGATGTTTGTCTACAATACCTTAACGGTTTGTTCTCTTGTTGCTCTGGCTTCTGTCAAGCCATTGAGCACTTACGTTGTGGCTTTCTAGGCTTTTGTTTTTATATTATATATACATTATCATTTATGTGTACCCGCGTACATGTAAATGGTGAATAATCTATTCCTAGCCGTTTGTCCTTGATAGCTCAGTTGGTAGAGCGCTGGTACGGTAAAATCAATCTGGGTTCGAGTCCCGCTTGAGGAATGATTTTCACCACCTGTTATGTATGTGTTTTACTTTTATTGCCTATTAACGCTGCCTTGTTTGTTAGCGATTATAACCTGGCGGGGAAAACTGGAAGCAAGGTATGCAACACCATCAACATAAAATGGTTGAAAATAAAGGTACCGCCTTGAAACGAACAATGCAGTTAAGGGTCAAAACCTAGTTTTAGAGTGAATGTTCAACTTATAAACATGTTAATCTAACCATTCTTCCGCCTAACATCACATTGATTGTTCGACTTACTGAATGTGCAACAATGACTTTCACAACCAGATTTCTATGGTGATGTGATTTACAAACCTTATAGGATCCTTTGTCTTAATTACTTTCAAACAACGTTTATTGAACTTTTTAGAATGTTTATCAAACGAAATTATGACCCTGGCATTTTTCAACGTAGTGCATGTTTAGAAGTATACTCATTTGCATTGAGTGTTCAATGTCATACACATTTGCAGTTCGTCACTATGCTTTCCTCTTTGTGCGATATCGATAACGCAACATATCGTGGACCTTGTCGTGCCCTTAATGGGGAATTGCTTTGTGGCCTTCTAGGATTTTGTTTGGATATTAGGTCGTATGCTGCTACCCAAATGTTGACATATTGGTACCATTCAAGCTGACAAATTATAATATGCATTTTCGGAAAGGTCAACGTTTTACGCTTCTTTTAAGCCAGGATAGTATTTTTAGTTCGATAGCTTAACTGTATATAACTATTGTTTTATAAAGGGAGGTAATTTTTAAGAAAATGTTCTAAATTGATATAAAAATGGATGTATGGCATGGATTAACTCCACCAAATTTGTATTTGTGTATTTGATTGCATTCAAAATGGTTACGTAAGTCATGTAAACAGATAACAGTTCAATAGTTCAACCCTTAAAATCGTATAAAAACATATGGAAGCAAACATTTAACCATTGTAATCTATCGAAAGAAGGTAAAGATAACCAAACAAATTAGAATACATTTATACTTTTTAAGCAAATTACATGTAAATATAGTTTTTAAATTCTATATATACGAAACAATACGAAATAATATAAACGTGTGACCTCTCTGTAATAAATGTGTTGCTATAAAGGGAGATAATAAAGTACAATTTAAAGTTTTTAATAAGAAAAATTGAGCTAACATTAAAAAATGATTCACAGAAATGTTACAATTCAAAGTTCCATTTTATTTGTCTTTGTGTCACCTTCGTAGCATGGCAGACAGGTAGGGATCGCTTTGTCCGTAGTCTGCCTTCATTCGTCCGTCTGTCCGTCACGCTTTATCCTGCAACCTGAACTTGGTCATAACTTAAAACATATGTCACCTATGTTCATGAAACTTCACAAACATCTTCATCTCACCCCAAGGAAAGTCGTAACACATGTCTAATAACTTTGTTTTCCATTTCGGCAAAGTTATGCCCCTTTCCATTAAACCTTTACCTGCAGCCTGACCTAGCTCATAACGTTAACTAAGCACATGACAGTCTACAAAAGTGTTCCGTCGAACACCCTTCTCGTTATTTATTTAACATATGCAAAAGCCTATGTGATTCCATCATTGAATTATATACTTTTGTTAAATTCACCTTCACACTGAACATATGTATAGCATAATTGTAATAGTACACCACTGTTAAAAAAAGAATTTTTTTTTTTCTTTATATCCCATGTGCCTTCAATACACAAATGATACACATGAAAAGCGTGCACTTACATTGTAAACTGAACGTGGTATGGTGAAACGTTCGGATGAACAGTTTATTAGATTTGTTATTTGGTTTGGACCATTTTTGTTCGAATATAGACATGCTAATGATCAATTGGTTTTGTTTGGCACTGTTTCTATGCAAAATAGTCACTCAGTTCTGTTTAACACATCCACAAATATAGTTGCCGGTTATAAATGGAACAAATTATTTGAAATAAAAAAAAAAAAAAAAAAAAAAAAAATTCGGATATAAAGGGCATATTTCAGCCATATACGTATTATTTTTGATATTATGTTCACGTAAATAATATTGAATTACTGTCATGTACTTTATGGTTGACATTGCTCATGCCTAAAGTATGCATTTGGTTGAACATTTCACTTGACGGTACCCCATCCATTTGGTGTTTGTTTTTATATAAAGATATATCTGATGTTGAGATTTTCCAATCCAATCCACCACTCAGTATAATGGTAATACAACAAGCTGTTGTAATGAGACCCTGGAATAATTATCAACTGGATATCAGTTAATAATAATCCAGTGTCTCATTACAACGGCTTGTTGTATGTCCATCCTATAGCGTTGTGGATTCAACTGGTCAGCTCTTCATGAGTAGTATTTCCCATACATATGCAACAGCAGCAGTACAACATGTGCGTGCATGTGCGTGCATACCAACATGAGTCAACATTCGGCAAATGAAAACGCAGTATTCTTTTAAAGATGTTAATATCATGATTGTCTCTTTCTGTAGCTTTGAGACGTATATTATTTTCCAAGCTGAGTTTTCTTTAAAACTACGTTTACTTCTTAATTGCATTTTTCTCATCCCAAAACTGAAATATCACTTCTCTCGTTTCTGTTAATTGGCATATTATATTTTTTTGCAATAGTTTAATAAAAGAAATACTACAATAACATTTACGTATGCAATTTGTGAGTTTGAGTTTAATTATCGAAATCGTTTAAAAATGTCTTCAATTTATTGATTACAAATACAAGATATTCATGAGAAAAAAAAATTGGCTATTTCTTTTATTTATTTTTGTGTGTGTGTTCGCCCATTTATTTTCCATATACACGAATTTTGCCGGGAGTTGGGGTTTTAATTATTTCCAAATTCCGTTTTGCAGGTTTTCATCTTTTAATCATAATAAGCAACCTGAAACGATTTATCTATAGTTAGTGACTTATAGAATACAGATTCAAACAATTCAAATAAAATACAACCCGATAAATATAATTTCATTAAATACAATTCGCGTAGTAAATATATCATATCATTATAATATATTAACAGTAAACAATTCTTACCGGGTTTGTGGAACCAAAATAATGCTTTCACTATGAGGTGAATGCAAAACTATCTTCTAAGTAATAGTATGAGTTCTGCCCAATACGACTGCTTTTGTAAGAGTGAAGTTAATTGCAGAATTAGGCGGGAATCTCAGAGTGCAAAGTTATTGAACTGTGAAAAACAAACATCCATCAATCACTCATACTGAACAAGACAAACCAGTTTACAATACAACATCACAATATGCTCACAACATCTATATACAATTCATTCATGTACATTTGTAAATAGTGGGAATATCAATATTATGATTTGGCCTCTTCATATACCTGGAAAACCAGTCACCTGTAACTTTAAAGCACTGTGGTCAACTATGTTGATGCAATATCGGTTAAAGTGAAATATGAAGACAGGTCAACACGAACATAGGAAAAAAAGAAAGATATAAAAATCGGACAGGGTAAGTAGATTCAATGACGACAGTCAACCACAAAATACAAAAACAAACACGCAAACAGACAAACGAGAAGGCAAAAGTAATAAAAAAAAAAAGCAAACGACATCACAAACACAAAAAGGTTGACAATAGGGCTTCCGCCTTGGAACGGTCAGTGGAGGAAGAAGAAGAAGGAGAAACTTTATTTACCTCGTCATAGGTCTATGGAAGTTCTAGGTCATCCTCCATACATATAGCATTATTGCAATAAGTCTAAGAAAACCCTTGAGCAAATCAATAAAATCCATAAGCATTAAACATTTTTTCATTTCTCGATCATAGTGGACAGTGTGAATATGTTTACTTATATCTAAAATACATCACTCATATGATAAGGTAAATGATAAGGTAAATTATAAGATTAAATGTTAATCAATCAACCAAAAATACCATTTGCGATGATGCTAATTGGTAAGTTATTATTGACTTATTTGAGTCAAGTATCTTCCAGATACCTGTCTGTCGATCATATCTTTCCCTGCGAAATCGAAACAAGAGAAAATATATAATTCATAACTGGTATATTTAAGTCAAAATGTAATGGGTGCCTCTTTATCTACATAATAAGAAAATGGTAAAGACCTTCAGCTCCCTTTCATTTCAAAAGAAATAATTTTTTAATAAATATTCAAATTTTCGTACATTTTATTTGCAGCTTTCATGTTACTTAGGAACATTTTGTCTGTACCGTAATACATCTTTATTTACATTTTTGAAAAATACTTTTTTTTGTTATAAATAAATATCCAAAAATCTTTTATTTTATGCTTTATTTTTGTCGATTTTCTCCAAAATGTCAAGATATATCAACTTTGTTTATTCCAAACATTTTTCCCATGTACATTAATATAATAGAATGTTTATTTTAAGAACATTCAACTCCCTTATATTGCAATAAAATTGTATTTTAAATAGTCCAGTTTTCGGCGTTTTTTTTTTTTAAATTTCGATATTCTGGGCCAAAAGTATTGACATTTTCAAATCTCTGATCCTTTAGGACTGTCTCTTCTGTAGTTCATGACACCTTTACATTTAAAGAAATATATAACGACTTCCGTTTTATTATATTTTGATCATGATTTAAAATTTCATAACTATTCCAAAAATCAGCGACTTTAATTAATTTGGTGTTGATTTCCCCCCACAATTTCAAGATTTATATATTTTATTCATTACAAATATTTGTTTTCATGAACTTGTATATAACAGATAACTTTAAGGACTTTCAATCTCCTTATATTGTAATGAGAATTATAATTTTAGAAGTAATCCCGTGTTTAGTGATTTTGGTTAAAATTTGCAACTTTTGGCCCAAAATATCCTAGTTTTTCGAAATCTCTGATCCTTTAGAATTATACCTATATCTCAGGACTTCTTTAGATAAATGAAAACACTTTAAAACCTACTATTTTGTTTAATTGGAAGTGTCAATATTTTTTTTTAATAATTATCTCTGATCCTTTAGAATTTTACTATTTTGTTTAATTGGAAGTGTCAATATTTTTTTTTAATAATTATTCCAAAAATCAGCAATTTGTACTCTTTTTTGCTGATTTTCCCCCAAAATGGAAAGCTGTATACATTTTGTTCATTTCAAATATTGTTTTTATTTATATGAATATAACAGGCAACTTTCCGAAGCTTCAGCTCCCTAATATTGCAATGATAATAATATTAAAAAAATTATTCCAATTTTTAGCGATTTTTGTTCAAATTTTGATGTTTTTGCCCGAACATAATGTGTTAAGCTACCGTTTCCGAAAAACTATACTGGCTATTTCTTTTTTACTAAGATATATCTAAAAGGTGGTAGCATTTAAAATTTGCCAGCTGAGTTGGTACCGAAAAGTTGAGTAGCCCATGGTATATATAGCATGTCGGGAATATCTTTATTTAACAAGGTCCCGTTTAATTGGGATGATATTAGGGCAAACATGAGCCTTAATACATGCTTAAACCTGGTTTAAGGCTCAATGGCCAATTTGCCCTGGTCTTTCCAAGGCGGTACCTCTATTTTCCACCCGTTTGTGTTTGACTTGTCGCATATTTTGCTTCTATCTTTTCTTGTGATTGTTGTTTGTTTTGAATGCGTGTTGTACACTGCTCAAAACTATTAACGGATTGCTTGTCAATTTTCCATATGGTTACGTGCACCATTTTGACGGCCCGGCTTTTCCTAAATGCCTTTCTGTACGAACCACGAACCACAAACACCGGGTTTGTACAGAAAGCCATTTAGGAAAAGCCGGACCGTCAAAATGGAAAATCGACAAGCAATCCGTTAACAGTGACCGTGTTCTGTAAATGCTACTTTTCTTGTTGAACCTTTATACCTACTTCCATTCAGCACCTTGTTTTGAGTTTCATTTGAGTTTCATTGCGCTGTTATAACATAGCTTTGATTGAGCTGCGTAGTACTTTTGTTATCTAGTGTTTAATTCCAATTATTTCTACATTGGGCTTTTATTACTTAGTTTTCATTTTTAATTAAGATGCATTGCGCTTTTATAACCTAGTTTTAAGTTTTTTAACTGCATTGCGCTTTTACTTAAAATGTTAATTTATGGTGCTGCAAGATTAAAGGCTGTGATATAGAAATAAAGCAGTATAAATGAATTATAAATATTTTGTTATTAGTTCAGATTAAAGAGGGTTTCTACGTATTAAAGTGCTAAACGGACATTGCAAGCTAAACGCAATGATATACTTTGATCCGTTGTTCTTGCTTATTCTATAAACGAGTGTTTAGTCCTAATAAAAATTGTCTGCTTCCCCCACGATAATTAAGAATATAACATGTATCATGAAGCAATCCCAGTCGAAATAAACTCTTAAGATTCCTGTTTATGCTGAGCATTATCTGCGCAGACAATCTCAGTCGAGATGAACTCTCATTAGTCTAGTTTATGCTGAGCATTATCTGCGCAGACAATCTCAGTCGAGATGAACTCTCACTATTCTGGTTTATGCTGAGCATTATCTGCGCAGACAATCTCAGTCGAGATGAACTCTCACTATTCTGGTTTATGATGAGCATTATCTGCGCAGACAATCTCAGTCGAGATGAACTCTCACTATTCTAGTTTATGCTGAGCATTATCTCAGTCGAGATGAACTCTCACTATTCTGGTTTATGATGAGCATTATCTGCGCAGACAATCTCAGTCGCGATGTCTAGTTTATGATGAGTACTATCTGCGTAGAAAAATAAAATGTTTCTCTGATATCATTTCTTAAAAACCGAATAGAAATTATTTCCACAATTTTAAATAAAATTTTCTCACCGAGAAAATGTTATTAAATGCTGTCTTGAATAGAGGTTTATTTTACTCATGAAAGTAAACAATATGCACTGTAAGAGGTTCGTGTATGGTAAATATTAAAGACGTATTATTTCAATTAAAGTATTCCTGGCTAGCAAGGCGTCTGCAATAACTAAACATTTTTTATTACTTTTGCCTTTTCGTTTGTCTGTTTGCGTGTTTGTTTTTGTGTTTTGTGGTTGACTGTCGTCCTTGAATGCTACTTTCCCTGTCCGATATTTTTATCCTTCTTTAAAGCGTTTGTTAAGCTCATTGTCACGGTAAAATAAGTGTAAGCGAGATTTATCTAAGTTTGATATATAACAACTAATAACATTATTTAAAATACCCTCACGATACCTTTTGGCTACTAGTTTATGAAATACTTCACTTGTATATAGTTACGACATATTTCGATACTTCACTTTTATAGTTTAGAATAATATACTTCTCTGACATACACTTTGATAAGATACTTCACAAGCATACTTTTATAACTCACATGTCAGTTATACCAACGATAGTATCTAGAAGGAAGACACTCTCGGATCCCCTTTTCAGTATTAACATTAATATTAGCGTGTGTATAGTGCTGTGTGGCGGCCGTAAAACGTTACCCCGACTACAAGTCAGTAGTGTTATTACTTAATGGTCCTTTTTACTTCAAGCCTATTATTTGTGGCTTTAAAACAGAATATCGATTAAGTCGGTGCTATGATGCGTGGGAGGTGTTGAGCCTTACATTACCTGTCATGAACAGATGTAATAAAACCGAGTCTGCTACTTTTATCTCTTGTTTGTGCTTGTTGCTTCCAAGGGATCCCCTTTTCATCATATATTGAGACATTCACACCTGCGTGTGTTTAGTGCTGTGTGGCGGCTTAAAAAGTTGTCCCGACTACAAATCAGTAGTGTTATCATCTACTGGTCCTGTGGGATGATCAAGTCCATTCTTTGTGGCTTTAAAGTAGAATATCGCTTAAGCCGGTGCTGGGAGGCGTGTGAGGTGTTGCACTTTACATTACCTGTCATGAACAGGCTCAATAAAACTGAGTCTGCTATTTTTATCTTTTGTTTGTGTTTGTTGCTTCCAAGGGATCCCCTTTTCAGTATTTATTGACATTCGCACTAGCGTTTGTTTAGTGCTGTGTTGTGGCCGTGAAAAGTTGTCCCGACTACAGATCAGTAGTGTTATCATCTACTGGTCTTTTGGGATCATCATGGCTTTAAAGTAGAATATCGGTTAAGCCGGTGCTAAGAGGCGTGAGAGGTTTGCACTTTACATTACCTGTTATGAACAGACTCAATAAGACAGAGGCTGCTACTTTTATCTTTTGTTTGTGTTTGTTGCTTCCAAAGGATCCCTTTTCCAGTATTTATTACAACATTTTGGTCGGTATATGCTTTGTTATCGTCTTGGACGTATATATGCAGCCTTTGAGTAAGTCAAAACACTGAATATATATACACAACAAAACATAGATATGCTGTATACACAATAAATCATTGATGTTCCATTCACAACAAAATACTGACGTATTTAACAAAACAAAACACCGGTGTTCTATGTACAACACAAAAGCAATTGACTTAATAAGTTCATACTTGAATAACAAAAGTAGAAATAAAAGTCGAACAGGAAATGTAGCATTAAAGGACTACAGTCAACCAAAAGTACGCATAGAAATAAACAACAATTACAAAAATGAATAAAAGGCACGATATGACATCATAAACATAATGACAATAGAGCTTTCGCCTTGAAACGGTCAGTTATCAAAAAGTGTCGCTGGGGTTTAAACCAGGTTCTAGGGTGCACCAAACCTCACTATCAACCGTTTGTCATCTCAATAAAACGGGACAGTGTATACGTAAATAAAGATAACGAACAAGGCAGGAATAATCGGCAATATAAAGATAACATATAAATGATCAAGCATATATGAATATAAAAAATGTCTAGAATGCCAAACAGCAAGTACTCAATGACTTGGCATAAGCCAGAGCAACAAGAGAACAAGCATCAGAGCTACCGTCCTTTGAGGATTTAGGAAGACGTTATCATAGGGTCCATAATCTGTCAGGTCATCGCACAAACAAAGAGAAGGCATAGTGGCGAACTGTAAATGGGTATATTTCTAAACATGCACTACGTTGCAAAATATAGGAACATAACCTCTTTTGATAAACATTTATGTCAGTCGCTGATTTACATACTATTTTAAACAGTCTGGAAAGCACTCTATGCTTTAACATCTTACCTCTTTGTCCATTTCTTCACTTAAGTTGATCGACGAGGAAGCTGACGCAATTTTCATTTGTACAGATCCTTGTATACAACATTGCTTCCATAATTCAAAGCTACACACAAAATGTTCTCCTGGCCCATATTGACAAGTAGTCTGACCACGTCAGACGTTTTCTGAAAATACTATATCTTAATAAGTGTATTGATTTTATTGACATGGTTCCAGATAACCGTGTTGTTGATTCTATTCCTAAATATTTAAAAAAAATCAGAAAGTCCTATAATTTGTATAAAATACAATTTTAAATATTATTTTCAACTACAACAAAATAGTTTCTGACCTTGACATGGTAAATAACAATCATAAAGAACTTTTGCTGTCTTCACTGGAAACTTTGATATTGTGCATAAACGTATTCGGCATTTGTTTTTGAAATGTTCGAAGTACAGATTACCTTCAATTATCGATTTTAATGCATGTCGTGTTCAGATCGCCCATTGCATTGAGGTATTTAGTATAAAATAGTGTCGTAGAGAACATGCGAACCAAACTCTCTTTCTGCTTGGAAAAAGTCAATTCGTAATATTATAGGTACCCGTATCAATTTTTACAATGCTAATCCCTCTTTAGTTCTTCCGAGACCTAGGTTTTCTTTTCGTAATTTAAAAATATAGTCCAGTTTATTATACTGAGGATGATGTTGTTTCTACACATATCACTCGGTGCACGACGGTAGATGAAAAGCAAAAGAAACTGCCAACTATGTACCGAATTCCTAAATTGCATGAAAAGCCTATAAAACCCGATTTACTTCGAATTCTAGTGCCTGTATCACTGCAAACATCTCTGAACGTTTAACTTCTCGTCTTGCCACCGTTAAAGATCGCGTTAAAAACTATTGTGCTAAAGCTTATGAAAACTCTGAATTCAGGAGACGTTCTTCATAAAATGTGCAATAAACGTCAAATTTCATCTATAAATACAAGAGGTGTTCAACTTATAACGTAACACTTTTTTAAGATGTTATTTTTCAGAGGAAGTTATACAATGTGAAACTATCATTTTGAATGCATATATTAAACACAATTTCACGCGGTTCACTTTAAATTACATTTTGCATACATTTTTCAACCTATATGTTTCTATTGTCATAGAGTTTTACCTTAAACCAAATAATTCCACTAAATGCATCATAATTGTTTAAATCTGTGTTGGCAATTTAAATGTGATCGTAAGTTTTATTTAAGACAAAAATATAAATGTTGAATTGTTTTTAATTTTTTTTTCGCAATATTAGAGAAATTGACTGATAATAGGACTGTTTCCTCGTTGTATATTACCGATTATTTTATAAAAATAAACCAAAATATGCAGTGTGTTCATGTTTTATAAGATAACAAATAAATGGATGTTGTTGCTGTATCATCACGTACCAAAATAAAGATATCTTTGGTGATTTTTTGATTTTTTCATCATTATATGCAAATGCGTGTGTTTTACCCCTAAATCTTAGTTATATATTTCTTCTTTCTTTTCTTATAAGAAAGTAATGAAACTTATTTGTATAGAGGAGGAAATCATAACAATGCCTGCAGCTAATGTTTCAAACTAGAAGTTTTCATAAATCAATCGTTTTCAAAATCGAAATTCATGTTAATTTTCGTTGAATATAAATTAGCAAACAAATGCAAATACCAAATTTGTACGTTCAGACATGGACATATCGCACTACCATAACCTTAAATGACAATTTACAAGCATTTTTTAAAAATTGTTTCGCAGTTATTTTTACAATTGAAGATTTTTGCATCAAAACATCATTCTCTACCCTTTTTCAAAAATACGACCACATGCAAATTAGAAAGCACATAAAAGTTCATGTCATAATGTTTTATATTACAGGAATCATTAGACTTGACATTAAATTGAACATATCTGAATATTTGACGAGAATGTCTCAAATGAAAGCGTTACTTATTTGTCTCAATTTATTCGTTTTTCTAGAGCTTATACTCGAGTTGAGGACTTTAACATTCGTTATCTTTGTATCACTAAATAGCTACTCCATCAGGGTTACCGTTACCATAAATTTTTAAGAACTCTTCTGCGACACGCACTATCACAACCTGACTGCTATGTTAATGTGATTTACAAACTTCGTAACAGCTTTGGTGATGATTACTTTCATACAATCTTTACAATTAGAATCATCTCTCTTGTCATAGATTTTACTTATTATTTCTCCATTTTCAATAGAGAGATGAAAATTAAGAAATATAGGCTTTGTTGAGTTGAAGTTCTATGGGATGAATAGTATTAACTATATTAGAAAAGAAAATATTATCAATGTTCAGAATGTCATCCGGATACCGAGAGGTGTCATGCAAGACCTAATTGCATCCGCCTGAGTATCTGGTGAAATACTCAACATGAAATCACTTTCATAGCAACATTATTTGCACTTTTAAACATTCTAGGCCGACATTAAAACGTTTTTACTTTCTAAGTAAGCGCCCTTATGCACGGAGAATGAATTGTCGTAATAAAACGAGATTATAGTATAGGCTTTATTATAGATGTGAATAATCACCTTATTTTGTTCTTATTGTGAGAGTTATAACATGATGAATATACGATTACAATTTAAATGCATTCAGCTTATCTAATATAAAAAAACACAACATAATTCTTTAGAAATGGCGTGCACAAAAATTGACATAAGCGTCTCATTGAAAACAATAACACGTTGTTTATTATTTTTGACGAAATTGCCAGTCTGATTTATTCTTGACATGTCACACAAATCCGCTCTTATGGTAAATAATTTCAAATCTTGTTTCCCAGCAATCAGCGTTATACCTGGTTCACAATTCAAGTTAATGAATCAGAGGAAAGACGATCCACTACTCACTTTATGGAACTTTCGGTGAAAGGAACACCATTTATTTGACACATCGATTAATTAATATAGAAGCATTTCTATTTAAATATGGTTGTCAGTATATGTTAAAATAAACGAAAATCTTCGGGTATAATTTGTTTTCGTTATTTTACCAAAGTTTTAAATATATTGTTCAATAATATATAATATGTAAAATGAATTATCTTAAAAGTATTAACATAATTATTAATAATCATAGATATAAATTTGTGTAGAAAAACTAATTGGACGATGCCACTATTCACTACGACTAAGACAACGATGAACGAGTCGCAAAGCTGAACACATGGATGTAAATAAGTCTCCGCAAAGTTACCCTCGCTTTAAAGATATTAACCCGTCAAATAGCGGCAAAATCGTATATAAAAACTCTGTACAGGAGTGCAGGTCATATACTAATGTATATTTGCCGATTAAGAGATTTATTCACGGGTTCTAAAAAATTCTTGATTGAATACGCGTAAATGAATTATGAGTTGGTAACTCTTTATTCGACGCTGCATTTTCTGGGTTTGGCTTGGCTGGTTAAAACCGTTGATTATCATGTATGTCTATAGAGCTTGGAGTCTTATAATAAGTAAGTTATAGTTATACCTCATCATCAGTAGGTTTAGAAAAGGTGTACATAGGATGTAACTTGTGACTGTTATTGGCGGGATAGATACTTTAAATATTATTTTTGCTGATGTTAAGTTTATTAAATCATATATATAGGAACGATATTGCTAGCAAGTGTACATACAATTAAAACAGGAGTACTTACCTTGCAAAATAAGACTGCATTATAGCTTTAAAGAAGCATATGAATTAATATAAATGATTTATGCAACACAAACTAGTCAAATCGTCGATTAAACTACTTCATTGCCAATATTCAAATTATACGAGTTATGGGACCTAGTTTGGAGCAAATTAAATACGAAACTGAAACACATTATGAAGATTCCATTGCTATTGGGATTGACGCCCAACATTCTTCCAGAACAATCGGCGATGACGTAATGATACAGTCTTCGCCTCGAATGCGAAAGATCTCGGTTTCGATTGACTGGCGTATTTATAAAAATGTTACAATGCCTACTTTGCTTGACGTTCAGCATATACAGAATGGGTAGTGTTAGATCTCAACGGTCTGGTTTCAGAATAATGTGACTGGATGTTGTAATGTTGAATATTAAACTCACTGCTACAAGCGATATTACTGACTGAAAGATGGCTGAAGGTGCCATAAGCAAGTCATTATAGATAACTTAATTTGTATGACTTTATAACTGACCGTTCCAAGGCGGTAGCCCTTTTGTTAAGGCTTTTATGTTTGTGGCAAAATGTCTTTCGTCTTATTTATCCTTGTATTTGTTGTTTGTTTCAATAAATGTTATTGGTTGACTGTTGTCGTTAAATGTTATATTTCCTGTTTGACTTGTGGATATATTTTTGGGCAAATAGTATTGAAACGGCGCTTCTAAGTATCCTCGGTCTCTTAGTTTTCGCACACTGAACGATTTCGGTACGCCATAATGTCGAGCTGCAGCTCCAATTGAGATTTGTTTCATCACAACTTTTCTGTAGGCCTCTGAAAGACCCGTAGGGGTGTACAACATATACTGGTTGTCCCTATTGGAACGTTTCTAAAAGAAAAATAAAACGAATTTTCAATAGTAATTCGCAGATAGTTTGTTCATGGGTGTAGCTAACAGTCGTATCACAGTCACATGACTGTACGGCGTCAAACAGACGTCAACAAAGATTTTTCATGGAAAATGTTATGTTGTTTTTTTATTAAATTTTCGTTTTGGAAGCAAATACTTACGTTTTGTAGCTGAATTCTCCACATTTTCAAAAGTAAACAAACGTGTCACGGTGTTGAGCAGACGATCAACAGAGAAAGATGACGTAATACGCGTAAATACTACCGCAATACGTCATATACGGGTGTGTTCGATTTCACAAGGTGTGCGAAAACAGAAGGTGCGACGATACTCTAAGTAAGTGTCAATCTATAATCCGAAAATTTAAAAAAATATGTGAGTAAATTATATTGCTATTCAGCATATATTGCGATGGTTAAATGTAAGAGTTTCCTTTGTATACACTGTCTTGTCGAATTGAGTGATGAAGACAGCAACATAGCGAGGTTGGGATTTTAACTAGTCAGGAGCTCTTATTAACTAGTCAGACCGTTCCAATTTGCTCATTTGATTTAGTTGATGGTACAGTGTGGATACATGGTACAACAGCGTATATGTGTTGTGGTTTATTGTAATAATATTTTTTTTATCTTATCCAAATATATTGCCTTTTTATATTTTGATATTAGGTTTAAATGTACTTTTCTGCATTTTACAAAACATTGTTTTATTTATTTCAATCAAACAATTCACACTCTTAATAAGTGCCCAATACCAAAGAAAAATACAAATATCCTATGCATATCACAATGGGGCACTATCACTTTGGGATTGTTATATTAATTATATTCGAAATGATTTGCAATATTTTGTAACATCACAATAGTATCACCTTCTCCGTTATTTCTATTAATTAGGAATACAAATAATATAATATTACGTTTATAACAGAATAATGTTCATGTAAATACTCAGAACTGTACATATGTTTATTGCTATGTCATATGTTCTATGTATGTATGCATTTGTAGTATCTCATGGGCCTATGACCTATTGATTTATGAATAAATCTTTATGTATACCTTATAATTTACAATCATAAAGTTACGCTTTGTTTTATGCGGGAAATCATAAACAATTGTATGGAAGTACAAAAGAACACCAGTTAAGAAATACTGAAATTGAAATTGTCGTTTATTTAAGAAATGACGAACATATGAAATAGTAATAGCATTTATTTTTTACAATAAATGATATATATGTTTTCACATCAAAGGTGTGGGGAACTTAAAACGCCAAAATTGCCAAAAGCAATACCCCACCCGTAACGTGCGAGTGTAAATTATACACAACATCAATGCACTCATAAAAAAAGATGAAACACAATAAACATATTAAATGAAGTATGCTATCTGAAGAAGAAGTAATTAAATATTTTAATAGTGGCTGTTTGTACCGATCCAAAGCAAGGTTCGTGGTGATTGTTTGCTTTGATTCAAACCATTTTCATGGTAATTATGATGTTTATGATGATAGTCATTTATGTTGTTAAAATACACTTAGTTATTTTACTCAAAAGAAGTTTATATTTAAAGGTTAAACCAAAACAAATTGTGGTGAAACATCTGTCCGTTTTTGCGAGACAGAAAATAATTTCTAACTAACCTTTTGAAAATTTACCAAAAGTATATCCGAAAAAAATAATAAAACAATAATAAATGTACCCGAATGTTTAATATTTCACTACAAATTTCAAATATTTAATGATATTTAAAAAGCAAATGTGTCTTTACCTTTTTAATAATCGTCGAACCTTCAATGTTGGTTGCTCTATGGGAATGTATTGAAATTGCATGTTAAATAGACAGGACGCTGACATTTTTAATCGTTTAGTTGCTAGCTTACATTCGACTTCAAGTATTTCACAATTCGCATTATCATTGGTTTAAATTGTTTTTAAATGTACAATACTTTTTCAAGAAAGATTGCTAAAATACCGAATAAAGTGATACGAAGGATTTCATTTAATATAAAGCTTCCAATTAAATGCATTGCCATCGTCTTATACATGTTGTATAACTAGACTGATTCAGGAGACATTTTTGTTGGTTGTTAACAGTGAACTATTATTCACGAACAGTGTTGAACACTTCTGACCATATTGTTTAATATATGACGATTTCGGGAAAGTTTGTTTGAATAAAATCATATTGACTCCCACTGATGTAGCTGTTGAGCATAACTGTGCAATTCTCTAGAAGACTGCAGTGCGGTGTATATTTTATTTCTGACAGCTGGTTCATAATTATCTATTTTCCTAATTGGTATATACTTTTTATTATGGGATATACTTGTTTCCTTTGTTGGATATTTCAAAGGCAGTTACACTGTTAAATTATATTTAAAGCTTTATACACCCAGGGCCCAGTTGTTCAAAGATCGGTTAACGTAACCGAGCGTTAAGTAAAAATTTCAAATCTCTCTGAATTTCCGAAAAATGAATATTTCTACCAAACGCATGTGAAAGCATTATGTTTAGAAGAAGTGCAAATTAAAAACATTTAGCAGTACAAAATATATTTAGTTGATAAAATGTATTTTAAAAAAATTACACCAATCAATGATTAAGCTAACCAATCTTTGAACAACTGAGCCCTGCTCGACGGCATTGCACACTTTACTTTTGAGAATGTTCTGTTCGTGCAATTTTGGCAGCTGTTAATAATTCTTGTTTCCTTTTTTCTAAATTTCTGTAGATGTGTTCGCTTAGTTTAAACCATATTTTATTCACAAATGTTTTACAATGTGCATGTGTTCGTTGTGATTCGTATTAAACGCACTAGTAGCTATGTGTATGAGTACTTAGTGTCGATCCAAATACAAATGAAAACCATCGGTGTGCGTCAGTTATATATGAAATGTGCCAGACTGAGCATCACATTGAGACGCATGTCACCATCGGTTACTCCATCAGCATAGTGCGCTTCAGTAGCATATTCAATATGTATATGCACTAACAACGCATTATGATACGTCTGATAAAATTATTTTTATTGAAAGTGTTTTGTCTGGAAAACTCGACTACTCGGCGGGATTTTGTTTCTAAACGGAAATATTAATTTATCTGGGGTTCATATTGCTAGCTGTTGTATATATAATTCAATTCATTTAATGTTATTCACGTAACAATAATTTAGTATAGATCGAGATTTAAAGCAGCATATGCGTTATTATAAATGATTTATACAACACAATCAAACTAGCCGAGTCGTCCAGTTTTCCAAACAAAAACACTTTCAGTAATGATTTTTAATTCGACGTATCTAGGGGCGTAGTTCAGCGTATATGAATATTGCATATGCTGCTGAAACAGGGTAATGCAATGATTTTGTTCGTATATAGATTTACGGCCATATTACTTTCAGAAACCCTCCAATCGCGAGGCGCTTTGTGTAACGGCGTTACAATACGTTTACATTATTATAATTACTACTTCATTCCTTCATGATTCAGCGGTTTTTGCGCACAATATGACCTATTTATGTGTCGACGTGCCGTAAAACACCATTCATTCATTCATTCATTCATTCATACATTCATTCATTCTACAAAACGAATATGTTGACATTTTTGCCTTTGATTAAGTCTGGTCATGGAAAATATTTGTAGTTCATCTGTTCCTACGACCAAAACTTATTTGAGACGAAGTAATGAGCTAATAATTGCGTACACTTATATTAGAGTATCATCTTACGCATGTTGCAATCGAAACGCATATGGAAAGGTTTCCAAATGAATATAAGATGGTAATTGTTTTTAATGTGAAACAACAAAAAAAGGAAAAACAACCAATGAAATATCAAAAGTAGATACAAACATAAAACAGGAAGTATAGCATTTGCAGATTGACAGAACTGCAAACAAAATGGCTGCCAACAAATAAACGCACTTTAATCAAACTACAAACAATTGATATATACAGATATTAAAGAAATAAAATGAAATTAAATTGGGTTTTACATCCAGTCAACAGTTTAAATTACGTTTTATTGGGACAGGACATATGAGATATCACAAACATAAACAGTACGGGAGCAGCCTTGATATTTTCCTACATCTTTCAAATATCGCAACCACGCTTGACAACGAAAAGTAGTACGTCAACTTTCGGCAACGTCAAAAAAAAAAAAATGTCCGCCATTTTGAATTTTTTAAAACGCATAATTTGGAAAATTGTGACAATTTTTGATCATGAAATTTCATTTCCCCTTTAGGTTTCGTGATTTTCGTCTGTACCGACTTTTTTTTTAGAAGCTCTACTGCGTGATAAATTCAGACCCGCCTTGTAAAATGTCGAAGCGAGGGGCGATAACTCTAAAAGATGCCATCTTTAGAATACGATTAAAATGACAACAACCGTGTGTTTTTTGTTAAATAAAGTACGAGGAGATACTTGAATTGTTGTTTTAGCTCACACATTACATGAATTTTGCTGCATATCACGAAAAGCATGTTATTTCTTTATCAAAAGTACACGAAAATACGAATTGTTTGATTTAACTGTAATTTTGACTCGACTGACCTCGCAAGAAATGCAGGCGCGTATTCGATGGAGCGGGTAGTATTGGGCACCCTCTCATATGTGGAAAGTTTACGTAACAATCGCTACTGTTCAAGATGGGAGTTGGGATGGAGAGAAGGAGGGGGAGGGCATCTGAACTGAGATTTAAAAGGATGCGCCCCATCCCCATCCCACCCCAACTAAAATCATGAAAGCTAGTCTGTTTTTGAAAGCTCTTCCAAGCATACAGTACATTCTTAAACATATTCAGATAATATATTTGTTGCTGTGTTTTTGACTAGACTGTCCAGTGTCTAATTGTCATCCGCAACTTGGCGCAGTCAGTAGCGCAGCGGATTTGTAACCGGAGGTGGTGCCACTGAGTTTTGTCGGTGTGTTCTTGGGCAAGACACATTCCCTTAGCCTCATCCGTCGGATGGGGACGTAAACAGGGTGGTCCCGCTTATAGGTCTATCATCCGAGCATGTTAAAGAACCATAGGAATCTGTTCGATAATAAGGGTAGTGCACGGTTCCCGGATTCCTATGTATCCTTCCCCTCTCTCTGAGGCGGCTCTAAATAACCTGTACTGTGTTGATGAGCCGTTAAATATTCAATTCAATTCATCCGCAACTGCACTCAGCACTGTCATATGTACTATAGCTGTCCCATGCTAGTATCATGAATCAACCGTGGAATATATCACCCACACATAAAAGGGTTTGAGGGCCCCATCTTACTTGTATTAGTTTAAATATAGACCATTTGTCGGTTGAAACCTAAGATGAATTTTTTATGTAACAGAAACACTGTCGTAATACTTATACTGATAGCATCGAACGAAAATAAAGAAGGCCATTTCTTTTACTTTATATTTTTAAAGTTGAATTGTGTTTTATGTCATTATAGCACATTTTAGGCCATATTTCCTAGGTAGAACCAGTACTGTGTACTTACTGCTATCTGTAAGAATCGACACTTTCTCACCTACAAGTTGAGCTCCCAGTGGGAATTGAACCCGCAGCGGTGAGAGGTGAAGATGAGAATGTATACAAATATAAAATGCCAACCGAACATCTTAACTCAATATGTCCATGGGACTTGAATGAACGCACTGAAAACAATCCGTGGAAAATTGTACTATGCAAGAATATATATTCATAAATAAATTTTATTTTGATGCAAAATCGATATGCTCCTCTAGACATCATAGACAAAGATCATGTAAAGTTTCGAAAAGATTGGTTAAAAACTGTGGAAGGATATAGACGCACAGATAACTAACACCATATGCCGCCTCACCTTTCAATGGTAAACAATAAACATTTAAGGTACATATTAAGGCCTTAAATATTATCTTTCATGACTAAGTAAAAAATATGTAACAAGTCAGATATCAAAATGAATTATTTATTTGATTTAAAACATTTTATTTCAAATATTTACATCAAAACATCCCAAATATAAAGGGTATTACATAACAAATTAAATTGCATCATACAATAATTGTTTTTATTTATTAAAGGGACACACAGCATTTATCAAGTTTTTATCAAGCATTAAAATGTAATTTATTTTCACTTTACACCCGCTTGCATATATTTAAATTATAAGTTATAACATTTTGGAGTTTAAAAAAAAGAAGATTGCTGCATGTCCCTTTAATATGTAATTGTTTATATGGTGCAAGCCAATTTGAACATATGTGGGGTTATATATATATACATGTATCTGTTTGTTATTTTTTTGGTGAGGAAGACCACTCACTTTTCTTCTGGGTATAACCGGTAATATACACCTCCTGCCATCTGTTATTCCACAAACTTTTATATAATCCAATAAAATTCAGATTTTTTTTTAATCCAATAAATAAATTGGGCACGGCCGGTCAGATTAACAGAAACACATTTATATTTTCATATTAGCCCTTATTTTGAGCCACTCCAATGAACTATCCAGTTAATGTCGCCAACGATCCACCTTGTGTCTACAGTCGGATATGCATGTTGATATGATATTGTGCTGGCTGAACTGGTGATCCTCTTACTAGACATATTTTTCTTGAAGTTGATGCTAGTACTGTCCGTATGAGGTATTGCTGATTCATGATTCATAAACAAAAAAAATATTGTACACCATCTTGTTATTATATACTATTCTTGTTCGTTTAAGTATTTCTGATTCTGTTGTTAATGTTGTAAAAAGTTATATGTGACTACTTGTTTCAATAAAATCCTCCCATATATATTGGGACATCACTAACTATTTTCAGCTAATTCCCAGCATCTCAGGACTCCAGGCTCTGAAAATAAAAATGACATACATGATATTTTGTTTCAACTTAAATAGGTAACAAGTTGTAGAACTGAAATATGTAAATGAATAGTGATTATAGAACTTTTTTTACATGTACAATAAATTAAAAATAATCGTTTTCTGCTAAATCAACACATTTATTACCGGTATACCTTATTTAGAGCCGCCCCAAATGACACATAGGAATTCGAGAACCTGTCTTACTCTTACTAATGTATATATTAATAATTTCTATGGTTGTTTATCGTGCTTGGAGGATAGACTCCCCAGTTTCAATCCCAATCAAACAAAAGAGGCTGAGGAACAAACAAGACTGAGGGAAGATGTATTGCCCGAAACCATAGACGAAACTCAGTGGTGCATGTGTGACTTGAACCGGAAGCTCCAGATTGCTATCATCCACCATGCTATTGCTGGGCCATGCCAGCACATTATGTTAAGTCGGGGTCTTGGTTAAGTTTAATAATTTAGATGTAATACAGGGACCTTTTTATTTTGTTTGTTTAATTTTACATATGTACTAAGCACAATATGACCTATTTATGTGTCGATGTGCTGTAAAACACCATTTTTATTTTTAGTATAAAAAGTCTGAGACTAAGTGCAGGCACAAACCTAATAACAAATTATTAATATGTCTGTGGTGCAGGACTGGTGCACAATGCCCATATTTTGCAAAGAACAAACATTGATAAATTCATAGATTTTTTCAAGCTGCGCTTACCTACATACTGGCTAATACAAGGCTCTTGATGTAGTTATACTGTGAAACTGGGAAATTTGACTTGAATCTGGCTATGGTAATACTGCACACTGCCTCTAGCTAACTTAGTCTTAGCAGACCTGAAAAAAACAAGTCATATATGATATTGTTTCATTTGTTTTTAATATTAATAACTCTGTCCAACTTTCTCAATGCTAACAATGTCAGCATTCCATAACATTTTACTTAAAACACAACTGGAATTGAAAGTGGTGCTTTCCAGAAGATGATACTGTCCAAAATGTAAGTCACAGGTGGCATTCATGAACAAATAGTAGATTTTCAAGGCTTACATTTTCATCAATTATTCATCACTCATGTGTTCTAAAAAATTATCAGAATTAAGTTAATATATATCAACCACCACCGTTTTACATGTTTCAACGTTAAACACTTGTCATACAGAAATTAAAAGTGTATTTACTTACATAGGCTACAGTGCAGACAATGCCATGACCCATTTCAGGCATTTGCTGGTGTGTTCCACTTTTCAATTTTAATTCTCTACATTGACTACTGTAATAGATCTATTTGTTTGTATATTGTAAATTACGCACTCATGCAAAACTTGGAATTGTATACGATCGTGATTGTAACACTGTTTTAATTCTACTTCTGTGCAAATAAATTGAAATAATCCATCGGTCAATCGGGCCGTATGTGTAAACGATCTATCTGTGTATGTACACGGATCAGCATTATTTGACCTTTGAATGTGTGTGAGCTATTTTTAGCACATTCCTTAGCTATTTATAAACGTTCAGTTCAATTCACAATATTTAGTTTCTGTGACTGTGTATTGACCATATGATGTTAATTTGTCCAGGGAGAAGTGGGTTTGTGGCCTGCGACTGGCTGGCCCTGGGCTGGGTGTTTTTCTGTGTCGCCGCCATTTTGAATAGCCTCTGAAAGAGTGAAATGCAGGTACCAACTTTCAAAACGGGCACGCAAAATGTATATTCACGAAAAAATAAGAAATTTTCAAAAAAGGTAGATCAGGTAATGATCTTCGACTCCTGTCAATTTCAACAATATTTAAGAATATACAATTTTTGTACCCGTTTTGAAACATTGGCAATTTCGAAGAAAACAAAAACTAGTTTTTTTCGATCTTCGCATTTGTACCGCGATTTCCGA
The DNA here is from genome assembly GCA_037043455.1 of Cyrtodaria siliqua. NCBI lineage: Eukaryota > Metazoa > Mollusca > Bivalvia > Adapedonta > Hiatellidae > Cyrtodaria > Cyrtodaria siliqua. Next base: position 50,884 of record JAWPHD010000261.1, read on the forward strand.
CTATGATATCTCAATAAAACCTGTCAACACGATTGTTTTATAAATCTCCGACATAATAACTGACTTCTGATATGATTTGTTTTCTTTGCCATATAGTATAAGCTTTAAACTAGTGTTTCTAAAAAGAGTACTATAAAATCCGCGCATCTGCACGTGCTTGCAAAATGGGAACTACGTTGCCTCCAACACCAATTATTTATGTTTGAGTTATGCGGTTCAAGCACGTGAAATGACTTCTCTGCTCCCGTACTGAAAATGGTTGGCAGTAATTGTAACCACTTCGAACGGCCAGTGGCAAAACAAAACCGAGGAGGGTTTAAACCCGAGTATATGTTGCACCAAACCTCACTGGTATCTCTCACAACATTGGAATCCTAATTAAGCGAGACAGTAGAAACTGTAAAGTATAAGAACTCACATAAAAATAAAATTTAATCAAGAAATACAGTTCAACACATGCTGTTTGTTGACAAACATATATCAACAAGAAAATGTTGATGCAAAGAAGCAGTTCGCTAGTAGGAATGTAACACATAATATTCTGAATAATTAATAGATCACAGTTTGTACTACGGCGATTTTCAGAAATAGCCTGTATTAGACCAAATATCGTCATTTATTAGACTAACGTAATTCAATATGACAATCCAAACATCGTCCTTTATTAGACTAACGTAATTCAATATGACAATCCAAACATCGTCCTTTATTAGACTAACGTAATTCAATATGACAATCCAAACATCGTCCTTTATTAGACTAACGTAATTCAATATGAAAATCCAAACATCGTCCTTTTCAAATACGGAATTTCATGCAGATAACTATAAGACTCTTATATTATACTGTCTATCTTTAACTAACACATGTATACTACAGAGTGTATTATGAAAGCACTAGATGATGGTTCCTGAACTTAGTGGCGCCAAAGAGGTTTCCGAGCAAAACGATTGGTTCCCAAGCTCACTGTTTCGCTCGTTTAAGACACGGCGTCCACAGTGATGCAAATACATATCTGTATTTCTTTCTTATATATATGCCTTTATTGTACTAATAATTACAATAAATATGTGTGCGTGTGCGCGTGAGCGTGTGCGTGTTCGTGTGTGTGTGTGTGTGTGTGTGTGTGTGTGTCATAATGTATCGTATATTTTACATAACAATATGTATAAAGTTAAATGCCAATTAGACGCGGGAAACACACGCTTTTTGAAATTCAGTTAAATAACTCCATGTGTTTTAAACATTAACTTCTCACTAATCATTATTCATATACACGAAACATACCCGCTGCACATAAACAACTTACCTAAAAAGTACATTCCTGCAAATACAGTTTAAAGAAATATTTACTTTAATATAATGTCAGAACTGTATCAGGATACTTGTTAAATGTCAATGGTACTGCGCAAAATAAAGTGTTCCCATTACTTACTTCTCCTTCCGCTGAACTTATCAAACACAAGCACAAATATATTCCCCGCTTCCCTGCCGGCGAATAACAACAATATTTACGTTAAAATAGTAATAATGTTCCGTCTGGAAATTGAAATTGTCTCACCGTGACATTGTTTCATAATGTAGTTATGCATAGAGAGGCTTTACAAAAATAACATCAGCAGATTGAAATCGCTGTCATATCCCACTGATTTAATTACCAATCGACATCAGAAAGTTTATAGAAAAAACACGTCTGCGTGTTTCGTTTCTATGAATGATAAAGAAATGTTGCCGACTTGATACACAACTGAAAAGGAAAGTGCTATATAAAACATAGCACGCAAACGCAATGACACCGTAGGCCCGCACTGTTCAATAAAACGAAACCAAACGACCAAAATAAATAGTTAAAGAACAAGACAATACACAACATAAAGAGTGGCAAACATAAGACATGGAACTGTCAATAGGCAAAATGGCATATCGGTTTCACTATTTTCCTGTTTTAACATTTAACAAGACGTTAACTAAAAGTAATTTCCATCTAATGTAATCTTGTACAATAACAGAAGGTATAAAAGTCGAGTAGGACGTTCAGTGACGTTTAGAATTCACAGAACACAGTCATACAACAAGCATTCAAAACTTCCTGTTTTTAGTTTTTAACAAGACTGTAGTAAAAAGCATAGGCTTATCTCATTTAATAGAAATATTTAGTAATAAAAGAAAGTATGAAAGTCGAGTAGTAAATTTAGCATTCACACAGCACAGCCATACAACACGCATTTCAAAAAACATTCATACCCCATCCAACCCCTTCTCAAAGAGGCGAAAACGGGTTTGGCTGGATGTTTCCTATGAGGCTTTCCCATCGCTTATTGGAATAAGGCGGGACTACGTAATGATAAACAGATTGACAATAAAGGTGCTGCCTTGGAACGTTTAACTGGGACATGGCTATGAAAGTCATACAATCCCTGTGGGATGAATAGACCACAACTTTGATTGGATGTGCTGGAATACACTTTGCAGTGGTCACACGACAAAAATAAACTATTGTGACAATAAAATTACGTATAAGAGGTAGCATTCACAGAACACAGTTGACAAAAAACACGCATTTAAAACAACAACAATTGCAAGGAAAGATGGGAGCAACGTATACGATACCACACATGGAGATGTAAACCTCAAATGATATAGCCCACGGCACATTGCCTTCTAAATGTGGATTGTTGACGACGTCAAAGTTAAAGTCATCTCTCTTATCATAACTTCAATTATGTATATATTTTCAAGTCCCTTTTTATTGGGATGACAATAGGGTAAGAGGTCTGTGCTGTTTGGTGAACCCTAGAACCTGGTTTAAACCCCCAGCCACATTTCATTACGTAATGCATTTATATATGCACTGACCATTCCAAACATCTTATTACAACTTATTGTCAAAGTAGATATGAAAAAAGAACAGGAAGAGTAGCATTCTATGGTGGCATGTGGCTGCCATGCACTTAATTTAACCTGACATAAATTAACGCGACTTTCCCTTCATTTTATTGCGACTTATCGTGATAATTTCTCAATTAAGACTACATAATTCCAACATTAAAACGATTATAAAGCATGATAAATTAATACGATAATTAATTAAAAGTCGCGATAATGCTTCAAAGTGCCCGTTATATAAAAAATAGAATTGTGGTTATGCAAAAGTGGTGATACTATTCTCCGGTCGATTTCCCGGTTACTTCCCGCTTATAGAATTTTGGCTGTTGTTGAACCCTTGGAGTTTTTATCACTTGAAGACGCATATATTTGTGATAACTGAATTTTCTAGTACGGAAAGACAGTAGTGGATAAAGATTCATGAACGGGACGTTGAATTTGGTATTACATAAGTTGCTATCTCTTGGATGAATACTAATATGTACGTATAAATCTGGTGTTAATGTCTACGTCACGTTTACCCCGCATGCGCAGACAATTTTAGAGACATTTTGAGGACGCCATTTTTATTGCAGCACAGTTGAATATCGTTGGCATTTCGATTGCGGATATTAAACGAAATGCATTAGAGCTGGAGAGTAACGGTTGTCCAAAAGTTCGCGACGAAAGGTAGGTACGTGTATATGTTGTGAGTTTGGAAATGATGTATTGGTTAAATGTATTTTTGTCTCAAGCGCTATCGAGAGCTCTCGACTCCTGTGCTGTGGTCAGTGGTCGGCTGACTGTTAGAAAATGCAGGATGTGTGTGTACATTTTCGAAAATCTGGTTATACTTGTACGGTTTAGGGAAATGTTTGATGTGGTTGGGGTGTGTATGAAGGATTATTGTACCAATGTGATGTTTAAACGTGTGATCTAGGTCAACTGATGTTGTTGTTTTTTGTGCGCATGCCCGTTAGGCGATTTTGTCAATTTCGGAAGCCGGCATTGTTTTTGGCGTGTTTGAGGAAGTATTCACGGCTGTTTGAGTTTAGTGAAAGGTAAGTATATGTGATATTCTGTTATTGTGACGGTTGTAAATTTAGTAATGCGAAGAAAGGTTGGGGCGCCTGTGAAGATAATTGTTTGTTTTGTTAGTTGTATGCGAGTGCGCATGCGTCGAGTAAGTAGGGTTTGATCTGTCACTCATGTTTGTTGTGGAAGATCTGTCACTCACGTTTGTTAGCCCTTTATCAAACTCGCAGTACATTCTGATTACCACAATGTTGACATGGCCTTACCATCATGTACAGGGCCTTACTATATCTATCCCCATGCTTGACATACTCATCATGGCGACATCACCTTCATCATACCCAAATGTACAGGTGCGGCACACTCTGAAGGTGACGATATGGGTAAAAATATTACTTGATATTTGGTAGAAACAACGTTAGCTACATACTAGGCATTTCCTTAGTTTTGTTCATGAGATGTACAGCACATGCTCATCATGACTACATCATAGTAAAATTTAAGGTCGTGTGCTGAAATGAATTTACATAGGACATTCCAGGGGTTGTGTGTTTCAGTTCAGCTGGGTTGTTGCACACATGATATAGAACTTACATGTGTATGTCAGCGGCAGATGTCAACGTTTGTGTGTATCCTGTGCTGAAAGTCTGCATGTGTTACATTTTGCATGCTACCGCAGCCAGGCACTGCAAAGAATGCAAGCTCAAGCAGCTATCTCCAACAAACACGTTTCTGTATATGTGAAACCGAAACATTCACAGAGTTCAATGTACGCCAACGTTATTTCCCTATCCTGCTTTCATTTCAGTCTGACAGGTTCCCGCTACATTGCCTTTTACGGAAACCGGCATAGCTGTGATTCGACACATGTAAGGGACACAAGCCAACAACAAAATGTAAGTGTCAAATGTAAACACGGAGGCTGCAACGTTATCTTTGATTGTGTTGGTTGCAGTTTTGTATAAGTACCTGTTGCTGTAAATGACTCCACTTGGTAGTACCAATGGTGTTGTCTGTCACTTATGTGCCACATTCCCAAAGGTTATTATGATACATGGGATTAGTTTGTCAGCGTTCTGTTGGTCCGTCTCAAAAGAAGAAGCTGACTTTAACTTCTATGTCCTGTCATATTACTCCATCAGCGCTACAATACAGCGAAGAACTGTCTCATGTCCTTACAGAAATAACAGTTAAAGGTCACACTGACGGTCATGATGTGGTTTAGCAACTGCTTTCCTTTCCTACTACACCATACCCTTGGTTATATTTGTCCAGTTTTGCGATAATTTCCCATCCAAATCCACATGCAGTCTGCCATCGCCACGGCTGTTTCTCAATGGAAGTCACAAATCCCCGCGATCATACCGCATGTTGTCACCTGCAATGGCGCGTTGCTTCCCAACAAGCGTAGATTTTGTATATATATTGCAAAATGTGGTTTCAAAAGACAGCAATGTCTGACTGTGTGTGTGAAGTTTGCCGGGGAAAGGAGCAAGGATGTAAGAAAATTTATTAGAAATATAATCCTCATTTTCAGTATAATAAACAAATACAACTTCAATTTCCAGTATATGAAATACTACTTGAACTTTATGTTCTGTCACCGCGAAGTCGGTAATAGGAGACGCCATATCACAGTGGTGAATATATAATCCAGGCATAAGCATCTTCAAGGAACAAGAATGAAATTGTCTTCCGCTTCAAATGTTTAATAGTGATTGCCAAAAAATGCATAACATAGACTGCAAAAGTGTAAATTGATACTGAAGGTAAATCGCAGATGGCCTGCAATTGCAGCCTGTGTAAATAAAAGAACATCACGGCGCATACTGTGACGGTGGTCAGAATGTATTTAGGGTGTACTGTCCGCTGGAAAAATGACTAATTAACCGCTAACCAATGACAATCCAGTAGCCAGAAATGTAACAGTTGAAACACTCACATCATAATAGTCTCCATCAGCACAACTCTTCATGCAGTTAGAACACACTCATTACATTAAGAACACAATGATCGGCAATAACAGGCATTACATAACGCAGTTACACCGTTTGTAGCGAATTAGATTGGTCGTGAGGCAATCAAGGCAGCCATGTATAGTGTGCAACACTGTTGTGGAGGGAGCCCTTGTTCTTTCGTAAATGTGCATTTGCTTGCTGCGTGGAATGAAACATACACGAGCGATATACAAGCACAGTGGAAAAATAGGTGCGTTCTCAGGCCAAAAAACAATACCTGTGTCTACATCGGCTCGACTGTCTGTGTTTTTTAGGGGCCTTTTTCCGCCGTTGTTATTACAATATGTTGCAGTAAACTGAATCATAGACAAACTTTTAGCTGTACCATCAACTTGTGTGGGGTGTGAGAGATAAATACATGTACAACCTCACAATATCTTGCTGCTGCAAAAAGAAAAGGAAACTGCATACCTACCGACCTTACTTCTTAAGAGCTTGCAATAAGGAACACACCTACCTGTTTTTTTGGCCTCATTGTTCCAAATTGAATTTCCATCGGTCAAAAACCATGTGTACGTGTCTATTGCAAATCCTGCACCATGATGTTGGCTCCTGTTCACATTTAGACCGAAATAAATTAATTTCCCATACCCTGGTAACCCCTGCACATGTTCACATGCTCGCATTGAATGGCACACACTTATGGAAGCAAGATCATTCCTGTCTCACGTGTGACACACTTCAACATGTACACCCTTGCAACTACTTCCGATCTGCAGATATACTTCTCCCCATGCTAAATATCTCCTGCACATGTTCATACAAGCACGTCTGTACAAATAGTTTCTGTAGGCACTAGTCCAGGACTAGTCACCCTGTCAGAAGTGGCTAGTCCCAAGAAGGAAGTGTGGCTAGTCCCAAAGAATTGGACACAAGTCCGGATTTCGCTTTCTCATTATGTTAGAACTGCGTCTTGCATACTCATTACAATTCCTTATACACAGTAAAGGAAACAATCCTTACTTACTCTTCAGAGATTTAAATTATGTTTGAGTGGCAAATATTGTAGACTGCCATTGGGTGAAACAGTAGAAAGTCTAGTTGATCCTAGCAAAAATTCATGTTGATGTGAAATCCAAGATGGCCGCCAAAGCTAAAAATAGAGTTTTAAAATACAACTTTGCAGCGAATACTTCTTGAAAACTATAAGTTATATTGATATGGGACTTTTTCTAAAATGATCAGCATGACATGATGTTGATCCTTGTCAAAAATCGTTTTGATTCAACGTTAAACATGGCTGCCAGCGGCCATCTTTGTTTACATAGAGTTATATAGTAAAAACTTGTAGCGACTACTCCTCTGAAACTACTTGACGGATTGTCATGAAACTTTACAGGAATGTTGCTCTTGATGTGTAATTGATCCTAGCAAAATTTCAGATATGCCAGAAATTCAAGATGGCCGTCACAGCTACAAATTGATTTTCTAGTACGGAAAGACAGTTGTGGATAATGACATATGAACGGGACGTTGAATTTGGTATTACATAAGTTGCTATCTCTTGGATGAATACTAATATGTACATATAAATCTGGTGTTAACGCCTACGTCATATTTACCGCGCATGCGCAGACAATTTTAGAGACATTTTGAGGACGCCATTTTTATTGCAGCACAGTTGAATATCGTCAGCATTTCGATTGAGGATATTAAACGAATTGCATTAGAGCTCGTGAGTAACGGTTGTCCAAAAGTTCGCGACGAAAGGTAGGTACGTGTATATGTTGTGAGTTTTGAGATGATGTATTGCTTAAATGTATTTTTGTCTCAAGCGCTCTCGACTGCCTGTGCCGTGGTCAGATAAACTTGAAAATGCAGAATGTGTGTGTACAGTTTTGAAAATCTGGTTATACTTGGACGGTTTAGGGGAATGTTTGATGTTGTTGGTGTGTGTATGAAGAATTATTTTACAAATGTGATGTATAAACTTGTAATCTAGGCCAACTGATGTTGTTGTTTTTTGTTAGTACGCATGCGCGTCAGGCGATTTTGTCAGTTAGGAATCATAGGTGCCAGGGAGGCTATCAAGAAAAGCTCTGTAAATTAGTTCGACCAAAGACACAAGCTATCCGAAAAACTACTTGAGAAGTTCTGAAAAGCCTCCTCCAAAAAGTCGAAAATTTTGTCAACAAACTATATTATATATACAAGGTATGACAGCGGCCATTTTAGCCGGGGCGGAATTACGTAATAATCCCATAATTCATAGACTGTTTACCCTCATTCGTAACTGTCATTGCAGGGAATCAGTGGTACCTACACAAATCAGCGTTACGTTGTACAATCGGGTACCAATACATTATTACGCAATTCCGCCCCGGCTAAAATGGCCGCTGTCATACCTTGTATATAAGGTATTCTAAGTATTCGGATATGCACAGGTACGTATTTTGTCTTGTGCACTGCAAAAGCAGCAATTGGACAGGGAACTAGAATTTTCCTTTATCCACTTATTGTGTGTCAGACTGGAAATATAACCCAAAGCAGAGAATGTTGGGCTGCTGTTAATTATATCAAATATTCTCTCCTTTCAGCAGGACTCGTACTAGTCCTAGCAGTGTTGGTGAAGCCTGTTGATTTTGTTGAAAAAAGCGGTTCCCTCCAGCGAGAACTTGTTGAAACCTGCCACCTGACTTCGGTATGTTGCAAGTGATTCAAATTTGTTGCTTATATATATCTATTTCATGTGTTCATGTTGTTTTGCCTCTTTGCCAAATTCGCAGTCGGCCGTGGCGAGTAAAAAATGGTCTGGACGGCCAAAATTTGAATTCCATGCGGCCATGTGGCAATCAAAAATATTCAATAAAAGAACATGAAAATGGGTTTTCATTGGACACAAGCATTAAATTTCGAGGACTTTGCCTGTTAGATTTTGCTTTTGTGCTGTGAACTACATACTTTTGGCTGGAAAGAAACCCGGAAACCCTTAACAAAATAACAACGAAGCAAGTGTTTTCTTGCATTTTTCCAATTTCGCTAAATAAACACAGTTGTGACTATTTACTGCATTTAATCGTTTAATAAACTATGTAAGAACAATTGCCTTTTTGTTCTGTTTCCTAGTAAATCGTTTCTCGGACGATTGGTTAATGGAGTTCCCTCGTCTGGATTCCAATTTCTCCCGTCGAAACGAGCAGCAAATCAACAAGCCCGTTGGGCTTGTGTTCTTGGATATTGGGCAAGCCTGGCAGGCATTTTAGCATTGTCGGGATTGTGCTAATTTTGTCGACTGCTTTGCGCTTCGACTGTTAATTTAAACTTAGATATCCATCAGTACAAGTAACATTTGCTGGGTGTTCTTGGATATTGGGCAGGTCTGTCAGGCATTTTACCAGTCTCGGGATTGTGCTAATTTCGACGGCTGCTTTGCGCGTCGAATGTTAATTTAAACTTAGATGTCCATGAGTACAAGTAACATTTGCTGGTATGTAATCAACTTTTCAACAGACAAGGCAGTGTTTATTTTACACATGATCATAAATTCGTGTTATAAATTGAAAGGGATATCATTCGGTTTCACTTCTGGTTCTTTGGTATTCTAAAATGCGACGCCTTTTGATTGCTAAAATGCGGTGCTTTTAGAAATCATCAATAATAAGGCTGTGAATGATGTTGATAGAAAAGGTGTCATACATTAATTATAAAAGTGTATGTCAACATGAAATATTTCTTACACAATAAGACATTGATTTACAAATAATCTGATATGTTTTACTGCTTTAATACAATAATTTACATACGCAGTTGTGATCATTTATAAAACAAGTCAGTAACACTACTATTTACAAGTAAATACATAACTTGCACTTAGAAGCCTTAATTTTTTGTGTGGCTGTACATGTTACACAAACGGATAATGAGTCAGACTCGTGCAAGTGTAAACGAACTTTGAGTTGTCGAATGCAATATTTGTTTGTTTGATTTTGTCTTTGTTTTAAAATAAACACTTCCATAGATTAAAAATACCTCATCAGCTCTAAAGGTTTTACAAAGTTTTCTTTCACACACTGGTAACATTTAGTTAGTATACGTACAGTTGCTGCAACGCGGATTACGACTAATCCCACTCATCGCGGCAATTTTATCTCACCGCGGACACACTGATTTTGTCCCCGCGATCCGCGGACAGCTCGCTCATCGCGGGGATAATACATTTTTTCCACCGCGACACAATCACCGCGATTCGCCGTGATCTGTTTTAATTTGCACACCGCTTTACCCGGTGTGAAATCGCAGGCCATCGTCGCGATTTATCTTCAGTATCAATGTACAATTGTGCAGTCAATTTAATGCATTGTTATTCAATAACTATTAAAAACCCGAAGCAGAAGACAATTTTATTTCTGTTTTCGGAAAATTCAAATGCCCGGATAATGTATACTGGGTCACGATAGTTATATGGCGGTTCCTATTACCGACTTTGCGGTGATTAAACATAAAATTATGTATATAATTATACTGGAAATTAGAATTATATTTTTAATTAATCGTTATTTTAACATATTTTACTATTCTGCTGTTGGTTATTAATACATCGATGGGTTCTTTAGTCAGAAATAATCCGAAAAATTGTAAAGAATTCCGGGTCATAAACCCGTTATTAGTGCCGCCTTGTTAATAGGTACACACATCGCAAAGGGTTGTGGGTAGCCAATTTATGTCCGGTGAAGAGAAATGCGACTTTTGGACAACAAAAACGAAAAACACACGTTATTAAATGCATTAAAAGTTTGAATACGTATTGCTTCCAAAATTGTTCATTGTATTTATCATTTTTATTACATTTTTCATTGATCCGGGCTCTAATTTCCCCGGTGTTCCCCCACGTATCTATCACGGAGAATCGCGGGGATTTCTTTCTTTCGAGACTGGATTTTGCAATCGAGGCGATTTTTACAGTCACAGGCTGCGAAAAAGTCGTAATCCGCGTGGCAGCTACTGCATATGTAAATATGCTTTACGGTAACCCTCTGAATGAAGTGCCACACGCTTGCTGTTTCTATGGTAGCTAACTCAACATGCAGAAAGGAATGCATTATGTAATAACATTTCTGACAGTAGTCCGTGCAGTCAATTTTGAAAAGTGTGGGATATGCAGGTGTCTATGTCATGGAATAGATAGTTGGTGTCATACGTGTACACATGCATTGTTTTGGCTCGCGCAAGCCTGAGGTATTTTAGGGAAGTTTGCATACTGCGTCTTCAACTGCAGGAGTAGCATGTATTTCGCGAAATATCGGGAGGCGTTTCATGAAAGTAATGTGTTACTGGAACAGCCTGACGTCATAGCAATCCATTTCCGTTTTGATTCGGCCATTCCTCCATTTTGTTTTCTTCTGTGCAGCAAGAGTGCTCCAGTGAGAGCGAAACAATTTATCATAAGTAGAATATGTGCAAGTTTACACTCTCCACTGTCATACGTGTCAATAAAGTTAGCACACATTTTTAGTTTATGAATGTTTAGTGTTGTCACGGATTGATCTACATGAAATTAGTCTTGATCATGTTCGACGCCTGATAATTTTGTAAACAAGCAAGCGTCGCAGATGATCTAGACTACGTATTTGTTATTCATTCTGCGTGTTTAAAAATTCGAGTGAACAATTGGAAGGTTGTGTGTGCATAAACATTCCCTGACGTTTCTAGTCGTCGTTTGCATATTTGGTCATTTGTAGTATCTAAACTAAAAAGAAGAACAAAATACCTAGACGGAGACGTGAGAATCATGGCTGTTGTGGTAGTCCGTGTCATTGAGACCCTGTGTATACCTAATGTGTCTAGGATATTTGTGTATGACTCATGTTTCAGGAGACCTCCAGACATATTTTTCTTGAATGTTTATCTTTCGAAACATCTTGTGCTCTTTTGTTTCCATATAATTTTGGAAACTTAACCCTGCGGTCGCCAAGTGTTAAGCATACTTGACTCGAGTCCCAGAAATCACGTGTATGATATCAGTGGGGTTACATCCCGGATTTTTCAAACAAACTCCCGCAGTATCTTACTTGGGCATTGTACTGTGAATATAGGTCATCCTTCGGAGGGATGTAAAGTAGTCTGTCCAGTGTACAGGGAGAACTATACCCTGTGCAATATCTCTCTGAACTTCTATGTTAAGCAGTGATACAAAACCAGGGCCCTATATGAATTATATAGAGATTATTTAACTGCTGGGATCGATTATAGGGAAATCTTTCACAAGAGGTAGGCGTGTAGTTTTTTTCACGAACGGGCGCATGCGTGTGAGTAAAAAAAACAAAGCACGTCTACCATGAAGTAAAGGATTACCCATAGTCGATCCCAGCAGTTAAATAATCTATTTATTACATTTTAAATTACGTTTTTGCAAACAAATATTCGCTTTATTGAACGTTATTGGCGGATGATGTTGACGTCGGCAACACTTTATAAACGTCACGACTCAATGTCGCAACGTTAGTTATTATTGTGTTCTGAATTAGTTATTAATATTTAGCGATAATGAATATTCTTGCACTGAGTTCAAACACATGGGCCTCTTTTAGCCATGTTGACATACAGAGAAAGTTGAGTGCTTCGGTGATGCCGAATAATTAAAAATAGACTAGACTGTCACTGAATACAACAATTTTGTTCCTGAAGGATTTACTTTCGAGTGAAAAAAAATAAACTTGATAACCAGTCACATTTAGCCAATCTCAATGGCTCGCTTATTTGAGAATTGACTGGAAACGGCGATGCATTCCATTTGATATTGGCCGTCTTCACGGTAATGGATAAAATATGATATGCTGACAAAAACGGTTATTTTGTGTAATTAATTTGTTGAAAATAATTGGTACGCGCCGATAAAGTAATTTAATTGTGTATTTAGCCTAATTTAGGGAGTTTTAACTGGGAATTTATGCAAATACGTTGCTTATCTGTAGCTGTTCTGTGACGTTTTATGTCATAGAACTATACCAAGCCTAGTTGCATTGCCATTGTTGTGTACTGGTTAATGAGTTCTTTAAAGTTTCAATACACAAACTTTGTCACATTTCTGTTCTCTTGATACAATGGCAGGGATGATTAGTGCCATGTGTAGTTGTGCATGTCATTGTTGTGTTCCAGTTGAATGACTTTTGGCGGTGTTATGCCCCATTAAAGGACACAATATCATGCTTCCCATACCCGGAAAAAATTCAGAACTTTGTAAAAATTGTATTTAATTTAATGTAATTTTAATTTTTAAAAATTGTAAAGACTGATATTTAAACAAGGACAGAATGAATGCATGCATATATAATGAGAAAATACAAAAATGCAGACTCTTTTCACCATTTAGTATTTTCATTAAATGCATTTCAATATGCTAACATGCAGAGAAATAAAATAAATAGCAATATATTTAGAAAATGTAAGGCTAAACTGAGGCATATACAAGTTCAACTAACACGAGTTCCAAAGAATCTAGAAAGACCGTGCTGCATATTCAGAAATAATACATACACCATTATTTTGAGTAATCGCACCTTTTGTATTGTTTCATGTTGATTGAACAATCAACCATAAAATGAACCCAATTCAGAAACAGTCGATTAAACACCGGTTCACACTTGCCATTGTTCCAGTTTACGCTACCATGTGTACAACTAATTAGTAGGCACTTAAAGGGACACATGGCAATCTTGCAGTAATTGAAATGGGTGTCACAATTTATATATCCAGTATAATTTTTACTTTAACCCTGGTTACATTTAAATAAATCAAATTTTAAGTATTCACTATTTCGTCTTATTATACTATAAGTTTTTTAATATATTACTGGTGCAATAAGATAAAAAATAATAATATGCAAAAACAAATGGCTTAATACAATTCGTATAATTAACATTAATGATAAAAACTAACGGGGCGCTGCTAGTTTTTGAAAACTCAAGATTGCCATGTGTTCCTTTAACACTTATCAGTGATTGTAAAGTTCAAAAACACAGACGGGCTGAGTATCTCTGGCTAATTCGTAAGCAAACATTTTCAAATTTTCTGTTTTGATCAGCCATTTTGGCCGCTAGAGGGCGCCACATTATTTGATGTTTTACCCGGCTCGATCATGCAGTTAAAATCTGTGAATAATGTCACAACTTTATATGACAGATAACGTTGAGCGCAGGGACACAAACCAGTTGATTGACAGCAAGAGGCGTAACAGTGGGCGGAGTCTTATCGAACCGACAATTTGGTTTTCAATAAACGCTGGTTTTCACTAAACGCTGACATAATTAGTTTATCGATCTAAATTGATTGTCACTAATTAGCTAAAACACTCAGCGGGATAGTGGCTTATAAACAGTGAAAGACATTGTGAATTGGAATTCGGGATTTTCCGAGATCTTTTAGAAAAAATCGGTCGGAAATTTGGATTCGCCAGACCGCCGATGTCTGGCGAATTTGGTGTGTATTTCTTACGGTTTTCATTCGCCAGTTCAGGTTACTTTTCGCCTATGGCGATTTGGCGAATGGCCTAGTAAGCCCATTAAAAATACCCATTGGTATTCGTGAACAGTCGAAAAGATGTGTTAATGCTCTGATCAATGAAATATGAACCCCAAATTGTACTTTTGTTTTCGCTGTCGTACAAATTCGTTACCTCACCGGTTGACTCATAAAATATGTTGACGATTTTAGCCGAGTATTTTCAAATAAAACTCACAATGTTCCGTCGTATATGCAAGCGTCTAATCATTTGAATCGATAAAGCGTGTCGTCTGAGAACAAGTTAAATGTCAACACTAAATTTCCTTCATAGGAGGGAGAACAGCCTAAAAAACAGCGGGTTAAAGTCAATACTTGTCAAAAACAATAAACTAACATCTTGTGTGGTGTCACATATTAGTACTGCGAACAATTTAACGTTTTTGCAACAACGGTGTCGGACAAACACTGGTATTTATAAATTGTCCTTGAAAACAGTGGGAAAACCTGGAAAAGACCTTGAATTTTGTTTTCAAAAAACTGTGGGAACCCTGTAATACACTTACTTTGTACAGACTAGTTCTCCTGCTACCCTGGCTGGCATTCAACAACTAGTGACCTATAACATTGCCATGTGCCGGTTGAATGAATGTTGAAAATGTGTTACAGTCCCCTGCACATTTAGCCAGTAGAACATCCACAGACACTTTCACCTCTTGTCTGCACCGTATTTTCAATACTATAACACTTAGAGATACCAAACTTGGTATGTTGATACATCCTGGGATAGCTGTGTGTCGCATACCAAAATAAGGCCACTGTGACCTTGACCTGTGACCTCTGTCATAGAAAATGCTTGTCCAGACCGTATTTTCGATACTATAACACTAAGTCTTAGAGATAGCAAACTTTGTATTTAGATACATCTTGGGATGGTGATGTGTCGCGTACCAGAATAAGGTAATTGTGACCTTGACCTGTGACCTCTGTCATAGAAAATGCTTGTCCGGACCATATTTTCAATACAATAACACTTAAAAATACCAAACTTGGTATGTTGATACATCTTGGGATAGCGGTAGGTCGCATACCAAAATAAGGTCACTATGACCTCTGTCATACCCCAAACATTGTGAGAAGCATCAGTATGAAGTGGAACTGCGCATATACATGAAGTCATGGGTTATGCTTTGCAAGAGTATTAATAACTTTCTGTGATAATTATGGCTCCCCCACACAAAGTGTGGAGGGGAGCCATATTGATTTTGTGCTGTCTGCGTCACAAACGATGTCCGATCTATAACTAGAGAATGGTTAGACCTATTGTCCTCAAATTTAGAAGGATGGTTGATCATGACTATAAGATGACCCCTATTGATTTTGGGGTCACTAGGTCAAAGGTCAAGGTCGCGGTGACATTGACTATCAAAAAGATTCCGATTAATAACTAGAGAATGGTTTGACCTAGGGTCTTCAGACTTGAAAGGATGGTTGGTCATGACCAGTAGATGACCCCTATTGATTTTGGGGTCACTTGCTCAAAGGTCAAGATCGCGGTGACATTGACTATCAAACGATGTCTGATCAATAACTAGAGAATGGTTGGACCTAGGGTTCTCAAACTTGTAAGGATGGTTGGTCATGACCAGCAGATGACCCCTTTTGATTTTGGGGTCACTAGGTCAAAGGTCAAGCTAGTGATGACATTGACTATCAAAACGATGTCCGATCAATAACTAGAGAATGGTTGGACCTAGGGTCCTCAAACTTGGAAGGATGGTTGGTCATGACCAGAACATGACCCCTATTGATATCAAAACGATCCCCAATCAATAACAAAACAATGTCCAATCAATAACTAGAGAATGGTTGGACCTAGGATCCTCAGACTTGGAAGGATGGTTGACCAATAAATATTACTGATACAGGTTGTAGATACAGTCACAGGGATATTGAATATCAAAACGATCTCAGATCAATGAGAACGGTTGGACCTAGAGTCGTCAATTGTCTGTTCGGGCGAGTGGGGGAGCCATACGTTTTTGTCCAATAACAATTTCTAGTTTTAGTTTGACATTCTTTTGATCTACATCTTTATTAATTTCGCTTAGTTTTGTACACTCTTTTTGTGATGTCTGGGCGATCTCTGTAGTGTAAGGAAACACACTTTTCTTTCGAGAAAAGAGATTCAAGTTCAAGTCTTGGCAGGGACCTGACACACTGAGTTGTACATACAATTGTTTTTTTCCACATCAGTAATGTTGTTTTTTGTATATTAAACATATTTTTCAACAAAATACATATTCTCATTTGTCACTTTCCGCCAAATCTACAACATCTCATGCACCCCACTTAAAGGGATGCACAGCAATCTTCATTTCAGATTTTGTAGTGTCCCTTCACTTCTTCAGTTCCCTACCGATTATTCAATCATGACCGTTATATCTTGGTAGTAATACTCATCCTTACAGCAGGTTGTCACACGGTTATTCTTCCGTAAATCACCCCAGCAACGACTTAGCCAGTGCCCTTCAATTAATAGATTATTGCTCCCCACAACAAAGTGTGGTCGGAGCTCCATGTTCATTTTGACCCCTATTGATTTTGGTGTCACCAGGTCAAAGATCACATCCGGGCTAACATTGACTATCCAAACGGTGTCCGATCAATAACTACAGAATGGTTGGCAGAAGGGTACCCAAACTTAGAGGGATGGTTGCTCATGACCAGTCGATGGCCCTTATTTATTTTGGGGTCACTAGGTCAAAGGTCAAGGTCGTGTTGACATTAACTATCGAAACGATGTCCGATCAATAACTACAGAATGGTTGGACCTAGGGCCCCCAAACTTGGAAGAACGCTTTACCATTACAACTAGATGACACTTATTCATTTTGGGGTCACTACATCAAAGTTCAAAGTCGCGGTCACATTCGCTATCTAAAGATGTCCGATCAATAGCTACACAACGGTTGGTCCTACGGTCCTCAACCTTGAAAGGATGGTTGGTCATGACCAGTAGATAACCTGTTCTTAGCTCCACTGATCAGAGATCAGCAGAGCTTATGCCGTGGTGCGGCGTGTCTGTCTGTCTGTAAACTTGTATTTGTAGCGACTACTCCTCTGAAAGTACTTGATACTTGACGGATTTTCATGAAACTTCACACGAATGTTGCTCTTCATGTCTAATTGATTCTAGCAAAATTTCAGGTCGGCCGGAAATACAAGATGGCCGCCATGGCTAAAAAAAGATTTTCAAAATACAAGTTTGTAGCGACTACTTCTTGAAAACTATAAGTGATATTCATATGGGACTTTTCCTAAAAATGATACAGCATGACATGATGTTGGTCCTTGTCAAAAATCGTTCTAATTCGATGTTAAACATAGCTGTCAGTAGCCATCTTTGTTTACATAGAGTTATATAATGAAAACTTGTAGCCACTACTCCTCTGAAACTACTTAACGGATTTCCATGAAACTTCACAGGAATGTTGCTCTTCATGTCTAATTGATCCTAGCAAAATTTCAGATCGGCCAGATATTCAAGATGGCCGCCACAGTCAAAAATAGATTTAAAAAACATAAGTTTGTAGCGACTACTTCTTGACTTTTTCTAAAATGATCAGCATGACATGATGGTTATTCGAGTCGAACATTATTTTGATTCGACGTTAAACATGGCTGCCAGTGGCCATCTTTGTTTACATAGAGTTATATCATGAAAACTTGTAGCGACTACTACTCTGAAACTACTTGATGGCTTTTCATGAAACCTCACATGAATGTTGCTCTTCATGTCTAAATGATCTTAGCAAAATTTCAGGTCGGCCGGAAATTCAAGATGGCCGCCATGGCTAAAAATAGATTTTTAAAAAATAAGTTTGTAGCGACTACTTCTTGAAAACTATAAAAGATATTGCTATGGGACTTTTTCTAAAATGATCAGCATGGCATGATGGTTATAGGAGTCGAACATCATTTTGATTCAATGTTAAACATGGCTGTCAGCGGCCATCTTTGTTTACATAGAATTATATAATGAAAACTTGTAGCGACTACTCCTCTGAAACTATTTGACGGATTTCCATGAGACTTCACAGAAAAGCTGCTCTTGATGTCAAATTGATCCAACCAAAATTTCAGGTCGGCCGGAAATTCAAGATGGCCGCTACGGCTAAAAATAGATTTTCAAAAAGCTAGTTTGTATCGACTACTTCCTGAAATCAAAATCAATCAGTAGAGTTTCAAGGTCATTGACCTCTTGTTATTGTCCGGTCACTAGATCGGAGGTCAAGATTGCGGTGCCTTTCACTATCAATACGATGTCCTATCAACAACTACAAACTTGATGGATCTAGGTCCTCCAACTTGAAAGGATGAATGGTTGCTCATGACCAGTACATGACCCTTATCCTTATTCATTTAAAGGTCAAGGTGCTGGTGACCTTCACTATCAAAACGATCCCGGATCCAGAACATCTACATGGAGTCCGTACTTCCCATGGTATAATATATGTGTTATACATTTTCTTGTTAAATTTGATTTAATATCTTTAAGGCGTTCTTTTTAACTATTAATAAAATAAACAAAAGCTCTATCTGAAACTGTTTTAAAACTCATGATCCCGGTGAGTGATTTGATCCATTAAAATGTATTTGGCAAGCGGGTACTATGTACCATTTAATTTATTTTATGTCCATTCGTTTTGATCATCAATAAAGAACGGATTGTCAGTTGTAGCTTCTGGGCCATTTATATGAGGAAAATCTTCTTTTTTTTTAAAAATTGAATTAACGGCTGTCATATGCTTATCAAATGTATCCAACATTTTAAGATTTTACTGTTTTCCCCACCAGTCGTTTATTTGCAAGGAATTCTTTTTGCATTATCAATTTTAAATTAATTCTTCGTCACTTTTGTCGAGAGACATTTCAGACAATACTAATTTCCGTGTCTTACTGTTTATAAACTATTTTCTAACGGTGACTCTTTTCGTTTTTAGAGCTAGTATTCTTATAAGAATGTTTTAAGCTTCCGCTTTTAATTACGCCGTAACTTGTACTTTAATTATCACAAACAAAACATCGTCGCACAACGTGATCGAATTAAATGTAATGTTTTCAGTTTTAAGTTTGAAGATTAATTTAATAATTGAACCAGTTGTACACTTGATTAAAACCCTGATCAGGAAACAAACATGTAACGATACTAATAATATTACAACGGTGACGATTATACTTTTATTAGAAATTACAACAAGAGTTTAAGTTTCAGTTTTATTCAGGCTCATACATATTTACAGTTTCATAATTATTAACATTTACATGGACAAAAGTATTCACACGGTAAAAATGAAATAATACATTATAATTAATACATCACAGGGAATAATGTTTTAAAAATCTATTTCTGATGACAAGCAGAAATAATAATTCACCTGTAATTTCTACGGCTTTTATGGTTATATTCCACTAAATCAGTCGGATGTACTCGTCTCGTGCAGTCGAAAGTAGTTCTGTATTAAAGAGTGCTACTATTTTTTCTTGAAAAACGTTTTAGTGCATTTTCTTGTTATTCTTTGGCTATAACTGTATTCTTAACATGATGCTGAATCAGTTTTCCCCAGCCCATTAAGACGTGGCGCTACCGTGAAGCCTTTACTTCAGAAAGTGACCTGCCGCCACGCCTTAATGTAGCCGCTATGCCTCAAATTAGTTGCCGCGGTGCCTTAATCTTATCAACATTTCAAGTTTCCCCATGGCTTACTTAGAAAGCTGATTACCTTTACTGTTCCCTTAATTAATCCTAAATAACAAATGATGACTGTCATTTTCACCTTCAGGGCAATCAAGATATACACAAAATATGGG
This sequence comes from Cyrtodaria siliqua, assembly GCA_037043455.1. NCBI lineage: Eukaryota > Metazoa > Mollusca > Bivalvia > Adapedonta > Hiatellidae > Cyrtodaria > Cyrtodaria siliqua. Next base: position 71,112 of record JAWPHD010000261.1, read on the forward strand.
TTTTTTCAACGGACATTTTAAAAAAATCGATGCGGGAAAGGGTGACCACCCACCCTTCCCGTGCCCATCGGGATTTGTATAATTTGAGTTTTTAACAGGTTGTCAAAATTCTCACTTTACTATGGAAGGAGCATGGAGACTCACTACGGTAATATTATAATATTATTCTTACATGAAATACGGGTGTTGGAAATGAAGCAATAAAACGTACATTTGATAATTTATTTCCTACTTTATTACTGAAATATGTTTATAGTACCATACTTTATGAAGCAAAACAATAAATTCTGAACGATTAAGGCATTTTTATCCTTTAAATATTTATGAAATTGAACCGGGAATTGCCAAAACCAGTCAAATTATTGAGAAAAACAAGAGGCCAAAGAGGGCCTGTGGACGCTCTACTGGCTAAAGCTAAAGTTCGGTACTCATCGTCCCCGCCAAAATTCGTTTAATTTCGATCAGGGGAACAGGAGAACAAGTCGGGACACAGTTTGTGTATTAAAACCTATAAAGCGCAATAACTCCGCCAAAAATCATTCTACCGGAACAAGGCAATGATATATACAACTAGGCTTGCCAAGTTTCATTGAAATCCGGCCTGGGGTTCATGAGAAATAGCCCGGCCAATATTGTGTATTCAAACCTTTAAAAGGCCATAACTCCGCCGAAAATCGTTCAACCACTACACGGTGACATGCACAACTAAGCTTGTTACCGATCATCCTTGAAAAGATGTTCAGGAGAACTATTCCAGACAATATGTGCCTATTTAAACCTTTAAAGGGCCATAACCCCACCAAATATTATTCAACCGGAACACGGCGACGATATGCACAACTAGGCCTGGTCCTGGTCAGGCCTAACATGTTTCGTTGAAATCCGGCCAGTTTTTCAGGAGAACTAGTACAGACAAAGTTTGTGTATTAATACCTTTAAAGGGCCATAACTCCACCAAATCATTCAACCTGAATACAGTGACGATATGTACAACTAGGCATGGCACTGATAATCCCTGCAACGTTTCACTGAAATCCGGCCAAATGAAGGTCATATCGTCTTCACGAGGCAAAAATACAGCATATTTGAACAAATTCAAGAGCCATAACTCCGGTGTTACTAATCCGATTTGGTTGGTTTTCAAACTTGTCCAAGAGATCATTGATAGTAACAATCTGCCGGGTAAAGTTTGATAAAGATCGGATGAAAATTGAAGGTCCTATCGTCTTAACGAGGCAATATACAGCATTTTTAACTAAATCAAGGGCCAAAACTCTGGTATTACTGGTCCGATCTGGTTTTCGAACCGTCCGAGCTATCATTGATATCAACAATCGTGTAAAGTTTAAACATGTTCGGATGAAAAATGAAGACCCTATCGTGTTAACGAAGCAAAATTATAGCATATTTCAGAAAATCAATGGCCATAACTCCGGTGTAAATGGTCCGATCCAGCTCTATCGCGTTAACGAGGCAAAGTTTAGAAATTTTAACTAATTCAAGGGCCAAAACTCCGGTGTAAATGGTTCGAACTGGCTGGTTTTCGAACTCGTCCGAGCTATCATTGATATCAACAATCATGTAAAATTGAAAAAGATCGGTTGAAAAATGAAGGCGCTATCGTGTTAACAATGCCAAATTTGAGCATAATTCGGAAAATCAAGGGCCATAACTCCAGTGGTCTGATCTGGCAGGTTTGCAAACTCGTCTGAGCTTTTATTGATATCAACAATCTGTTAAAGTTTGAAAAAGATCGGATAAAAAATGAAGGCCCTATCGCGTTAACGAAACAAATATAGCAAATTTAACTACACCAGACAATAGAGATTAATCATTGAAATTTGCTTTAGATTATGCACCCCATTAACTAATTAGTTGATTATATGTGTGCGCCCCAAAATGTAAAAATACAATTTTGTCTGAAAAATTGTATAAGTCATACAATGACAATAATAATCCATAGTATATTTTTCTTTGCATATCGGATAAGGTTATCCGCGTTTTACATGGATGATGGTAAGCATGATCTTACATATGGGGGGAAATAAAAGTCACACGCTGATATCAACAATGACAGTTTCATTGTGCAAATAAACATGCAAAACGTTAGTAGTTGGCTTCATTGCACAGAATGTAAATAGTATGCAAGAAAAATAATCAGTCATGGGTATCCGGTGAAGATAGAGAAATTTCAACCCTTGGTATAACTGTTTTAATCGGAACCTCGGCAGAATTCCCCTATCTTCACCGGATACCCATAAACGATTCTTAAAACCACATAACTTGTGGTGTGTCACTGTAATAAAGTATTGACATAGTTTAATAATTATTCAAATAGCATCTCTGAAATGAGAAAAATGATCCTATAGAAACCGCAGCAAATCAAACGCAATGTCACCTTAGGTCATCATTGCAAGTAGTTTCCGTTCAGCTCGGTTTTTATGTTACTGTAATGCCGGTAGCTATAATGATTGTGTTCTATCGATACCTTTTGGGTAATTAGAAAAGCAGGCAAGGAGGTAGCTTTGTACGATTGGCGGGAGCGGGAAGCAGGGCGCGGCAGTGGATGGATGCGATCGTTGCGTGACTGTTTATAAGTTGTGATTAATAAATAATTACCTGTTTACTGGTGTTACAAGTGGCGGCAGCGGTGGGATAGATATATTTGAATAGGTGACAATAAAAGACGAGTGAGAAAAACCGTGAAGCGTGAACGCGTGTGCAGTGACTGGAATGTTCAGGGAAGTAAACATTTGGAACATTATTTTGACGTTTGAATTTTAATATTGCGTTACTTATTGCCATATTATTTAATACGTTGGACGTTTATTTATCACTAATATAATTTTAATCAACAACAATAACAAAAGAAAAACCTGTACGAACACCGGGTGCATGTTTCCGGTTAAACGTTTATAGCGAGAGACCTAAATTAATGCGATACTGTTAAATAATTAGTGGTTTTCTCTCGTTACACTCTGTAGTGTAACTAAAGACACTTGACTGGTATAACATACTCACAAGACGGTATATGTCGTCAGACACACAAACAGTGTTTATTTTAGCTGGGGATTCGCGCATAACAAGTTTCGACATTTAATTATCCAGAGATACATTTCATCCCAATAATAAAGAGAGGTGCATTAATTCCAGACCTTGTGGATGATACACTGTTTGAAATTGGGAAATTTAAGAATACTGACAGGACTGTTATAGTAATAATAGCATGTGGTATTAATGAATTTACCAAATTTCAGTATCATAAAAGAACTAAGGATTTGGTATTAAGACAGGATGTTACATATAAATCCGTGTTAAATAAGTTGTTGGTTTTCAAGGACAAAGTCAAATCATTACTTCCTTTAGCAATATTTGGTTTTATTACAATTCCAACTCTTTCCTTTCACAAATTTAAAGACTAAAACTCTGCTTTGTCCGAAAAGCAACTGGAATATTTTCAAAAGCAGCTCGATGAACAGTTAACACTGTTGAACGTAGACATCAAATTCAAGGCAACAAACAGAGGTATTTCGGGGGTGCAGGTCAGTGTTTTGGCACAACACGGTTACAAAACTATCAATAAGGAAAAGACGGAGTGGTCGCCGTAAAGTGTTCAGAAACAGTTTCAGAGAATTATACGATGGCCTACATCCAACAAGGCATCTAAAAAAAAGTGGAATAAGGAAGTACAGAGCGCCGTGAGAGAAGATGTGCAGTGGGTAAGGCAGTACAATTTGAAAACAATAAAAGTGGTGATAAGTGGGGTTTGATTTCTGGATTTTAGATAGTAGTACGATCATCGACAGAATGTCAGACACAGAGGAAAGCGCGGTTAAAAGACCAATTATAATGCCAGATACATTTAATGGAGAAGGTAATACTGATTGGGAAGACTGGTTATCTAGTATTAACTCTTGCGGACAAATTAATGGCTGGGATGAGGGGCTGAAGTTCAAATTGTTGGGTGTATGAAGCATTGACACAACAATGAAAGCAAACTGGTCATCATTATGTGAAAGACTTGAGCTGAGATTTAGAAGTTCAAAACAACCTCAGTTGTATAAGTCTAAGTTCATGTCGAGAACAAAACAGCCAGTGGAGCTTGGTAACCATATTCGCACGCTAGCTAGGAAAGCTTACCCAGAGACTGAAGCCTCCCTCCGAGACGAGCCGGCTAGAGACCAGTTTATCAGGGCGTTGGATAATGTAGAGATGTCTTTGAAGCTAAGACACAATATGGCGAAAACGCTAGACGAGGCAATTCATATGGCCGTCGATTGGCAATCAATAGAGGCTGACGTCAGAGGAAGGGCGCCGGAATCAAAACCACGTATAGCAGCCGTACAGGAATCAAGTGAATTGGTGACTATGATGAAAGAGGTCTTGACAATGTTGAAAAACAAGCGACAGTCACGACAGCCAGGGACGCCGATACGTGGGAGAGGTCGCGGCGCGGGTTATAATAGAGGTGCACGGAGAGGCACGGGACTTTAAGTGCTATGGCTTCGGGGAAGAGGGCCGCATAGGACATTCTTCAACTGTGGCGAAGAGGGCCACTTCCAAACAGTATGCCCCAAGAGGTCGGGAAACTGAACTGAGCCGGGATTGGGGGTCAAATCTCGGCATCATCAGTTAAAAAAGACCCAGTTAAAGCAAAGGAAGAAGTCAGTATGTGCTCAAGTGCTAGACTATCTATATATTGCAAGGGTAGTGTAAACGGCGAAGAAACGGCAATGCTCATAGACACAGTGTCCGTCTATACCCTTATCCATTACGACAGCTCTGTTTATGTCCTTAAAAAGAACTGTTCACTGACTGTAGTACCCTTCACACCTAGAGTAATATCAGCTAATGGTGAACCAATAGACATAGTTGGATCAGTTGAAGTGTCACTAAACATAAATAATGAAACGAGTTGTCAAACTGTATTGTTAGTTAAAGACTTGGCACATCAATGCTTGTTAGGAACAGACTTTCCTAAAGCGAACAATGTTGTGATTGAATTTAATAAAATCACATTTTCTGTTAAAACAAAAGAAATCACATGTCACATAAACACAACAGTTCGGCGGTCTGCAGGGTGGGCTTGAAACACACAGTGACCATATACTGCCTTCGCCCATTGTGCTGGCAAAAAAGGATAATTCAACCCGTTGTTGTGTGGATTACAGGAAGATAAATGTAATAACAAAGAAAGACGCCTACCCGATACCGCGAATAGATGAAACACTCGACACGCTAGCTGGAGCAACGTTTTTCTCCACCCTCGACATGGCCAGTGGATACTGGCAAGCTGAATTGGAAGCGGTTGACAAAGAAAAGTCAGCCTTTTTAACTCAATTCGGGTTGTTCGAGTTTGAAGTTATGCCTTTTGGATTGACGGGAGCACCAGCGACGTTTCAAAGACTGATGGAAACTTCAGTTTGAGGTATGTCTGATATACTTGGACGACATAATAGTGTTTAGCTCGACGTTTGAGGAACATTTGCAGCGTCTTCGAAGCGTTTTCCAGAGGTTTAGAGAAAGCGGACTCAAGCTGAAACCAACTAAGTGCCATTTTGCGAAAAGAAGTGTCAAGTGTTTAGGACACCTAGTATCCGATAAAGGTATACAGACGGACCCATCTTTAGGAGATGCTCGAAATGAAAGAAAAGTTTAAACATCGCCAAGATGTGAAGGAAGCTTCATCTAGTACCCTGAATAGGATGGTGTCAGTGGGACAATACCGTGGTGATAGATGGTGTCATTCACAGGCGTTTTAGTGCTAACACGGGTGATATTTACCAATTCATCGTTCCACTGAATATGAGGAAACCTTATTGCGAGAGCCTTTTTGGGTGTAAAGAAGATGCGAAAAAAGGTTAGTGATAGGTATTACTGGTGTGGGTGGTCGGCAGATGTGGAGATATTTTGCCAGGAATGTATGACCTGTGCATCCCGAAAGAATCCTCAGTTCGGAGGGCTAACCTTGTATCAGTCAAGAGAGGCACACCTTTGGAAATGATAGCCCTTGACATTCTTGGTCCACTGCCAAAATCCAGAAAGGGTAATCAGTACATATTGGTGTTGTCGTCGATCTATTTCAACAAATGGACTGAAGCATGTTCTCTCCGGAATCACAAAGCCAAAACAGAAGCCAAAGTATTTAGTAGGCACAGACCTAAAAGTATATTATTAGCAGATAGAATATAATATAATTTGCAACAAACTTGAAGACGAGTTTCATTTCATTTTAGATTGCGATCTATTTAAAGACATCCGAAAAATATATATTAAAAAATATTTTTGGAATCGACCGAAAATGTTCAAATTAAAAACCATTTAACAGCAAAAATGAAAAAGAATTTAAAGATTTAAGTGTGCATATTTTTAAAGCATTTGAAATAAGGAAAATGTTAATGAATTGATTTGATGTAATTGTATCAAACTATACTACCGCAGTAGTGCATCGCTTAATAAAAATACTGCATTTTGTTAAGGACAATGCTTATTATGTGTGCAAATAAACTGTTTATTTTAGTAATATATATATAGTTAAAATAACTTTGCTTCTTTTCCTGTCCGATCTTTTTATATTTCTTTTGTTTGTGCCGTGTGGCGATCGTAAACATTCGCCCCGTACATCCAATCAATATTGTTATTTTTACATCCTACAGGGATTGTATGACATTCATTGAAGTGTGAGGTTTGGTGCATCCTAGAACCGGTTCAAACCCCCACTGACCATTCCAAGGCGGTAGCCCTATTGTCAACCCTTTTGTGTTTGTGATGTCGTTTACATTTATTTTTACTTTTGCCTTCTTGTTTGTCTGTTTGCGCGTTTGTTTCTGTGTTTTGTGGTTGACTGTCCTTCTTGAATGCTACTTTCCCTGTACGATCTTTTTATATTTCTTTGAACTATTTCGACCAGAAAAAACGTTAAAAGCGTGTAATCCAAACAGATTGGAAACTGTCGGAGGTTATGTTACCTTAAAATTGAGATAAATACACATACATGCATTGTAAAACATGGTAATTTTTCAAAACAATCATAAACGCACCATGTAATCTTAATTGGAATTATTGTTAAAATACCGTTTTCCTCAGTTGTGATTAAGAGAGCTCTCAAAAATTAGCATCCAATTCTGAACCACTTGCTTAATACATATGTTATTTTTCTATGAAAGAGATTTTGTTGATAGTTATGTATGCTGTTGGTGCTGTCCTAATCATAAAAGCACCCCTGCTGAACAGTATTTGATGCGTTATAATCATGGTATCTCACTTGTAATTATCAGTGTTAGTGCCACCACCTATCTATCAAAGCACTCTGACGCTTCTCTGGAAAATAACAAGTCAAAACTGCATATTTTTACCGCAAATAACAAACGTTTTATTTTTAAAGATTAAGGTTACAAAAACAGATGGCATCACGATACATGTGTACACCCTTTTCCTTTTTTTCTGCTTAACTGATATAACACATATTCTAGTTTGCCAGCTCTTAGTGTTTTTAGTGTGTTGTTTTAGCAATATAATTTGGTATAATTATCTTTTCGCAGGTTATGATATAACAAAGTTTCATCTTTCCTGTTCAGACTTTTATACCTACTTTTCATTATTCTTTACATTCTTTACATTATAAAATGTCATTTGATTTAATAAAAAAAACAACATGTGTTCAAAAATTCAAAAGGCTTTAACGATATATACTTAATATAAAACAATATAAATAATAAACACATGTCTCATTTTCTCCTTCTCAATTGTAATGTTTTGTGTGTAATTTTACTATTTATTTTCACATAGTCATGTATATTTGTGTGTGGTGATTTTGTCATAAAATGTCCACTTACCTCACCAAGAGGGCGTTCTTGATTTTTTTATATTCAGTTGATTTTATGTATTACATTTCTGTTTCAATTTTGATTTTTAAGTTTCGCTTACTCTTTTGAATGCTGTATATAGGTATAGTGATGTATGCTGTCTCGTTCAGTGAACATGTGTTTATACTGGTGCGATTACCCGCCTCATTCAGGTACCTGTGTTAATGATGGTGCTAAACACATGTCTCATTTTCTCCTCCTCAGTTGTAATGTTTTGTGTGTAATTTTACTATTTATTTTCACATAGTCATGTATATTTGTGTGTGGTGATTTTGTCACGTTTGAAAATACAAATAGAGCATTTTTGATTGTTTGAAACGTATGTGTATGTGCTTATAAGTTCATGACATGGATATGCTTAAGTGTAATACATCAACCATAACATTGATATATTTATTCCACCTTCTCCGTGAAATTTTAAATGGAAATTCTGACGTGTTCATGTGTTTTGTTTCTATTTATTGTTTTCTGTTTTTGTTTTCTAAAAAGAAGTAAACAGTATAACTGTGTTTATTTTTGCATCTGATATTTGTTAATACATGTATGTACGGATCTTGCTGCGTCTGTTAAAATGTATATGTATAATATTGTATGATCACATGGGTCTATGGCTTACTGATTTTTAAATAAAGTGCTTCATGTAATGAACTCATGTTGTTTTTTGCAATGTACATGTTTTCATGCGCGTGTAATCTACATGTTTTCATGTCTTTTCTGTTGGTGTTTTTCAATTAATTTGACTTAATACAATTTTGTTTTAATTTGTTTTTTTGATACATGTATACTATTTTAGGCATTACTATGTAAAGAGATATAGAATAAAAGGATCATTGCTATAGTAACTTGCACGCCTCTCGTGTGATCCTGATCTGGCATTACCTACTCGAGGTTATACAAACTGCCTTGTTGGTTAGATAATAGTTCATGGCGGGGATTTCTTTATTTACGCTGTCCCGTTTTATTGGGTTGACAGTAGGGTAAATGTGTGGTTTGGTGAATCCTAGAACATGGTTTAACCCCCCCCCCCCCCCCCCCCCACCACCCCCAGCGGCCTTTTTTGCCACTGTCCGTTCCAAGGCGGTAGCCCTATTGTCAACCCTTTTGTGTTGTTGATGTCTTAGTTGGCCTTTTATGCATCTTTAAATTTGTTATTTGTTTCTTTGAGTTTGTGGTTCACTGTCGTCCTAGAATGCTGCTTTTCCTGTTCGATTTTTATATCTTTATTTCCATAACAAGTTACTATAGTAATAATCCAATTACTAGTATATAGAAGAAAATTATTTCACGAGCGAAGAAATTGCATCGTCCTGATGCTAATATCAGTGTGCATATCGTTACGCATTTGATCCGAGTATTTATTGTGGAATTTATCGTTAAAAGAAATTGGCAAGGTAGTTTCGACTGGAGATAAATCATCAGAAAAAAATCCACGGTAAACTGTGGTTTCGATAAATTATTTCAGGTAGTTGAGTGACTATATTCCTTATTTTGTTCTATACGAAGTTATATACTGTAGTATACTTCGCTTCATACATAACAGTTGTACGAGAGTCATATTAAAAAGTAATGAAAAGGCGGCGTTCCAAAATATCTATTTCAGATCTGATTAAAGAGTATGAGAGTGGACCTTTGGAAACGGCAGAACACGATAAATACGAAATATTGCCTCGGTTTGATTGAGACTATTCATGAACGGGAGTGAAATATGCTTGCTACCGTTCATGCTCCCTAGCCCCGGGTTGAGCGGAACTCAATATTCATAAAATCAATAGTACATACTTTTAACCATCACGAAGATGGCATGCATATGCCGTTGGACATGCTCCTTTTAGTGTCATAATTTCATGTCCCAGTATGGTCCCAGTATCTGTCAAAATTCAATCCCCCGAAGAGCGAAAGCCTAATTATCTGCCGTATTTTGCGTATTATGCAATTAACGTCGATCAATGTCTATGACGTCAACGATAATTCAGTTCGAACGTTGAACATTGGCGATGCTCATTTCTGAGCGAAGTTCTTACATTAAAACTGATATATTCAAAAATTAATCCGCAACTGAAATTTGCGACTTTTAGGGCCTTCATTTAACAAATGTTTACCTTTAGATTCAGCGATTCGATGATGGCAGAGTGTCATGAAAAGAAGACATAACATCGCGTAGCTCAGTGACTGTCTCGGATGAACAATATATACAAAAGATAAAGGAAAGTATCAATGGAGATCGGCAAATGACATGTGCAAAAAACAACAGAACAGCTAATAAAGTAGAGATCCGTCCAGGCATATAGCATTTTAACAGAGCGTTTTTGCATGATAAAGATAAGCGCAAACGTGAGTTCCACGTTTATTTGCTTGTCAAATGAACAAATAAAGACAAACTAATGATGGGTGATTTGTTTATCTCACGAATTGTAGAAATGGATGAGACATAGATAAGATTGTACGAGCCGGGATGAAAAATCAATTTGCGTAACTGCAGACTCCGGACCAACTAAATTCATCCATAAGCAGGGTAATAAAATATGATGTTGATATGTGCATATGATTCCAGTGGTGTTATCAACAGGAAAACCGTTTATGACGAGTACTTTCAAACTTTACCCCAAAATCACCAAAGGAATGCTGCCAGAAAGAAACGTATAGAACTGCTGCGCATTCGTGCGATCATTCAACATGATAACGGTATGAAGTGGTGACGTCATTTTTGAAGTAATTTCTGTCCCCCAGTCTATGACTTATTTTCAAATTGAAAGAAAATGTTCGGGGTATTATATTTGAAAGTCTACACGAGCTTGAAGTAGATATAGCCGCTGAAATATGACATATCAACCAGTGCTGCTTATCAACGGTCGTTGCTAGGTTACCAAATCGATGGGAATCGGTCATCGAAAAGAATGACTAGGAATGCCATTATCGACAAAAGGCACACCACGGCCGTAAATTTACCTCTAAATAATTAGAAACACCCCAGGATGTATCCGGAATTGTACTGAACAAACACAGCAGTTGCTGTCAAAGTGAAAAGCATCTAGGATACGACCAGAAATCCTGAAAGAAGACCGTTTACGCACTGTTCAACCTTCTCTTCAGGGTTTCAGAAGATGCAATCATACCGTCCCAGGAGGTTGTCCGGTTATTACATAAGAGAAAAATGAACTGACTTGACTACTTGAATTGACGATTATTGGAGAGCACTGTAATAACAACACATCAAAATATGTTTTAAACTTTAATAGATTTGGCAAATATTGGGCGTGGCATGGATTGAAAAACAAGCCCCAAGCATGGGGTTTAACAATTGGGCTGCCGGTAAGCACAAAATACCATTATGGCAAGCCCTTACAGTAGAAAGCATTAAGCAATAAAGCAGATTGAATATTACAATATTAAGGACATAAATACATGTGCACGAAATTAAATGTTCATTATGAAAGAACTTTTCTTATAAACATTTAAGCAAGTGTTGAAAGCACGGTTGATATTCAAGCATAATTACAAGTGCACCGAATTCAATCAATTCACATGTTTTTTATCAATTCGTACGGACAGCAAATTTGTATATACTTTATGTTTAGATACAATTCAGTCTCTGGGTATACAGGAGCTGAATAAAGTTAAACTGAAAGTTATATGTCCTACCTTTCACACCTTCGCTGCCCGCCGATAATTAAACACTACAACATTTAAACACATCAACTAGCTGTAATCCAAAACTTCCAGCAAGTATGTAAGTGTCCTTAATGTCCATGCCACACCAGTAATGGTTGACTACGTAAGTGGATCCAGAGAAAGACATCAACTGCAAATATATAACTCAGAGAAGGCAACATGATCTGCAACATAAAATACTATCTTTTGAATAGAAATATTGACAGTAATGAAATGTCAGAAAATTATCCAGTATGTAAAGGTTGTATGGGGCGCCGTATTACTTTTTAATACCATTTGGTGATATCACCTATTCGAATCGGTGATATCACTGATTCGAATAGGTGATATCACGCATTCAAATAGGTGATATCACCGATTCATTCTGAATGCGTGATATCACCTATTGAATGGGTGATATCATCTATTCGAATCAGTGATATCACTCATTCGAATCAGTGATATCACTTATTCAAAACGAATGGGTGATATCACCAATTCGAATAGGTGATATCACTAATTCGAATAGGTGATATCACCCATTCAGTAGGTGATATCACCCATTCATTTTGAATGAGTGATATCACCTATTCGAATCAGTGATATCACCGATTACCAATTCAGAAATAAACTCTGTATAAATGACTGATCCAGGGTCCACGTAACTAAATAGACAGACCTTCAAAATCGTCGTCTGTTGCAACATTTGGCAGGTTGTTTCTTCATCGGCATATAATGGCCGGCTTTCATGTTATGGTCGCATCAGCTCTTGCAGCAGTATATGCGGACATTTCCCCCTCCCCCACACAGCAGAAGGGTTATACACCCTACCAAACCTACCCCTACAGGGATCGATCCAGAAAATGCGGTATTGCTGCTCCCACCCCACCCCACCCCACTACCACCCCAACCCCGCAAAATATAATTTCATTTTCTATGCATTTTCTAATATTTGATACAGTAATTCAAGTTGTAAATAAAAACACACTTCACCAATTACACTGAGAAACACAGTGGACAGTTTTTATCTAACCGTTAGCAACACCATATAATACCAGTGACGTATAACGTTCTCCGTGATAATACTCTTGGGGGAAGTCTGTATTTTTCTTGTTGTAAAAACGAATAGGTGATATCACTGATTGGAATAGGTCATATCACTGATTCAAAACGAAAGGGTGATATCACCTATTGAATGAGTGATATCACCTATTTGAATGAGTGATATCACTGATTCGAATAGGTGATATCACCCATTCGTTTTGAAAGAGTGATATCACCTATTCGAATTAGTGATATCACTTATTTAAATAGGTGATATCACCCATTCAATAGGTAATATCACCCTTTCGTTTTGAATCGGTGATATCACCTATTCAAATCAGTGATATCACTGATTCGAATAGGTGATATCACTGGTTCGAATAGGTAATATCACTCATTTAAATTTGAATCAGTGATATCACCTATTCGAATCAGTGATATCACTCATTCAAATAGGTGATATCACTGAATTGTATTAAAAAGCAAAACGGCGCCTCATAAAGGTTGGAGGATGATTTAACTGTAATGTTTGTCTCGAAATACAAACTGACTGTTAAACGTTCCTAAATGAGCATGGGGAATATCGATCTTAATCGGTTAAATAATATGAAGTGGAACATGTACATGTTACTCAGTTGCAGACTTAGAACTAAATAACACAACCATTAGTGATAATGCATATGGAAACCATTCCGAAATATGTCTTTAAAAATAGAGCGAAATTAAAGGCTACCAAAAGAATAGCATCGAGATATCTACTTCTAAGTTGAAACAGTTCCTTTTTTTTAATTTATAAACAAACAAAAAATAGTCATTTGTGTTTTCCTACAGTTCAGTATACACTAATAGCATACACTAGTAGCAATTCTAGTCGTATTGTTCATATAACCCCTCTGTGCCGGCTAAATGCAAATTACAAAACAGATTATATTTGTATCAGCAAATGTTTGGGGTGAAATGAGCTCGTTAACGGATCATACTTGGCGAGGAATGGTAACTTATTATGAATTTCGACAAATGTTAAATGCATTACGTAATAAATACCACCCTATCAAATCAATTGTCGAACATTAGCATGCAATACATCGATCATGTACGTATTTAATATGAAAGGATATAACTACAGATGACGTCCGCTGCAATACGATCCCACTCGCTCTGAAATTTTATGATTTTCGCCGACAACTTGATCATAAAACATGCATTTACGATGCAATTTTAGTTGAATATTTACTTACACGTTTGTCACAGTACTTTATTATAATACACTCAACAAAATTCCTAATCGGTCAGTTTATATTGTATTACTATATTTATAATAATGCATGTATTCATACGCAATTTCACATATCGATATTTGAATAGGTACTGCAGCTAATTTTTTTTTTTTTTGGCCGACTCGCGGTCAAATTAACCGTGTTAGGCGTGTTGGCCAATATAGCACATTTTGCACGTGCAAGACATGGACACCAATATGCACGTGTTCATGTACACTTTTGTCATTGCTGAAAAACACATACCATGGCGAGGATGACACAAGAGGAACGCGGCCGAGCTGTCGGAATGTTACAGGCCGGAACACCTTTACGACAGGTGAGTTTGTTTTTTTGAAATTTCAAAAGAATATCGATATACTTTATTTGTAGCTATTACTTTGGTGGCTGTTTCCGTTTTTAACTTTATTTCAGGTGGCAAGAACCTTCAATCGGCGGCTATCCACCATCCAAGCTCTTTGGGCGAAATTCAACCAAACCGGAAGTGTGGCTGATCGACCCCGACGGTTCAAACAGATGGTGACAACACAACGGCAGGACAGATACATGATCGTATCACATCTCAGTGATCGTTTTCTACCAGCTACAACGACATCTAGGCATACGACGGGGACTCATGGACGTCATGTATCAACTCAAACCGTACGAAACCGGTTACGTGACGTCGGAATTCAATGCCTTCGGCCTCGTAAAGGTCCTATCTTAACGAGAAGACACCGCCAAGCTCGCTTAGCTTGTGCTAGGCGACATTTACGGTTCACCAGGGCCGACTAGGCGAATATTGTTTTCGTCGACGAGACAAGGATTACATTGCGTTGTGCCGACGGCCGCAAACGCATTTATCGCCGACGTGGTGAGAGAAACAGCGCCAATTGTGTTCTTGAGGCGGACCAGTTCGGGGGATGATCCATTATGATATGGGAGGGTATTTCGTTTCGATGCACCCCAAAACACCGATCGTGTCCATACAAGGCAACATGAATGCACGATGATATCAGACGGACATCATTCAACCTGTTCTTATACCACACATTGCTGCAAACCGTGGCATGCCACTCGTCCAAGACAAGGCTCCGTGCCATGTCGCCAGAGCAACATTGACAATGTTACAGGCCAATAACATACGAGTCATCCCTTTTTCTGCTCAAATTCCTGACCTAAACTCAATCGAGCATGTCTGGGACTTATTAAAACGAAAGGTACGGGCCCATCTTCACCAGCTGAATCTACGGGAATTGGAGCGTGACGTCAACCGCGTTTGGAGAAATATCCGTCAGCAGTATCTTCACAGATATATTGTATCAATGAGGAGTCGTTGTCGAGCCATGATTGCTGCCGATGGAGGGCACACACGTTATTAACATATAACAGACATCAATTAACATGATTTTGTGACTTTTGAATTACCGGGTCGCCTTATTCATTTCTGCGGAAGATGTCAACTATTTATTTGTCTGAAATGAAATTTTGTTTGTTGATTTGTAACGAATTCCGCTTTCAGTATGCCATCAATAAATTTACGAAATTGAACTTTTTTTTAATTACAATTTATTGAGGTGACCGATTAGGAATGTTGTTGAGTGTAGACTTCAATTCTGCTATTCTGACCGATTATTTTTAAGAAATAAGATCCTAATGTATAAAGTTCTAAGACATGTTATAAAATATGCCATATCTTGGACAAAATTGTTCACTTTGTTTTAGACTTCACTGCTGAGAACTGTATGATTTAAGATACGTATTGTCCATTTTCTTATGGATAATCTGATGCAATTGATTCCTTTTACCGGCTAATATACTCGTATACACAAAGGTTAACATGTTTAAAGCAATACTTTTATTGTGACAAAGAGACTTGCTGTGTGTGTTGTATACTACCGCAGTAGTGCATCGCATAATAGAAATACTGCATTTTGTTAAGGACGATGCGTATTATGTGGGCAAATAAACTATTTATTTTAGTAATATATATATAGGTTCAATAACTTTGAACTATATCGATCAGAAAAACATTAAAAGCATATAATCCAAAACACACATGCATGCATTGTAAAACATGGTAATTTTCCAAAACAATCATAAACGCACCATGTAATCTTAATTGGAATTATTGAAAAAATACCGTTTTCCTTAGTTGTGATTAAGAGAGCTCTCGAAAATTAGCATCCAATTCTGAACCACTTGCTTAATACATATGTTATTTTTCTATGAAAGAGATTTTGTTGATAGTTGTGTATGCTGTTGGTGCTGTCCTTATCCTAGAAGCACTCTGCTGAACAGTATTTGATGCGTTATAATCATGGTATCTCACTTGTAATTATCAGTGTTAGTGCCACCACCTATCTATCAAAGCACTCTGACGCTTCTCTGGAAAAATACAAGTCAAAAATGCATATTAACGTTTTTACCGCAAATAACAAACAAAACGTTTTATTTTTCAAGATTAAGGTCACAAAAACAGATGGCATCACGATACATGTGTACACCCTTTTCCTTTTTTCTGCTTAACTGATATAACACATATTCTAGTTTGCCAGCTCTTAGTGTTTTTAGTGTGTTGTTTTAGCAATGTAATTTGGTATAATTATCTTTTCGCAGGTTATGATATAACAAACTTTCCTGTTTCCTGTTCTGTCTTTTATACCTACTTTGCATTATTCTTTACATTCTTTACATTATAAAATGTCATTTGCTTGATTTAATAAAAAACAAACATGGGTTCAAAAATTCATAAGGCTTTAACGCTATTTAATTAATATAAATCAATAGAGTTTAATAACCAATGTTTTTGAGATACGGGAAATATCTCCCGAGGTAGAGAAATGGCCCCGATATAAGAACGAGTGTAATATATGTAAATAATAAACACATTTTCTCCTTCTCAGTTGTAATGTTTTGTGTGTAATTTTACTATTTATTTTCACATAGTCATGTATATTTGTGTGTGGTGATTTTGTCACGTTTGAAAATACAAATAGAGCATTTTTGATTGTTTGAAACGTATGTGTTTGTGCTTATATGTTCATGACATGGATATGCTTAAGTATAATACATCAACCATATCATTGATATATTTTTGTCACCTTCTCCGCGAAATTTTAAATGGAAATTCTGACGTGTTCATGTGTTTTGTTTCTATTTTTTGTTTTCTGTTTTTGTTCTCTAAAAAGAAGTAAACAGTATAACTGTGTTTATTTTTGCATCTGATATTTGTTAATAGATGTATGTACGGATCTTGCTACATCTGTTAAAATGTATATGTATAATATTGTATGATCGCATGGGGGGCCTATGGCTTACTGATTTTGAAATAAAGTGCTTCATGTAATGAACATGTGTTGTTTTTGCAATGTACATGTTTTCATGCGCGTGTAATCTACATGTTTTCATGTCTTTCCTGTTGGTGTTTTTCAGTTAATTTGACTTAATACAATTTTGTTTTAATTTGTTTTTTTGATACATGTATTCTATTTTAGGCATTACTATGTAAAGAGATATAGAATAAAAGGATCATTACTATAGTAACTTGCACGCTTCTCGTGTGATCCTGATCTGGCATTACCTACTCGAGGTGATAAAAACTGCCTTGTTGGTTAGAGAATAGTTCATGGCGGGGATTTCTTTATTTACGCTGTCCCGTTTTATTGGGTTGAAAGTAGGGTAAATGTGAGGTTTGGTGAACCCTAAAACCTGGTTTAAACCCCAAGCGTCCTTTTTTGTCGCTATCCGTTCCAAGGCAGTAACCCTATTGTCAACCCTTTTGTGTTTGTGATGTCTTAGTTGGCCTTTTATGCATCTTTAAATTTGTTATTTGTTTCTTTGTGTTTGTGGTTCACTGTCGTCCTTGAATGCTGTTTTTCCTGTCCAATTTTTATATCTTTATTTCCAGAACAAGTTACTGTAGTAATAATCCAATTATATAGAAGGAAGTTATTTAACGAGCGAAGAAATTGCATCTTCCTGATGCTAATATCAGTGTGCATATCGTTACACATTCGATCCGAGTATTTATTGTGGAATTTATCTTTAACGGAAATTGGCAAGGTAGTTTCGACTGGAGGTAAAAAAATCGGCTGTAAACTGTGGTTTCGATAAATTATTTCAGGTAGTTGAGTGTCTAGATTCCTTATTTTATTCTATACGAAGTTATATACTGTAGTATACTTCGCTTAATTCATACATTACAGTTGTACGAGAGTCATCTTAAAAAGTAATGAAAACGGCGGCGTTCCAAAATATCTAGGGCAGATCTGATTAAAGAGTATGAGAGTGGACCTTTGGAAACGGACGAACACGATAAATACGAAATATTGCAGTCTCGGGTTGGTTGAGACTATTCATGAAAGGTAGTGAAATATGCTTGCTACCGTTCACGCCCCCTAGCCCCGGGTTGAGCGGATGTCAATATTCATAAAATCAATAGTACATACTTTTAACCATCACGAAGATGGCATGCATATACCTGTGGACATGCTCCTTATAGTGTCATCATTTCATGTCCCAGTATGGTCCCAGTATCTAACAAAATTCAATGCCCCGAAGAGCGAAAGCCTAATTATCTGTCGTATTTTGCGTATTATGCAATTAACGTCGATCAACTGCTATGACATCTACGATAATTCAGTTCGAACGTTAACAGATGAACAATGGCGATGCTCATTTCAGAGCAAAAAACTGAAATATTCAAAAATAAATTCGCAACTGAAATTTGCGACTTTCATAGCCTTCATTTAACAAATGTTTACCTTTAGATTCAGCGATTCGATGATGGCAGAGTTTCGTGAAAAGAAGACATTACATCGGGCAGCTCGGTGTCTGTCTCGGATGAACATTATATAGTAAAGATAAAGGAAAGTATCAATGAAGATCGGAAAATGGCATGTGCCAAAAACAACAGAACAGCTAATGAAGTAGAGATCAGTCCAGGCATATAGCATTTTAACAGGACGTTTTTGCATGATAATGATAAAAGCAAACGTGGGTTCCACGTTCATTTGCTTGTCAAATGAACAAATAAAGACATACTAATGATGGGCGATTTGTTTATCTCACGAATTATAGAAATAGATGAAACATAGATAAGATTGTACGAGCCAAAGATGAAAAATCAATTTGCGTAACGGCAGACTCCGGACCAACTAAATTCATCCGGAAACAGGGTAATAAAATGTGATGATGAAATGTGCATATAATTCCAGCGCTGTTCAACTCCTATAAGTAGATTATCAAAAGGAAAAAACGTTTATGACGAGTACTTTCAAACTTTACCCCAAAATCACCAAAGGAATGCTGCCAGAAAGAAACGTATAGAACTGCTGCGCATTCGTGCGATCATTCAACATGATAACGGTATGAAGTGGTGACGCCATTTTTGAAGTAATTTCTGTCCCCCAGTCTATGACTTATTTTCAAATTGAAAGAAAATGTTCGGGGTATTATATTTGAAAGTCTACACGAGCTTGAAGTAGATATATCCGCTGAAATACGACATAGCAACCAGTGCTGCTTATCAACGGTCGTTGCTAGGTTACCAAATCGATGGGAATCGGTCATCGAAAAGAATGACTAGGAATGCCATTATCGAGTAGATTAACCTCTAAATAATTCAAAACACCCCACGATGTATCCGGGATTGCACTGAACAAAGACAGCAGTTGCTGTCAAAGAGAAAAGCATCTAGGATACGACCAGAAATCCTGAAAGAAGACCGTTTACGCACTGTTCAACCATCCCTTCAGGATTTCAGAAGATGCAATCATACCGTCACAGGAGGTTGTCCGGTTATTACATAAGAGAAAAGTGAACTGCTTGACGACTTGCATTAGTGATAATGCATATAGAAACCATTCCGAAATATTTCTTTAAAAATAGAGCGAAATCAAAGGCTACCAAAAGAATAGCATCGAGATATCTACTTCTAAGTTGAAACAGTTCCTTCTTTTGAATTTATAAACTAACAAAATATAGTCATTTGTCTTTTCCTACAGTTCAGTATACACTAATAACAATTCTAGTCGTATTGTTCATATAATCCCTCTGTGCCGGCTAAATGCAAATTACAAAACAAATTATATTTGTATCAGCAAATGTTCGGGGTGAAATGAGCTCGTTAACGGATCATACCACATCGATCATGTACGTATTTAATATGAAAGGATATAACTACAGATGACGTCCGCTGCAATACGATCCCACTCGCTCTGAACTTTTATGATTTTCGCCGACAACTTGATCATAAAACATGCATTTACTATGCAATTTTAGTTGAATATTTACTTACACTTTTGTCACAGTACTTTATTATAATAGACTCCAATTCTGCTATTCTGGCAGATTCTTTTAAGAAATAAGATCTTAATGTATAATGTTCTAGGATATGTTATAAAATATGCCATATCTTGGACAACATTGTTCACTTTGTTTTAGACTTCAATTCTGAGAACTGAATGATTTAAGATACGTATTGTGCCATTTTCTTATGGATAAACTGATACAATGTGATTCCTTTTACCAGCTAATATTCTCGTATATACAAAGGTAAATATGTTTAAAGCAATACTTTTATTGTGACACGTGCTGTGTGTGTTGTATACTACCGCAGTAGTGCATCGCATAATAGACATACTGCATTTTGTTAAGGACGATGCTTATTATGTGGGCAAATAAACTGTTTATTTTAGTAATATATATATATAGTTAAAATAACTTAGAACTATTTCAACCAGAAAAACGTTAAAAGCATGTAATCCAACAGATTGGAAACTGTCGGAGGTTATGTTACCTTAAGATAAAACACACATGCATGCATTGTAAAACATGGTAATTTTCCAAAACAATTTTAAACGCACCATGTAATCTTAATTAAAATTATTGAAAAAAAACACCGTTTTCCTTAGTTGTGATTAAGAGAGCTCTCGAAAATTAGCATCCAATTCTGAACCACTTACTTAATACATATGTTATTTTTCTATGAATGAGATTTTGTTCTTTTGTTGATAGTTGTGTATGCTGTTGGTGCTATCCTTATCCTAAAAGCACCCCTGCTGAACAGTATTTGATGCGTTATAATCATGCTATCTCAGTTGTAACTATCAGTGTTGGTGCCACCACCTATCTATCAAAGCACTCAGACGCTTCTCTGGAAAACAACAAGTCAAAAATGCATATTAACATTTTTACCGGAGAAAAACTAGATCGCAAATAACAAACAAAACGTTTGATTTTTTAAGATTAAGGTTACAAAAAACAATTGGCAACACGATACATGTGTACACCCTTTTCTTTTTTTTCTGCTTAAATGATATAACAAATATTCTAGTTTGCCAGCTGTTACTGTTTTTTTGCGTGTTTATTTAGCAATGTAATTTGTTATAATTATCTTTTCGCAGGCTATGATATAACAAATTTTCCTGTTTCCTGTTCTGACTTTTATACCTACTTTGCATTATTCTTTACATTTTTTACATTATAAAATGTCATCTGTTCGATTTAATAAAAAACAAACATGGGTTCAAAAATTCAAAAGACTTTAACGATATATAATTAATATAAAACGATGTAAATAATAAAGACATGATCCGATATGAAGTATTTATGTTTGTATATAAAATGTCCACTTACCTCACCAAGAGGTCGTTCTTGATTTTTTTATATTCAGTTGATTTTATGTATTACATTTCTATTTCAATTTTGTTGTTTTAAGTTTCGCTTACTCTTCTGAATGCTGTATATAGGTATAGTGAGATATGCTGTCTCGTTCAGTGAACATGTGTTTATACTGGTGAGATTACCCGCCTCATTCAGGAACCTGTGTTAATGATGGTGCTGTATAACGTTCCGCTTACACTACACATTCGGTGAACATGTGTTTATACTGGTGCAATTACCCTCCTCATTCGGGTACCTGTGTTAATGCTGGTGCTGTATAACGTTTCGCTTACACTACACATTCGGTGAACATGTGTTTATACTGGTGCGATTACCCTCCTCACTCGGGTACCTGCGTTAATGCTGGTGCTGTATAACGTTCCGCTTACACTACACATTCGGTGAATATTTGTTTATGCTGGTGCTCTGCCTCCTCATTCAGTGTACATGTTATGTCTGAATGATGGTGCTGTATATATCGTTTCGCTTATACTACAAATTCGGTGTTGAGGTGATGGTATGGTGCAAATTAATATTTCGCTTAAACCCCAGCGTTCGGTAGAGACTACCACCCTTATACCCTCATACCGTCTGCTTCAAGATAATGGTTTCAGCATTCTGACCAATTACTGATCTTATTTTTACAGGAACAGTTATTAATAGATGGACCAACATTCAAAACTTGACAAATAGGAATAAAAGTTTTAGTGTAGAAAATATAAATACATTGTATAATTATGTTGATATATCTGTATAAAGTAATGTTTAGCGTATTGTATGGTTTAAAAATGCTTTATTATTTATAAAGTTGTGATTAAACCTCTCTGAGCAGCATAATGCATTAAATGATCAGAAAAGTTTCACTGGGGACATGTTTTTTTTATACTCGACCCTGGCCTTTAAACTAAACATTCGATGTAAATATATAAGTATTGTGTACAGTTTCCCTTATATTACACATTCGGTGTACATGCGTTAATGCTATTGCTGTATAAAGTTTCACTTACATTTTTCATTGATGTGCATGCGATAGTGATGATGATGTATAGCGTTTTCCTTACACTTCTCATTCGGTGTACATACTTTACTGTTGCTGCAGTATAGTGATTCCCTTACACTACTCAATCCGTATACATGTGGTAATGATGCTGCAGTATAAAGATTGATTTTCACTACTCAATCCGTGTACATGTGGTAATGATGCTGCAGTATAGCGATTCACTTTCACTACTCAGTCGGAGCATGTGGTAATGATGCTGCAGTATAGCGATTCACTTACACTACTCAATCGGTGTACATGTAGTAATGATGCTGCAGTATAGCGATTCACTTTCACAATTCAGTCGGAACATGTGGTAATGATGCTGCAGTATAGCGATTCAATTACACTACTCAATCGGTGTACATGTAGTACTGATGCTGCAGTATAGCGATTCACTTTCACTACTCAGTCGGAACATGTGGTAATGATGCTGCAGTATAGCGATTGATTTTCACTACTCAGTCTGAAAATGTGGTAATTATGCTGCAGTTTAGCGATTCACTTTAGCTACTCAGTCGGAACATGTGGTAATGATGCTGCAGTATAGCGATTCACTTGCACTGCTCAATCGGTGTACATGTGGTAATGATGCTGCTCTATAGAGTTTCGCTTGCACTACACTTTAGGTGTAGATGAGTTTCTACTGCAAGCAGTTTTGCTTACACTACTAATTCGGTGTAAAGAGTATTGGTGAACAAGAAACGGTAACACATTCGGAGGGATATGATTATCTTCGGAGATACACCTTTCGATAGGCCTAGATTACAGCCACATATTTTGATATTGGACGTCAAGTAGGCTTCTCAAACATGTGATTAAAATGTCAAATATCAGGTCATTACTGATTTACTCGGAGTTACACAAGCACAAACATTACTTATTGCTTAATTTATTTTCGTATTTACGTGATATGATACAATTTATGATTATGGTATCTGAAAATGATCCTAAACACAGTTAGAAAAAGCCGTTTTTTATATCCACAAAAACAGTGTTTATCTGCAATTTCACTGATTTGCCTTTTTTTTTCCGTGATTATGTTCAGTTTTATTGACCGTATAATCGAAGAAAAAATTCCCCATTAAAAATCTGAGGAAAACGTCTACTATAACGCAATAAGTGTTCTGGTCTTGTTATTTATCCACTGTTTATAGTACACATGAGGTGTGTTGATTTGTGAATTGAGATTGATTTTAATTTGCTTTAGAACATTTAAAATTAATATAACGTGTCACGACTGTCGTCATATGCTACTAATTACAACAGGACTTAGTTCATATTGATCAGTAATAACAGAGAAAGAAAACGGTTGTCATGCCAAACAAGTTTCTGTCAATCGTCCAGGTCCAGGAAATGTATATTTATGTTTATCTATTATCTATATATTTTCCCCCTAACACTCGGAGTAGTCAATACAATCTTAACAAGTTGTTAATGATGCGCGTAATGATAATGATTGTTTAAAGACTACGTTAAACATGGTATAACTCAAGATGTAATCTATAATTTAATTTACTTAACTGTTGAACCAATATACATACTTTTCTTTTAACGTTTGGTAATATTAATTTTTTGGAGACATGACACGCTTCAAACCATTACGTGGTCCGAGTATTAACTTTCATACCCCGTCCAAACCCTTCTCCAAAAAGGGAAAATGGGTCGGCTGGGGTATGAAATAAAACCTTCTTTTCGGCTAAAAAGGTTTGCATATTGTTATCGCATTTTTTCAGTACTTTTTTTAAAACGTATTTGATTGTCGAAATATCAGTATAAATCATTATGTTTTAAACGCATAGAAATGTTTTGCGTGTCTGCTTTCTCTAAATGCTTCTTTTCAACATAGGCGTAGGAGCCGCGGGGACGGGGGTCCGGTGGGGAAGCCGCCTCTCCCAATGTTCAGAGTGGGGGTGGGGGGAGTAGATTATGCTTTGGCCCCACTCCCAATAATCTGAAGAAGAAATGGTTAACGCTCAAAAATTACTGTTTTTCCCTAAATAATGTTGTATGTTTTTCAAACCCCCAGTGACCTACTTTGCCACTGACCGTTCCAAGGCGGTAGTCCTATTGTCAACCCTTTTGCGTTTGTGATGTCGTTTGCATTTATTATTGCTTTTGCCATCTTGTTTGTCTGTTTGCGTGTTTGTTTCTGTGTTTTGTGGTTGACTGTCCTCCTTGAATGCTACTTTCCCTGTCCGATCTTTTTATATTTCTTGTTATAATTGAGCGTGATTTTGTTCTTCATATATGCGTTGGTTTGCATGAATACAATATAAAAATGCTCAAAAATACGGTTCCGAATTGGTACGATGCTCCGTGAACCATTTACTAATGAGTGATTTAGCTTTCTAATTTATGGCAATTGATGTTCTCAGATCAATCACATTCAGATGATGCACAACAATAAATCATGCAATTAGACCATATTCAAAATAAAAACGCTTAATTATAAGATTTGAATTAAAGACATAAGCACGTACACATACCAATGATGTTATGACAGTGTTTTTTTTTAATAAGGGTGTAGGTCGATGTCTTCAAAATAACAGCAAAACAGTAAACAAGTTTTTACTTCAAATATATATTGGCACGTACATATACCATTGAAGTTATGACGGTGTTTTTTTAATCAGGGGTCGATGTCTTCAAAATAACAGCAAAACTGTAAACATGTTTTTACTTAAAAGATATAGCGGAATTCCGGTATATTAAAAGTAGATATAAAAATCGAATAGGAAATGTAGCATTCAAGGACTGCAGACAACCACAAACACACACAGAAACAAAGAATAATTAAAAAGATGATTAAATGGCAAGATATGAGATCACAAACATAAATGAGTTGACAATAGGGCTAGAGCCTTGGAACGATCAGTGGCAAAAAAACACCTTGGGGTCTAAGCCAGGTTCTTGAGTGCACCAAACCTCCCTCTTACCCTATTATCATTCCAATAAACGGGTTAAGGCAAAACTGGATCATTGAACGTTGATCAAAATGGTACACTTTTCAAAATGATTTGTTTTTTTTGGAAACATATGTTTGCTCTTTATTCAATGCTAAGTAAAGTTAATGCTGTTTAATTTCATAAATTGACGCAATAACGAAGTATATCTTTTGAGTCTATACGATTCATGTCCAATGCTATGCTGCTCATGAGAACTTTCAATCCTACATTATTTATATTTAAAACGAATTAATATCAGAATAACAAACTGATAAACACTTTGATATCTAACAGTAGTTATAGTTGTTATATTTAACAGTAGTTATAGTTGTTATATTTAACAATAGTTATAGTTGTGATATTTAACAGTAGTTATAGTTGTTATATCTAACAGTAGTTATAGTTGTTATATTTAACAGTAGTTATAGTTGTTATATTTAACAGTAGTTATAGTTGTTATATTTAACAATAGTTATAGTTGTGATATTTAACAGTAGTTATAGTTGTTATATCTAACAGTAGTTATAGTTGTTATATTTAACAGTAGTTATAGTTGTTATATTTAACAGTAGTTATAGTTGTGATATTTAACAGTAGTTATAGTTGTGATATTTAACAGTAGTTATAGTTGTTATATTTAACAGTAGTTATAGTTGTGATATTTAACAGTAGTTATAGTTGTGATATTTAACAGTAGTTATAATTGTGATATTTAACAGTAGTTATAGTTGTTATATCTAACAGTAGTTATAGTTGTTATATTTAACAGTAGTTATAGTTGTTATATTTAACAGTAGTTATAGTTGTTATATTTAACAGTAGTTATAGTTGTGATATTTAACAGTAGTTATAGTTGTGATATTTAACAGTAGTTATAGTTGTTATATTTAACAGTAGTTATAGTTGTGATATTTAACAGTAGTTATAATTGTGATATCTAACAGTAGTCATAGTTGTTATATTTAACAGTAGTTATAGTTGTGATATTTAACAGTAGTTATAGTTGTTATATTTAACAGTAGTTATAGTTGTTATATTTAACAGTAGTTATAGTTGTTATATCTAACAGTAGTTATAGTTGTTATATTTAACAGTAGTTATAGTTGTAATATTTAACAGTAGTTATAGTTGTGATATTTAACAGTAGTTATAGTTGTTATATTTAACAGTAGTTATAGTTGTTATATTTAACAGTAGTTGTAGTTGTTATCGTTTTGCGTTAAACTGGTGTTTAATTCCCTACAATGAAAACATGTTACATGTAATGACGTCTATTGAATACTATTACCGGAATTAACAGGTCATCCCAATAAAACGGGACAGTGTAAATAAAGAAATCCCTGCCATGAACTATTCTCTAACCAGCAAGGCAGCTTTAATAGGCAATATAAGTAAAACACAAAGATGCTCGTGTTTATAAAAATACAAAAAACAATAGCCTAGAAAGCCACAAAGAAGGTACTCAATGACTTGGCAGAAACCAGAGCAATAAGAAAATAAACCATTGAGGGCACGACAAGACAAGACATACATCAAACGTCACGGTCTTTTTGGGCTTTAGGTAGACGTCATCATAGGGTCCACAGCTGTCCGGTCATCGCACAATTAAAGAGGAAAGCATAGTGGCGAACTGTAAATGGGTCCACCACCAAGCATGCAGTGCGTTGCAAAATGATAGGGTCATAACCTCTTTTGATAAACCTGTTAACAAGTTTAACAAAGATATTATGAAAGTGATCATGAACAAGGATCTTACGAAGTTTGTAAATCACGTCACCATAGAAAGCTGGTTCTGATAGTCCTTGTCGCAGAAGAGTTCTTAAATTACTTTTATATTTGGAAAGAAGATCAGGGTTACGATAATAAAATTGTGCAAATGTTTTACGAAGTTTATGGTAACGGTAACCCTGATGGAGTAGCTTTTTAGTTATACAAAGATTACGAATATTAAAGTCCTCAACTCGAGTACAAGCTCTAGAAAAACGAAAAAGTTGAGACACATAGACCCCATAAGAAGTTGCTCGGGGAACATCCCCATCTAAATGGGGATAATTAACAATATCAAAATTAAAATCATCTCTCTTGTCATATATTTTGTTAATTATTTGACCATTTTCAATGGAGAGATGTAAATCTAGAAAAGAAGGATTAGTATCAGAAATATTAGCTTTGTTAAGTTAAAGTTCTTTAGGATATATATTATTAACCACAGTAGAAAAGAAAGGGTTGTTAGTGTTTAATATGTCATCCAGATACCGAGAGGTGTCAGTAAAGGCCTCAATAACATCTTCCTGGGTATCTGGTGAAAGACTCAACATGAAATCTCTTTCATAGCAATATAAAAACAAATCTGCGACAAGGGGTGCATAGTTCGTTCCCATAGGGATACCAACAATTTGTCTATAAACGATCGTTCCATACCTGACGAAAATATTATCTAATAGGAAGATGAGTGCTTCACAAACTTTTTGGCAAGTCCACATAGTGTAATTGTCTAGACTGCAGTTAGTAAAAAAAAGTTCGAACATTTCGATACACAAATCTGACTGAGAAACGCAGCACAAACAAGTATGACCTACATTTAAATGAGACAATCAGGGGTAAAACAAATACGAAAGCAATACAATATAATGCAAAAAAAACAACATCATTATAAAATACCCGAAGGTGTGAATACTGCGATATCAAAGCAGTTGCTTTACATGGATAAAAAGCGTCCCAACGGTATACCTTAATACAACTGAACATAATGAAGATAATATCATTACAAAACGAATATATTTGAAAAACTTCAGAGACACATATTCTTAACGCATGAGTAAATTGTGTATGGTTGATAGAGGAATTATATAATCATATATATAAACTAACACTGTTATTGTGATATTTGTTTTACACGGCACAACAGTTGTACATTTAAAGCTTACCGAAGCAACGGAGACCTAAACTAGAAAAATGAACACATCAATCAATTAAAATCAAAATTATTTTAGAAAAAGCGCTAACATCTAAATAAATAAGTTGCTCTATCAATGTCAAGCAAAAGACTAAGGAACTTAACAATTAAACAAAGTTAAATAGGACGAACTATTTATAGAAGTAATGAATAATAATTAGAAAAATGTATAATTTTGGAAAAACGATTGTTTTTTTTTCCTTCTTTTTTCAGTTTAAATGTACCCAGCGAATACTCCAACGAAACATTATTTCATTCATTACCAATAAAGACAAAAAAGTCCTCAAATGCTCAAATCCGATTTTTTTTTAATATTGATATAGAAACAATAAACTGTAAATTTCTATTCAACAATTTTAGGCTGATGTTATTTTTAGATGTAAGCATACCATACACAAAATTTAATATTTAAAAACTTTAGGAACTTATTCTACTTATAATTCTACATTCTATATAAACGACATCAATTTCATCAACAAATGCTGACAATTTACTCCAAGACACAAACCCGAAAGATCGTTCAATTCTAACCTCATTCAAAAAAATAATATATATATTAAAAAGTACACTAATAAAATGTATTTTCTAACATCATCCATTTTTGCCATTATATCTGCTGGTATGTACGGTGTACTGTTAGGGCCATGTTACTATCGCATCTTACCATCGACCATCGCATCTTACCATCGCATCTTACCATCGACCATCGCATCTTACCATCAACCATCGCATCTTACCCTTACCATCGACCATCGCATCTTACCATCGACCATCGCATCTTACCATCGACCATCGCATCTTACCATCGAGCATCGACCTAGGTCGATGGTCGATGGTAAGATGCGATGGTAACATGGCCCTAACAGTACACCGTAGGTATGTGCTGTAGAACTGTGTATGATACGAAATACAAATGTATGTTTTTGCTTGAATGAAAGAATGCAATAAATTAATTCGAGAAAAACAAAACAAGTTAGTGCTATCGCGTACACCGTTCAACAGAAAATTGAACAGACTTGCGTTTTAAACAATCTAGTCGCAATGCTTTAGGTACTAGGTATGTAACTACTTTCAAATATATATCATACATTGATTTACATGGAAGGTTGGTAGGGTAGGGTAACGTTTGGCATTCAATGCGTGCGCTTAACACAGACAAAATTACATTTCCGTATAGGGATTGGTTGTATATTCAGACAATAATCGACAAGTAATAAGTCAGTACTGCCAAATAAGAAATATGGGATGTGATATATACATACTATTCGATCACTCTAACAGCTATGACATAGTTTCTTTCATACATTAGAACATAAACATCAACATTGTTTTCTTTATGATAGAGTGCAGGCACACATAACGACACATGACGACAACGTAACAATAAGTATAAATGTCGAACAGGAAAAGCAGGTTTCTCAGAACACAGTAAACCCCAAATCACGCAAAACGACAAGCAAGAATTGCAATGTTAATAAGAAATAAATGCATATGACGTCACAAACACAAAAGGTGCTCTTGCCAATCAGGTAAGCAAACATAAATTATGTATATAAACATAAACACGACTATATAATAAAACAGCCATTACAGACAATTTATATTGTTATTTTTACCAAATAATGTGTCGGTATTATACTACCATCCTAGTCAACTCTTAAAAACCGTTTCTCGTTCTTTTTTATCCAAAACACAGACATATAACTAAACCCAGTTTGAATATAACTGTACTTTGCTGCAATGAGATGTCTTTCAAAACAATGCAACGCTGAGTTGGTAACTTTTCCAATACAACTGCGGTAATTCAAAAACTTAAGTCGAGTAATTGGTCTGGAATAAGACGGCATAACATCGACATGACTTTATTGTGTTAGGCACGATAGGCAAACACAATATTTTGAGGGCTTTGAGGGCGTCATGTAACTTGTTTTAACATGTAATTTGGATAAGCATTAGCTTAAACATAATATAATCGAAAACACAATCTGCCCTATGTAAAAGTAGAGATAAAAACCGAACAGGAAAAGTAAATTCACGGACGACAATCAACTACAAACACACACATAAACAAAGAATGACTTTAAAGATGAATAAAAGGCAAGATAAGACATCACAAATGAAAAAGGGTTGATAATAGGGCTACCGCCTTAGAACGGCCAATGGCAAACATGCCGCTGGTACACCAGTGGCTAGGGTGCAACAAACCTCACTCTTACCCTATTGTTATCCCAATAAACGGGATATTGTAAATAAAAACATACCCGCCATGATATAATCTCTAACATACAAGGCAGCATTAAGAGGCAATATAAGTCAAACACATAATGATCATATATATATATATATATATATATATATATATATATATATATATATGTATATATATAAACAATGTCAACTCCTAAAACCATTCTCCTTGCGTCATGTGTTACAAGAAAAACGCGACATAACCTTCCAATTTATAGTTACTTATGTTGTCGATTGTATCAGATATATCATCATACATCAAACTCGGATAGTGAAGGTCCTAAATCAGCTTAATTAGAGAATAGTTGAAATGTACAGCGTTACCAATAAGATAGCAATTTCATATTAGGCACGTGCATATCGGCAAACAAACAAACGTGACGTTATCGAGATGTTTTCTGATCGGTAATAAGGTCGACGTTATCAATATGTTTTGATGATTTTAATTGATTAATTTTGTTATATTACAATTCCTGAATTTAATATAAAACATAACCTGGCCTGCTATATAACCTAATGGATGTTTAGCATTGTAATTATCCATCCATTAGAAAAGAGTTGACATGACATGTACAACGCTAATTACGAGAAAGACTCCGACAGGTACAACAACATAACTTAGACATTTGTTCTAACTGTTGATTATATCAGCAGAGATATCCGCCTGTGCAGGAAAGTTGTCCGGAGGGGCACCTGGGGTCTTCCTCCAACAATGTAAGCTGGAAAGTTGCCATGTTGGTGCGACTATATAATCCAATTCAATTCAATTCAGTTAAGAGATATGCTCATTTATATACGTTGTGTACGCTTGCTTTCTATAAATCATACATGTTAATTCCTTTTTTTTATTCAACAAACATTTAACATGTGTTTATTTTATTCATATATCTGAAGTCATTCTACTCAAGAGAACATTATTTGCGGCAATGTTATCATGTATTAATACACAATTTAATGAATTAATACCGATATTTACATACCTATGCACAAATGAACATAATAGAGACCGAAACAACTTGGTAGCAAAGGCGATTCTAAAGCATAGAGTTGTCTTGTTTGTATTTAAATTCATGCGGTCGCATTAAAGTAATGTGAGACAGGTAAACGTCTTAGAAACTTCGGTTAAATGCGAAAACTAAATCAATGGGAGTTTCAACAATTTCACAATTAAGTATATGGAATTCAATTAAGTATAAAAATCGAACAGGAAATGCGGCTGTCACAGAACACAGTAAACCCCAAAACACGTAAAAAGACAAACATGAATGGCAATGTTAATAAAGAATAAAGGCATATGACGTCACAAACTCAAAAAGGGTTGACAATAGGGCTATCACCTTGGATCGGTCAGTGGCAGAAAGGCCACTGGCGGTTTAAACCAGATTCTAGGGTGCACCAAATCTCACACTTACCCTACTGTCACCCAAATAAAACGGGACAGTGTAAATAAAGAACTCCCCGCCATGAACTATTCTCTAACCAATAAGGCAGCATTAATAGGCAATATAAGTAAAATACAAAGATTGTGTCCATAGGACACGGATGCCCCCGGTATAGTTACTAGAACTACGAATTCGCCAAAAAAATTATAAGATACAATTGGGAGAAGCAGTGGTGAATGGATAAAATAATAGATATACAATGCAATTATATGTGTTCAAAGTCAGTATATGTATATGAAAAGTATTTACATATATAAGATAACTCACTGTCCCATCATATTTCAGAGCACTGTCACCATCACATTTGAGAAGACAGTCACGAAAAGGGGCCATAACTCCTTCAGAAATTGACCGATGTTAACCTAAATCGAACTTGGCCTGTGTTTTATAATTACACAGCTACGCACCAAATATTAATTACAAACATGGACCCTTTCAAAAGTTATTGAGCGGAAACCAATTTGTTGCAGAAAATTAAGTCGAAAAGGGGCCACAACTCCTGCATAAAATGAGCAACGTTGACCGAAATCAAACTTGACTTGTATTTATAATTACAAAGCTACACACCAAATATTGATTACAAACATGGACCCTTTCAAAAGTTATTGAGCGGAAACCAATTTGTTGCAGAAAATTAAGACGGAAAGGGCCACAACTCCTGCATAAAATGAGCAACGTTGACCAAAATCGAACTTGACCTGTATTTTATAATTACACAGCTACACACCAAATATTAATTACAAACATGGACCCTTTCAAAAGTTATAGAGCGGAAACCAATTCGGATTGGACGGACGGAAGGGACGGACGGACAGGGGTAACACTTAATGCCCCTATTCCGAGTGAGCCTAGAAAGCCACAAAGAAGGTACTCAATGACTTGGCAGAAGCCAGAGCTACAAGAGAATAAACCACTGAGGGCACGACAAGGCAAGATTGCAGACAAATATCAAATTGAGCTTTAGGTAGACGTCATCATAAGGTCCATAGCCTGTCCAGTCGTCGCACATTTAAAGAGGAAAGCATAGTGGCAAATTGTAAATGGATCTACCACCAAGCATGCAGTGCGTTGCAAAATGATAGGGTCATAAGCTATTTTGATAAACTTATTAACAATTTTAACAAAGATAGTATGAACATGATAATGACCAAGGATCTTAGGAAGTTTGTAAATCACATCACCATAGAAGTCTGGTTGTGATAGTACTTGTCGCAGAAGAGTTCTGAAATTACTTTTATATTTGGAAAGAAGATCAGGGTTACGATAATAAAATGTTGCAAAGGTTGTACGAAGTTTATGGTAACGGTGGCCTTGATGGAGTAGCTTTTTAGTTATACAACGATTACGAATATTAAAGTCCTCAACTCCAGTACAAGTTATAGAAAAACGAATAAGTTGAGACACATAGACCCCATGAGAAGTTGTTCGGGGAACATCCCCATCCAAATGAGGTTAATTAACAATATCAAAATTAAAATCATCTCTCTTGTCATAGATTTTGCTAATTATTTCATCATTTTCAATAGAGAGATGTAAGTCGAGAAAAGAAGCGTTAGTATCAGACCATACTTGACGAAAATATAGCCATGTTTAACAGACTGCGATTGGCCAATGTGCTTTCAATTGAATATTATAGAGTTTGTGGATTTAAGTAAAGTATAGGCATTTGGTATCTAGACGAAACAATGACACGCTTGTTAGACACATAACTGTACCTGTTATAAATCCGCAAACCGCATTTAACTGCCCGTGTGTTTCTCGCAGTAATATTTTCATTGGTTATTTAAGGTATCGTTTTGTCTTATTTCTCGTCTAACAATATGTTTACTACAATCTACTACAATCTATAAGTCTGATGTTCACGATTTAGGTTAAAACACACTTGCTTTCGCAGGCATTCAATACATTTATACATGTGTCTGCCATTTTTCATATTTAAACGATTTAACACATTTCAGTTTACCATTCTTCTTCAGCTCTTTTAATCATTTCATTTAGGTTACTGCCAAACATCTGTTTTGTGTGTTGGTGTAAATATTTTAAGAGAGCAACGATAATACATACATCTTGAATGAGGTAAAACGCTGCATGGAGGGTGCAGACAATCGATCTGTAAAACATGAAGAGATGATGACCATTTTACTTTCCAGACAGTTTCATGCTCATATTACTTCACCAGAAACATGCAAGCTATTGGTGAAAAATCCGTGTTGTGTTTTTGTTTGACATTCACACGTTCATTTAGTGCAGTTGTGTGACAATCACCATGACTCTAAAATAGAATACCGATTAAGTCGGTGCTAGGGGATGTGAAATCTGTTGTATATTATATCACCTCTTATGAGCAGACTCAATAAAACGGAGACTGCTACTCTTGCGTTCGTTGTTTCCGAAGATACCCCTCTTTTCTATTTGCCTTTACCATATGTATTGTAGTACAATCACGATGTTTAAAGCCAGCGCTAAAAGGTCCTCTTGTTTTTTTTATGAGTACTCTCTCTTTCAAGTAATCACTGCAGTACACACATTATATACATGATCAGAAATAGTTCGTTTAACACCTTTCTAGCATCTTATCGTCGTTGCTATTGATATCATCTACTTCAACTTTTCTAAAGATTGAAACCAGAAATTTCATTTTGATTTCAAGTTTGCGAGATGTTTAGAAGTTCATTAGACATCGTATTACCTTTGAGACGTCTGTTTAATTTTCAACTAAAATTGCATATTGCTCATGAATAATGTTATTTGGAAGTCATTTACAATAGAATCGCATGGTCCTTTGGGATCATCAAGCCCAGTCTTTGTTGCCATAAAGTAGAATATCGCTTAAGTCGGTGCTACGAGGCGTGAGAGTTGTTGCATCTTATAATTACCTCTCGTGAACAGACTCTATAAAACCGAGTCTGCTACTTTTATATCTTGTTTATGTGTGTTGCTTCCAAGGGATCACCTTAAAGAGTGTTCAGTATGTATTAACATCATTTAGATAGTTCCCTAAGCTAACCCTTATATTGAAACAGAATGTAATACTTGTGCACTGGCACAAACACACAACTGTGTAGTTTGTAGATATTTTCTCATCGGTGATAAGTTCAAAAATGAGATATAGGGTCCTACAGAAACCACAGCGTCCAAACTCAATGGCATCGTAGGTCCGCACTGTATTACAAACAAGGAGCAATATTTAATTAATTAAATAATGAAAAAGACAAAATCCAACATAAAGGGTGGTGAAGACAGGATTACTGACTTGGAACGGTCAGTAGGCAATAAGGCCCACAGGTTAGCTTGAATCGATTTTATGTGTTCACAATCCTTGCCATTACCCTGTCATCAGCGCCCACATAGACAAGACAGTGTAAACAAAACTACATCCCATCAAAAGTAATTATTTAACAATAAGATCCACATCCAGAGAAACTAACTAAAGAAACACTAAGATGTTGGTGTAAAGCTATATAAAAACAAAATAAGAAACATCTTAGGATGTATCCAGAATTATACTGAACAACCACAGCAGTTGCAGCCAAAGAGAAAACAAATTTGGGGTACGCCCAGAAAACCCGAGGGACGAAAGCTCATGCACATACCTCCCGTGGTCGGGGTTTCAGTAGGTGCAATAATAGAGTCCCAAGAGGTTGTCCAGTCATCGCATAAGGGAAACGTGAAGCGTAGTGACTGACTGTAGAGGGATCAATCACTAAACATGCAGTGCGTTGTAATACTAAAGGGTTGTACGAACTTTCTGATTATTTTTTTAAAGCGGTCAGGAAACCCGCCAGATCCCTTTAAATTCCGAAGTTTATAGACCACATCTCCATAAAATAAGGGTTGTGATATTCCTAGTCGCAGAAGTGTTTTAAGGTTGGTGTTGTACTTCTCCAGTAGGTTTTTTTGTTGCGGCGGTAGATTTTGAGAAAGATCTATGTAGTCTGTGATAACGAGAACCCTGCTGAAGAAGTTTACTTGTAATAACTTGATTTCAGTCATTGAAGTCTATAACATCATTACAAGCTCTAGCAAAACGAATAAGCTGGGAGATTAAACCCCATATGACGTATCACGAGGTACATCCCCATCCAGGTTTGCATATTAACGATGTTAAAGTTGAAATCATCTCTCTTATCATATATTTTAGTATGTATGCAATCATTAGAAATCGAGAGATGAAGATCGAGGAATGCTATTTCAGTATCCGAACTGTTAGCTTTCTTCAACGTGAGCTCTTGTGGATAAATAAGAGTAAAGAAAGGATTATCAATATTGAGTATGTCATCTAGATACCAAGATATATTATTAAACGCATCAATAACTTCACCCTGGCTAACAGGTGACAAACTCAACATAAACTTAACAGTTAGTACACATAGAAATACCAACAACCTGGCGGTAAACAGTTTTAACGTATCTTATAAAGATGTTATCGAGAAGGAAAGATAACGCTCTACAAACATCAGCACGAATCCACACATTATATTTATCAATAAGGGCGTTTGTAAAGAAAGCACTGACATTATTACAAGCTGGAAAAGTTGTACCGTCTCTAGCAAATGTCTTCTGAGTAAGCTGAAGCAATTTATCTTTGATTAGATTTTGTGGTAGAGTAGTATATCGTGTGGAGAAGTCGTAGGTGCTTAGAGAAGAGGCTTGAAAATGCTTACACCCTAGTTTATCATGGACTTCTCCAGAGATTTTGATAGACCAAAACAGATTGATTCCTGAGTTTTCAAAAGCCTTTCTGAAATACTTAATAATGTGTTCTTTGAAAGTCAGGAAGTCAATAGTTTATATATATTGGTCGAGATACATGAACTTGAATTAGCAATAAAACGTGCTTTATATGGAATTTTGTGGAGTTTGGGTATCCAGTACATTGTAGGGAGTCTCGTCAACACAGTGACTTATGTTATTAAGAGCCACCCGAAGACAAATAATGTATACATGTAAATTCGGAAAGCGTGCTGTTGCTATTTGATAGCTTGCTATTATTGCTTAACGTGCATGGAAGATATGCTTAGGTACACATGACAGTTCGTGTTACTCCCACATTCAACCGGCGAGGTTTTGGGCGATTGGTCTAACCTGATAACGACCACCACCGGAAAACAACAACATTGAGAACTGTGCGGATTAAAATCATTAATTTACGGAATCCACGTCCAAAGTGCTCTGCACCTGAGCCTCATATTCTCCGAATCACGATTCAAAACAAATACACAATTTATGGTCGATGCCCTGAATTACTGACAGTGTATTATGATAAGGACAAATCAGAAAATAGTCCTCCCATTTGCTGTCAAGTAGGACAGAGATTTCCATCATGTCACCTGACCTTCTTTAATTTTAGCAATATTTCTAAAACAAGCAGCGTCCCGCTAGGTTTGAGATAAAATGAGAAATAATTGGGCGAAAATTACATCATACTGCCATGTAATAAATACATTAATATGCATCAGTGCTATAAACTGCCACATATGTGTGTAAAATAATCATGTTCCGTAGGATTTAGATTAACATCATCACAGGATCGATAGCTTTCTGTCATTGCAAAATCAAAGGGGAAATCGTAGTGAAGAACTGTAAATGGCCCAAACAATAACCATGCAGTGCGTTGCAAAATGAAATATTCATACTCTCTTTTGATACATATTTTTACATGTTTAAAAACGATTAAAAATCTTTCGCTTTACGAAGTACATTGGCATTTATTCATTGAAGCTTTGACATTATACAGGTCTATGTGTCGGAACACCTACCGTTGGTTTTGCTTGACTGTATTGGTTTAGTTTGTTTTATATATGACATTGTGGTAAATTTAAGAAAAAAATGTTAGTCGTCAGCTGTACGGATTTAGCAAACTGATAACCTATAAGAGCCACTTCAAATATCATTTGGCAACGCTTAATACCAAACATCACCTTGGCTGCACTGACCACCAATAATTTGGCTACTCGTAATATCAAACATCATCTTGGCTACACTGACCACCAATTATTTGGCAAGGCTTAATATCAAACATCATCTTGGCTACCCTGACCACCAATCATTTGGCAAGACAATATCAAACATCATCTTGGCTACACTGACCACCAATCATTTGGCAACGCTTAATATCAAACATCCCCTTGGCTACACTGACCACCATTCCCACATCGAGATAATGCAGCAATTTACAAGTCTTTGAATACTTGTGATAAGCAGTATTATTACCTAGTAATTGAAAACAAAATTATTAAAGTCTAATGAGGAAACATTTACAAGGTGATAACTTCCTGTCTTTCTTTTATCAATTTGACATATTACAATTATTTAACTATCCACGTAGATCATTGTATCAATTAATTGTATCAATTAAGTGTCTTGCACGCTCATTTGTGACCTAAAATTCACAACGTCAGAAAACACTTCTGGATGTATTGCTGCAATCGGAAACAGTTTATGATATTAAATAGATATCTCAAAGCATTGTCAGGAACATGACGCATCTGTGAATAGGGAGTATTGTCCTGTATTTGTGGAAAGACGCAATTTATGTTCAAAAACATGTTTTGAGATGAGCAGTACACAGACTTTGTAAGTAGAAATGATTGATTCTGGAATTGGCGTTCACATAGTATTTAGATGTCTAATTTTAAGGTTGTGACTACATTTATTAGCAGGCGTTTGATGATTTTTTTTTTGTTTTAAGATAATAGTTCAGTCACATAGCTGTTCTGATATTTGAAAGTATTACACTTGTGATAATTGTGTTAATTAAGAAATGGTTGAAACTATTATATATACTTTGATATGTAGTATACGGCGATGCAAATTTATAAAAAAATAAAATTAAAAAAATAAAAAAAAGTTTACTCCATACACTCTAGTATGCATGGATAATTAATTAGTAAAAGTTATCATCACTATGAAATACTTTAAAGCCATGTAAATGTTCGTGAAAAATTAAAGATATGCTATCGAATTATTGTATTTCTCAACCTACGTTTATCTTGATGTTTTGGATGTCTACGTCTTTTTAAGACTACCTCAAATTGGCGGTACGAACTAATTGAACGAAATGTATCATATGGCAATACACTCCTGGCGTTGGTGTATTGTGATGACAATATGCAATATGCTCAATATGTCAGGATGATAGTTGAATGTATACATTGTTAATAGATAATTATGATAATTGTAATGGCTATAGTGTGTATACACTACATTTGTCTTGCATATGTAAGTACGTAGAACATTGCTTATTGACCCAATAGCCATTGTATACAATACATTTATCTTGCATGTGTAAGTACGTAGGACATTGCTTATTGACTAAATAGCCATTGTATACAATACATTTATCTTTGCATTTGTGAATACCTTGGAGATTCCTTATTGACCCAATAACCACTGTATACAATACATTCATACTGCATTTGTGAGTACCTTGGTCATTGCCTATTGACCCACTAGCCATTGTATACAATACATTCATTTTGCATTTGTGAGTTCCATGGACATTGCTTATAGACCCAAAAGCCATTGTATACAATACAAAGAAACAGATTTCAACATTCGCATTATTACTAATAAGACTAAAAGGTTAATCCAAATTCGCTTTGTCAGTTATAGATTTCTTATCAAAACTTTAAGAAGAGTTCGCGTTATTTTAGGAGGTAAGCATACCGACACAATACTCAAGTTTAAAGAAATATGATTTGAAGACCCTTCTGTTTGTTATTCTACAGTAGATGCAAACTATCTATGTCAACAACAAATGACGAAAAAAACACACCTTAAACGAATATGAAAGGAGTAAATTGGAAATAGCACAATACGATAAAAATATTGCAATCTTGATTTGATCATAACGTGATCCGAGTATTAACTTTAATACCCCATCCAACCCCTTCTCCAAGAAGCGAAAACGGGGTTGTCTTGGATATGAAATAAAAACTCAATTTCGGCTTAAAATGTTTGCATATTGTAAAATTAAAACATTTAACAGGTAATTTTACATAGTTTATCGGATTTTTTTAATAAAAAATGTTTTTAAACATGTTTTATTGTCGAAATATCCGTTATAAAATCCTGCTAATATAAGCTTTCCCATCGCTTAATGGAATTAAGACCGGACCACGTAATGATTGAAACGGTTCATGATGAACGGTAAACCGCAAATCTGAAAAACCATTCAATTCTAAAAAGAAAAGGAAACATTATTAACAAAAACATACATCAAAAATTCCCCTTTTCTATAATCATCTGTTTGCCATTACACCTACTGGTATGTGCTGTAGATCTGTGTATGATAGGAAATACAAATGGAATGAAAGAATGCAATAAATCAACCCAAGGAAAAAACAAGAAAATATTCTGTAGTGCTAATGTGTCTGGACAGAAAGTTGAACTGCATAAACAGTCTAGTCAAATGTTTTAGGTTTTGTGTATGAAAATACTTTTAAATAGATCTCGTACCTATTTTTCACTTTTCACATAAAAGGTTGGTAGGTTTTGCTTTAACGTTAAACATAGAAAAATCTAAATGACTTTATATGTCATATAATGCAACATGAGACAATCTATCAGCAAGTAATACTGCTGCACAGAATTAAAATCGCCGAAAAAAATAATTTCTAAACGGAATTATTATAAGTAAAGTAAAGTAAAGTGTTTGTTTGTCAATTTTGACTTATGAGACACACTTGTCTTGAACATCATTATTTCCCGATTCCTATTCTTTAATGCCAGGAACCAGGCAGGTAGGCAATAGGTAACCGTTATTTAACTAGCTGGCGGATCACCAACCGGTCTCTCTTCAGTAACAAGCCCGTCTCTGACAGGACTCGAACTTTCGACCTCCGGATTACAAGGCGAATGCCTTAACCACTAGACCACCGTAACTCCGTATTATATTGACAATAACTGATATATCAGTTAAATTGTGTTTGCTGTCCACAATACATGATCAATAACTAAATATTTTCTTTCATATATTAGGATATATCTGTCTTTTATTACACATTGCGAATATATAAAGCGCTATTGTCGATCACGTAGGCAACAGTGTTGTCTCATCGTGCTGCTTTAAAATAGCCAGAGAACGATTTCCTCATGTGATCGGTAAAAACGGCTAGAACCGAAAAGTAAACAAAACAAAAGTAATGGGGAAAATAATATGGCTCTCATTACAACTTGTGTTCCGACAGTGACCAGTTTAATTGTCACAGGACTAGAAAAATGTGCAGCCAGACCGGGGCTCGAACCCGGGACCTTAGGACTACCGTTCCGATGCTCTACCGACTGAGCTAACCGGCCAGGCAATGCAACATCAATCTACCTAATAGGTATCCATAACCGTGACACACTCCCCCTACAGACTGAAATTCGTCCTCGAATTTCCATGGGTACAGAGAATCATCTGAATGTTTCTCGAAGTTTACTCAGTCACGGTCCCCGGTTGGGCGCCAAATGTCACAGGACTAGAAAAATGTGCAGCCAGACCGGGCGGGGCTCGAACCCGGGACCTTCGGACTACCGTTCCGATGCTCTACCGACTGAGCTAACCGGCCAGACAATGCAACATCAATCTACCTGTTAGATATCCATAACCGTGACAGAATGATCTCTCAAAGTTAGGTGGGAAATGAGAATAAAAGACCAACTACATTATCAGTTATTGTGTTCAAAAGCAGATATAAAAGTCGAACAGGAAATGTAGCATTCAAAGACCACAGTCAACCATAAACACGCAAAGTAACAAACAATAATTCCGTCACGTGTTCAATATGGATGCGCCCATCTTTCATTTGTTAGAGAATATAACCTGGCGGGGATATCTTTATTTACACTGTCCCATTTTTTGGAAGACAATAGGGTAAGAGTGAGGTTTGTTGCACCCTAGAACCTGGTTTAAACCCCCAGCGGCCCCCCTCTTTTGCCACTGACAGTTCCATTTGTCAACGCTTTTGTGTGTGATGTCTCATTTGGCTTTTTATTTATCTTTAAAGTTGTTGTTCTTTGTTTCTGTGTGTGTTTCTGGTTGACTGTCGTCCTTGAATGCTACTTTTTCTGTTCGATTTTTAGATCTACTCTGAGTGATTTGTATACTGGGTTAAGTCGATCAGGCAACCTAACCAAATATAGTACAACGCTCACATGGATAGTCGTTATAATTAGATAACAGTAATTCACAGGAACCTTCGTTCAGAAATATGACTGGAAAAGGTGCCGTTATATCAATAAGAATTTGGACGAAATCATAATTTTACACACGATACGCAGTCAAAACCATTATGGGATTTCGTTTATTAAAACTCAGGAATTGACAATTTAAGCACATATACAAACAAAACATAACCTAGACATGCTGTCCAACCGTTAATCATACCAGCAGAGAAATGATAAGATTTATAACTAGTTATAGACCGTGCGTTACATCGCGGTCTATACCGTGCGTTACATCGCGGTCTATACAGAATCGTTTGATCATTTGTTTCACTCAAACTATACATAGAAACTGTTGTTACTGTTTCACGTTTGCAACTGCGTACATTAAAATAATCTGCTAAGTTGTGAGTTTCTTATTTGCTAACAAAAGTAAAAAAAGCAAACAGTTGCGTGTTTCCGCTTACCAATTATTTGTGCAATATAATCTTTCTTCGCTAAAAGTTTTTCCATTAAGATGTTACTAATAAAATATTGTGGAACCAGTTGTTATTCATCATGGACCATGGAGACCGGATATGAGTTGATGGAGGAAGGTGTAATCCTGAAAACTAATCACGGTCATTAAAATGATCAATCCTATAGTTTTCACTTGTGTTTGTGTATAATTGCACTTTGTTTTTCCCACCGCACAATAAAATAAGTGTTCTGTTTACTGTCCAAGTCAATGTTATTTTAAATTACTAAAATATACCCAATTATGTATATTCAATTAATAAAAACTCTAAAACCCATCTTATAGCCACATTTTCATAGAGAAATAAGTATTTGTGAAACGTATTCTAGAAAATTCTACATGGCCATGACCTTTCCGAAAATGGCTCTGTTTTTTTTGACGAAGCTCTGTAAGTTCGCGGTTGTTTATGTAGACGCTCATTCTTAAAGATATTACGGGATGAATATAGGGGAATGCTTCATCACATAAAATGTATAGTAAACAAAGGCGGCACTAATTTTAGAGCGACGTTCATACTTTAAAACTAAGACTCCGCGACTGTCTAACGTGCTGCAAGTAGTTTGCGACTTTCATTGCCTATTTTACTAATCAAGTTTACCGCAGGTTTCAGAGATTCAAGCGGACTGATACTATTTTGAGACCCCTATACATACTACGATTTTCCCAATGAAAAACGAGACATTGTAAATCAAGAAATTCCCGCCAGGCTGTAACAAGTCATACTCTTACTGTTCACACAATCCTTTTGCGCCGCGAACTGACTTTGATTGTTCGACCAATTTGGTTTCTCAAAGATTACTAGTATCAATAAATGTTGGGAGTAAAATGGATGATGATTTCCAAAACGCATCATACTTGGCGATACTTTATTGTCAAATTATAAATGCATTACGTAATACTAACCTTCCAAATCAATCGTCGCAGGTTAGCATGTGATACATCGATCATATTAGTATTTAATATAGACTACAAATGCACGTGCTTTGTTTTTTATAATACAAAAGTATAGCATCGCATAAACATAATTATATTTAGTTCTATAAGCTAGCATAACTAATTGATTTTTTCAACCAGATAAACGCGAAGAGCATGTGATACAGTCAGATTGCAAAATGTCAAAATTAATACAACCTTGTAATGAAACGTAATTAAACTTGAATGAGATTTTAAACACGGTAATTGTCCGAAAGTGTTTCAATTTTTGGCAAAAGTTGACAAAATATCATAAAC
Organism: Cyrtodaria siliqua; assembly: GCA_037043455.1. Taxonomy (NCBI): domain Eukaryota; kingdom Metazoa; phylum Mollusca; class Bivalvia; order Adapedonta; family Hiatellidae; genus Cyrtodaria; species Cyrtodaria siliqua. The sequence goes on from JAWPHD010000261.1 coordinate 115,118, forward strand.
CCATCATTTAGTCTTAATTATAATTATTTAATTCGACATCTTTTGTTGGGGGTGGGGAGCTCGGGGCGATGTAGTGGGGGTGTGTAGGGGTGGATACGGGTCGAACACTTTTCTTTAAAAATGTCACGACTCCAAACGTGAACGCCTAAACTCCTAAAATCGCTCGCGGCTGAACAGTATTTGATTGGTTATCATCATGGGGTCTCATTTGTAAATAATAGTACCAGTTAGTGCCACCACCTGTTGTCTATCAAAGCACTAACTAAAGATACTTTTCTGGAAAATAACAAGTCTAAAAATCAATCTACCATTTTCTCTGGAAAGAAACTAGATCGTAAATAGAAATAAAAACGTTTGATTTTCAAGAATTAAGTTATAAAAACAGATGACATCACGATACATATGTGCATTCTCTTCCTTTTTTCTGCTTAAATGATATAACAAGTATTCTAGTTTGCCAGCTCTATATGTTTTTTAGCAATGGAATTTTCTATTATTATCGTGTGTAGGTATGATATAAAGACGACCTTTGTATTATTCTTCCATATCGTTATCAATATAAACCTGCAAAAACTGCTAACAATTTCTGGTCATTTTATTAAATATTTCATATGTTAACAACTGTTTATCAACATATAAAATGTCATATGCTTAGATTAAAATCTAACACTACTCATTCTGGTTATGCTGGGATTATATAGCGTTTCGCTTTGGCGGTGTAGAGCTGATGGTGCTGTAAAACGCTTGGCTGACACTTCTCATTCTGTGTAGAGGTGTTACTGATGGTGCTGTACATACATGCTGAACCATTCGCTTACACCACACATTCGGTGTAGAGCTGTTACTGATGATGCTGTACATACATTCTGAACCATTTGCTTACACTACACATTCGGTGTAGAGCTGTTACTGATGATGCTGTACATACATTCTGAACCATTCGCTTACACTACACATTCGGTGTAGAGCTGTTATTGATGGTGCTGTACATGCATGCTGAACCATTCGCTTACACCACACATTCGGTCTAAGCTGTTACTGATGGTGCTGTACATGCATGCTGAACCATTCGCTTACACTACATATTCGGTGTAGAGGTGTTACTGATGGTGCTGTACCTACATTCTGAACCATTCGCTTACACCACACATTCGGTGTAGAGGTGTTACTGATGGTGCTGTACCTACATGCTGAACCATTCGCTTACACCACACATTCGGTGTACAGCTGTTACTAATGGTGCTGTACATGCATGCTGAACCATTCGTTTACACCACACATTCGGTGTAGAGCTGTTACTGATGGTGCTGTACATGCATGCTGAACCATTCGCTTACACCACACATCCTTTGTAGAGCTGTTACTGATGGTGCTGTACATGCATGCTGAATCATTCGCTTACACCACCCATTCGGTGTAGAGGTGTTACTAATGGTGCTGTACATAAACCATTCGCTTACACCACACATTCGGTGTAGAGCTGTTAGTGCTGTTTAATGTGTCGCATTCTATTGGCAGCCAAACCCATCAAAACATATAACTACACTTATTCAAAGGTTTGCATTTTTGTTTCAAATTTAAAAAATCTTATTCAAACACCAGGAAATGTCATTTAATGATTATCTAGTATCAATTATTTATTTTTTCTTAACGATCGGAGTAGTCCATGCAGTCATAAACAGCTCTTTATGATGCGCGTAATGATAATGATTTTTAAAGACTATACCTTAAAGCTACACGGTCTCTATATCTATCGATTTCTTCTTTGAAGGCTTGTCCTTGTAACTTCATGTTCACCAGCTCATGTCGAAATCGGGTATTTAAGCGAGCAAATATAACGCAGGAAATCATTTACTGTATATACATCTACATTGCACATTGTACCTATACACAGGTAACAGTAATATTTACAGGAAAGAAAGTTAGCCTCTTTCTGAGCTCGAACACACGACCTTCTGATTTCAAGTTAGATGCTCTATCAACTGAGCTATTACGCTTCTTGAGAAAATACTATACCAACTACCATTTAGTATGAGGCAAACTAACTTAGCATATTTGAACACAACTTAAGATGGATCAATACACAATAATACAGTCTATCGTGTCGCACGTGTACATTGACATTGCCTGGTGTATTACTGTATGTTATCAATATGAAACTAATACTTCGCCTCAAAACAACCATATCTAGACTTTAACCCATTATGTGTTGCTTTAAAGTAAAATATCGCTTAAGCCGGTCCTAGGAGGCGTGAGAGGTGTTGCATCTTATGCACAGACTCAATAAATATAGATATAAACATCGAACAGGAAAAGCAGCATTCAAGGACGACAGTCAATCACAAACACACACAGAAACAAAGAACAAATTTAACGATGAATAAAAGGCCAAAAAAGACATCACAAACACAAAAGAGTTGACAATAGGGCTACCGCTTTGGAATGGTCAGTGGCAAAAAATGTCGCTGGGGATTTAAACCAGGTCTAAAACCGAGTCTGCTACTTTTCTCTCTTGATTGCGTTTGTTGCTGTTTTCGTCGACGAGACAAGGATTACATTGCGTTGTGCCGACGGCCGCAAACGCATTTATCGCCGACGTGGTGAGAAAAACAGCGCCAATTGTGTTCTTGAGGCGGACCAGTTCGGGGGAGGATCCATTATGATATGGGCGGGTATTTCGTTTCGATGCACCCCAAAACACCGATCGTGTCCATACAAGGCAACATGAATGCACGACGATATCATACGGACATCATTCAACCTGTTCTTATACCACACATTGCTGCAAACCGTGGCATGCCACGCGTCCAAGACAACGCTCCGTGCCATGTCGCCAGAGCAACATTGACAATGTTACAGACCAATAACATACGAGTCATCCCTTTTTCTGCTCAAAGTCTTGACCTAAACCCAATCGCGCATGTCTGGGACTTATTAAAACGAAAGGTACGAGCCCATCTTCACCAGCTGAATCTACGGGAATTGGAGCGTGACGTCAACCGCGTTTGGAGAAATATCCGTCAGCAGTATCTTTACAGATACATTGTATCAATGAGGAGTCGTTGTCGAGCCATGATTTCTGCCGATGGAGGGCACACACGTTATTAACATATAACAGACATCAATTACCATGATTTTGTGACTTTTGAATTACCGGGTTGCCTTATTCATTCCTGCGGAAGATGTCAACTATTTATTTGTCTGAAATGAAATTTTGTTTGTTGATTTGTAACGAATTCCGCTTTCAGTATGCCATCAATAAATTTACGAAATTGAACTTTTTTTTTTAATAACAATTTATTGAGGTGACCGATTAGGAATGTTGTTGAGTGTAGACTTCAATTCTGCTATTCTGACCGATTATTTTTAAGAAATAAGATCTTAATGTATAAAGTTCTAAGACATGTTATAAAATATGCCATATCTTGGACAACATTGTTCACTTTGTTTTAGACTTCACTGCTGAGAACTGAATGATTTAAGATACGTATTGTGCCATTTTCTTATGGATAATCTGATGCAATTGATTCCTTTTACCAGCTAATATACTCGTATACACAAAGGTTAACATGTTTAAAGCAATACTTTTATTGTGACAAAGAGACTTGCTGTGTGTGTCGTATACTACCGCAGTAGTGCATCGCATAATAGACATACGATAAGCGAAAATCATAAAAGTTCAGAGCGAGGTGGATCGTATTGCAGCGGACGTCATCTATAGTTATATCCTTTCATATTAAATACTTACATGATCGATGTATTGCATGCTAATGTGCGACAATTGATTTGATAGGGTGGTTTTTATTACGTAATGCATTTAACATTTGTCGAAATTGATAATAAGTTACCATTCCTCGCCAAGTATGATCCGTTAACGAGCTCATTTCACCCCGAACATTTGCTGATACAAATATAATCTGTTTTGTAATTTGCATTTAGCCGGTAAAGAGGGATTATATGAACAATACGACTAGAATTGCTATTAGTGTATGCTATTAGTGTATACTGAACTGTAGGAAAAGACAAATGACTATGTTTTGTTTGTTTATAAATTAAAAAAAAAGGAACTGTTTCAACTTTGAAGTAGATATCTCGATGCTATTATTTTGGTAGCCTTTGATTTCGCTCTATTTTTCTATGAAAGAGATTTTGTTGATAGTTGTGTATACTGTTGGTGCTGTCCTAATCATAAAAGCACTCCCTGCTGAACAGTATTTGATACGTTATAATCATGGTATCTCACTTGTAATTATCAATGTTAGTGCCACCACCTATCTATCAAAGCACTCAGACGCTTCTATAGAAAATAACAAGTCAAAAATGCATATTAACATTTTTACCGGAGAAAAACTAGATCGCAAATAACAAACAAAACGTTTGATTTTTCAAGATTAACATGATTAAGGTTACAAAAAACAGATGGCATCACGATACATGTGTACACCCTTTTCTTTTTTTTCTGCTTAAAAGATATAACACATATTCTAGTTTGCCAGCTGTTACTGTTTTTTTGTGTGTTTCTTTAGCAATGTAATTTGTTATAATTATCTTTTCGCAGGCTATGATATAACAAACTTTCCTGTTTCCTGTTCTGACTTTTATACCTACTTTGCATTATTCTTTACATTTTTTACATTATAAAATGTCATCTGTTCGATTTAATAAAAAACAAACATGGGTTTAAAAATTCAAAAGACTTTAACGATATATAATTAATATAAAATGATGTAAATAGTAAACACATGATCTGATATGAAGTATTTATGTTTTTACATAAAATGTCCACTAACCTCACCAAGAGGGCGTTCTTTATTTTTCAATATTTAGTTGATTTTATGTATTACATTTCTATTTCAATTTTGTTGTTTTAAGTTTCGCTTACTCTTCTGAATGCTGTATATAGGTATAGTGATGTATGCTGTTTCGTTCAGTGAACATGTGTTTATACTGGTGCGATTACCCGCCTCATTCGGGTACCTCTGTTAATGATGGTGCTGTATAACGTTCCGCTTACACTACACATTCGGTGAACATGTGTTTATGCCGGTGCGATTACCCGCCTCATTCGGGTACCTGTGTTAATGATGGTGCTGTATAACGTTCCGCTTACACTACACATTCGGTGAACATGTGTTTATGCTTGTGCGATTACCCTCCTCATTCGGGTACCTGTATTAATGATGGTGCTGTATAACGTTCCGCTTACACTACACATTCGGTGAACATGTGTTTATACTGGTGCGATTACCCGCCTCATTCGGGTACCTGTGTTAATGCTGGTGCTGTATAACGTTCCGCTTACACTACACATTCGGTGAACATGTGTTTATACTGGTGCGATTAACCTCCTCACTCGGGTACCTGTGTTAATGCTGGTGCTGTATAACGTTCCGCTTACACTACACGTTCGGTGAACATGTGTTTATACCGGTGCGATTACCCGCCTCATTCGGGTACCTGTGTTAATGATGGTGCTGTATAACGTTCCGCTTACACTACACATTCGGTGAACATGTGTTTATACTGGTGCGATTACCCTCCTCACTCGGGTACCTGCGTTAATGTTGGTGCTGTATAACGTTCCGCTTACACTACACATTCGGTGAATATTTGTTTATGCTGGTGCTCTGCCTCCTCATTCAGTGTACATGTTATGTCTGAATGATGGTGCTGTATATATCGTTTCGCTTATACTACACATTCGGTGTTGATGTGATGGTGATGGTGCAAATTAATATTTCGCTTAAACCCCAGCGTTCGGTAGAGACTACCACCCTTATTTATACACTGTTAGACAGTTAGCATACCGTCTGCTTCAAGATAATGGTTTCAGCATTCTGACCAATCACTGATCTTTTTTTTACAGGAACAGTTATTAATAGATGGACCAACATTCAAAACTTGACAGTTAGGAATAAAAGTTTTAGTGTAGAAAATATAAATACATTGTATAATTATGTTGATATATCTGTATAAAGTAATGTTTAGCGTATTGTATGGTTTAAAAATGCTTTATTATTTACAAAGTTGTGATTAAACCTCTCTGAGCAGCATAATGCATTAAATGATCAGAAAAGTTTCACTGGGGACATGTTTTTTTTATACTCGACCCTGGCCTTTAATCTAAACATTCGATTTAAATATATAAGTATTGTGTACAGTTTCCCTTATATTACACATTCAGTGTACATGCGTTAATGCTAGTGCTGTATAAAGTTTCAATTACATTTTTAATTTGATGTGCATGCGATAGTGATGATGATGTATAGCGTTTTGCTTACACTTCTCATTCGGTGTACATACTTTACTATTGCTGCAGTATAGTGATTCCCTTACACTACTCAATCCGTATACATGTGGTAATGATGCTGCAGTATAAAGATTGATTTTCACTACTCAATCCGTGTACATGTGGTAATGATGCTGCAGTATAGCGATTCACTTTCACTACTCAGTCAGAACATGTGGTAATGATGCTGCAGTATAGCGATTCACTTTCACTACTCAGTCGGAACTGCGGTAATGATGCTGCAGTATAGCGATTCACTTACACTACTCAATCGGTGTACATGTAGTAATGATGCTGCAGTATAGCGATTCACTTCCACTACTCAGTCGGAACATGTGGTAATGATGCTGCAGTATAGCGATTCACTTTCCCTTCATTAATCGGTGTACATGTAGTAATGATGCTGCAGTAGAGCGATTCACTTTCACTACTCAGTCGGAACATGTGGTAATGATGCTGCAGTATAGCGATTCACTTACACTACTCAATCGGTGTACATGTAGTAATGATGCTGCAGTATAGCGATTCACTTTCACTACTCAGTCGGAACATGTGGTAATGATGCTGCAGTATAGCGATTGATTTTCACTACTCAGTCGGAAAATGTGGTAATGATGCTGCAGTTTAGCGATTCACTTTCGCTACTCAGTCGGAACATGTGGTAATGATGCTGCAGTATAGCGATTGATTTTCACTACCCAGTCGGAAAATGTGGCAGTTTAGCGATTCACTTTCGCTACTCAGTCGGAACATGTGGTAATGATGCTGCAGTATAGCGATTCACTTACATTGCTCAATCGGTGTACATGTGGTAATGATGCTGATCTATAGAGTTTCGCTTGCACTACACTTTAGGTGTAGATGAGTTTCTACTGCAAGCAGTTTTGCTTACACTACTAATTCGGTGTAAAGAGTATTGGTGAACAAAAAACGGAAACACATTCGGAGGGATATGATTACCTTCGGAGATACACATTTCGATAGGCCTAGATTACAGCCACATATTTTGATATTGGACGTCAAGTAGGCTTCTCAAACGTGATTAAAATGTCAAATATCTGGTCATTACTGATTTACTCGGAGTTACACAAGCACAAACATTACTTATTGCTTAATTTATTTTCGTATTTACGTGATATGATACAATTTATGATTAAGGTATCTGCAAATGATCCTAAACACAGTCAGAAAAAGCCGTTTTTTATATCCACAAAAACAGTGTTTATCTGCAATTTCACTGATTTGCCTTTTTTTCCCCGTGATTATGTTCAGTTTTATTGACCGTATAATGCTAGGTTCCCACTGTCGTGCGATCCGTTATGAACGCCACGATTGGCCATTCGTAGCTGATCGTGGAACTTCTCTGAAATTTCAGGTTTGGATACGAGGTGATGCGAGTCGATACGTTCTGATACGATTTGTTGCGCTCGGATGCGACCTGGTCACGATTTGTCATTTCAGGTGTCACGATCTGTCACGGTCTGATCTCCCGTTCAGATACGATCACATACGTTCCGATAGATTGTTTCGCTCGAGTCCACGATTGGGTCTCGATCTGACACGATCATCACGATCGAGTTCCCCGAATTGGGACGATCTGGTACGTGCAGATACGTTCCGATACGTTCATCACGAACCGATGCGCTCCGTTACGATAGGATACGATTGTGGTCGCCATGTCTTTCACGATCATGATCGAGGGTGATCACGATTTGAGCTACGACTGGACCCCGACGGGTATATATACAGCCCGACTGACCATGGACTTCATTGTTTCTTGAACTTTTACAGAGTGAACACTACAAACCTCAACCACTGATGACGGCAGGAGTTGCGGATGATGACAACGTGGCATCTCTCAAAGGCTCTAAAAAATACTAGGAAAGGCAGGTTACTAAGATGAGCTCTCTTCAAGAGTAGATCGCTGAATGAGGCGCATTAAATCTTGTCCGGTATATATATGGGCACGAGAACTCGTAACAGATCGTGAGCGTTCGTGTAAAAACGTAACTACTTGTATCTACTCGCATTTACTCGCATCTTCTCGTATCAACTCATATCTGCACGTGAGTCATTCGTGTCAGGTCTTGAGCAATGGGACCCGACAGAGCGTAACAGATCGTGACAGATCGTGGGAGATCGCAACACATCTCAACAGAGCGTGGTGTTTGTCTTGTCTAAGATCGATCCCGATCACCACGATTTGGAAGCACGATTAGATGCGATCTGTCGCGCTTTGTTACAATGCAATACGATCTGATACGATGATCCCGATTGACAATTGATCGTGTTGATCGTAGAAAATTGTTGAACCGTTCAAAAAATTTCTACGATTAACACGATTGCCACGACTGACCTCAAGATCTGATAAGATCTGATAGTATCATCACGATTAGTCCACGATTAAGACCACGATTTCAATCGTGCCGCGAATCGTGATAGTGGGAACCTAGCATAATCGAAGAAAAAAATCCCCATTAAAAATCTGAGGAAAACGTCTTCTATAACGCAATAAGTGTTCTGGTCTTGTTATTTATCCACTGTTTATAGTACACATGAGGTGTGTTGATTTGTGAATTGAGATTGTTTATAATTTGCTTTAGAACATTTAAAATTAAAATAACGTGTCACGACTGTCGTCAAATGCTACTAATTACAACAGGTCTTAGTTCATATTGATCATTAATAACAGAGAAAGAAAACGGTTGTCATGCCAAACAAGTTTCTGTCAATCGTATATTTGTATCTACAGTTTTGTTGCTTGACCAATATCCTGTAAACAATGGAAAAAACAAGTATTTGTATTTTGCTTTCGTTTACAACATATTTCTTCTATTGTGTACAAATATCATGTAGCAAATAAATTAAATCCTAGGAATTTCATTGGATTAAAGCGGTCACATGGTGACCCTCTTTTATTCTATAATGGGTCATTAGATTTCATAGAGGGTCACTAAAACAATATGGACTACAATTCCGATTCAAAGTATAAATCATTTGCAAATAACACTTTAAGGCGTTAGTAACAAACATAATAAGCCAATTGAATAATGTTTTTAAACTGTACCGGTCGTGATGTCAATGTCATGACGTCAAATTGCGCGAACATCTCAAGGACGTTGACGCTCCATTAAAATGGGTTAACTATCGGCGTTTGCCTTAAAAAAGGTGCTCGATGCAATCAATCAGTTATTGGGTTTGTTACTGACCCCACATATTTCTGTAGGGGGTCAGAAACAAACCAAATAACAAATTATATATATACCTTATCGCCAGTAGGTATCAAAACGATTTACATATATTGTAACATGTGGTTGTTGTTGGCGGATTAGCTACTTTAACATGTAACTTTATTAACTAACCCTCAATGAGTTCAGTTTAAATTAGTTTGTCTATATTCTAAAGCAATTGGCGGGGTGATTGATGATATTCATAAATTGACTGTTTTTAAAATAGCATCTGTTCTTTTCGATGAAAACTTTGACAAAGGTTTGATATGTTTATCTGTTCAAAGTCCAGGAAATGTATATTTATGTTTATCTATAATCAGGCGCGTATCCAGGCATACGCATGTACGCCATTGCGTACATTTCGTCAGCAAAAGTGAAATAATAAAAGTGAAATATAGCATGAGAACGCTTCATTTGCCTCCTAATTTTCAAAATGTTCTAGTGGGAGGCCCACCAAACCCCCACCGGCGGGAGGGCGATAGCCCCTCCCACACCTACCCCTCCCCCCCCCCCCAACACCCCCCCCCACTCGCAGCGTCGCTGCTCGGTTCGCAGCTACGCTTCTCATATCTGGCGTACATTTCAAAATGCTCCAGGTACGCCCCTGATTATCTATTGTTTTTTTTCGTAACACTCGGAGTAGTCAATACATTCTTAAAAAGTTGTTAATGATGCGCGTAATGATAAAGATTGTTTAAAGACTACGTTAAACATGGTATAACTCAAGATGTAATCTATAATTTAATTTACTTTACTGTTGAACCAATATACATACTTTTCTTTAGCGTTTGGTAATATTCATTTTTTGGAGGCATGACACGCGTCAAACCATTACGTGGTCCGTGTATTAACTTTCATACCCCGTCCAAGCCCTACTCCAAGAAGGGAAAACGGGTCGGCTGGGGTATGAAATAAAACTTTAATTTCGGCTAAAAAGGTTTGCATATTGTTATCGCATTTTTTCAGTACTTTTTTTTAAAACGTATTTGATTGTCGAAATATCAGTATAAAATCATTATTTTTTAAACGCATAGAAATGTTTTGCGTGTCTGCTTTCAGTAAATGCTTCTTTTCAACATAGGCGTAGGAACCGCGGGGACGGGGGGTCCGGTGGGGAAGCCGCCCCTCCCCAATGTTCAGATTGGGGGGTAGAGTATGCTTTGGCCCCACCCCCAATAATTTGAAGAAGAAATGGTTAGCGCTCAAAAATTACTGTTTTTCCCTATATAATGTTGTATGTTTTCCAAACACCCAGTGGTATCGCGTCAGGTTTACCTTGATGTGTTCGTTGGCGGACGGACTATAAACCTTAGAACAACACACACACACACACACACACACAAACCCCCAGTAGCCGATTTTGCCACTGACCGTTCCAAGGCGGTAGCCCTATTTTCAACCCTTTTGTGTTTGTGATGTCGTTTGCATTTATTATTGCTTTTGTCTTCTTGTTTGTCTGTTTGCGTGTTTGTTTCTGTATTTTGTGGTTGACTGTCCTCCTTGAATGCTACTTTCCCTGTCCGATCTTTTTATATTTCTTGTTATAATTAATTATTTTTTATCCAATGCTCATGTTCAACTTATAATTTTCGATTCCTTTTTCTTTTTCAATATAGTTTAAATATATTAATGTATAAGTCCAAAATAAAACAATGGGTCAAATGATTGCACTCAGTTCTCGTTTTACACTTTTTAATCAAGCTTTTCAGTGTAACATGAAAGTGGTGGATCAATCCCACTGAAACGTTGGATTAAAGTTTAAAAATTGAACTGAATTTAAATATAGTTTAAATATTGTACTATAATACATAATTCATAACATGTCAATTTGTATTATTTAAAACAAAAGCCATATGATTTTGTTCTTCATATATGCGTTGGTTTGCATGAATACAATATAAAAATGCACAAAAATACAGATTCCGAATTGGTACGATGCTCCTTGAACCATTTACTAATGAGTGATTTCGCTTTTTATTTTATGGCAACTGATGTTCTCAGATCAATCACATTCAGATGATGCACAACAATAAATCATGCAATTAGACCATATTCAAAATAAAAACGCTTAATTATAAGATTTGAATTAAAGACATAAGCACGTACACATACCAATGATGTTATGACAGTGTGTTTTTTTAATCAGGGTGTAGGTCGATGTCTTCAAAATAACAGCAAAACAGTAAACAAGTTTTTACTTAAAAAATATATCGGCACGTACATATACCATTGAAGTTATGACGGTGTTAATTTAATCAGGGGTCGATGTCTTCAAAATAACAGCAAAACTGTATACATGTTTTTACTTAAAAAATATATCGGAATTCCGGTATATTAAAAGTAGATATAAAAATCGAATAGGAAATGTAGCATTCCAGGACTGCAGTCAACCACAAACACACACAGAAACAAAGAACAATTAAAAAGATGATTAAATGGCAAGATATGGGATCACAAACATAAAGGAGTTGACAATAGGGCTATAGCCTTGGAACGATCAGTGGCAAAAAAAAACTTGGGGTCTAAGCCAGATTCTTGAGTGCACCAAACCTCTTACCCTATCATCATTCCAATAAACGGGTTAAGGCAAAACTGGATCATTGAACGGTGATCAAAATGGTACACTTTTCAAAATGTATTTTTTGTTTTTGGAAACATGGTTGCTCTTAATTCAATGCTAAGTAAAGTTAATGCTGTTTATTTTCATAAATTGACGCAATAACGAAGTATACCTTTTGAGTCTATACGATTCATGTCCAATGCTATGCTGCTCATGAGAACTTTCAATGCTTAATTATTTATATTTAAAACGAATTAATATCAGAATAAGAAACTGTTAAACACTTTGATATTTAACAGTTATAGTTGTTCTTGTTTTGCGTTAAACTGGTGTTTAATTCCATACAATGAAAACATGTTACATGTAATGACGTCTATTGAATACTATTACCAATAAAACGGGACAGTGTAAGTAAAAAAATCCCTGCCATGAACTATTCTCTAACCAGCAAGGCAGCTTTAATAGGCAATATAAGTAAAGCACAAAGATGCTCGTGTTTATATAAATACAAAAAACAATAACCTAGAAAACCACAAAGAAGGTACTCAATGACTTGGCAGAAACCAGAGCAACAAGAAAATAAACCATTGAGGGCACGACAAGACAAGACATACATCAAACGTCACGGTCCTTTTGGGCTTTAGGTAGACGTCATCATAGGGTCCACAGCCTGTCCGGTCATCGCACAATTAAAGAGGAAAGCATAGTGGCGAACTGTAAATGGGTCCACCACCAAGCATGCAGTGCGTTGCAAAATGATAGGGTCATAACCTCTTTTGATAAACCTTTTAACAAGTTTAACAAAGATATTATGAAAGTGATCATGACCAAGGATCTTACGAAGTTTGTAAATCCCGTCACCATAGAAAGCTGGTTCTGATAGTCCTTGTCGCAGAAGAGTTCTTAAATTACTTTTATATTTGGAAAGAAGATCATTGTAACGATAATAAAATTGTGCAAATGTTTTACGAAGTTTATGGTAACGGTAACCCTGATGGATTAGCTTTTTAGTTATACAAAGATTACGAATATTAAAGTCCTCAACTCGAGTACAAGCTCTAGAAAAACGAAAAAGTTGAGACACATAGACCCATAAGAAGTTGCTCGGGGAACATCCCCATCTAAATCGGGATAATTAACAATATCAAAATTAAAATCATCTCTCTTGTCATATATTTTGTTAATTATTTGACCATTTTCAATGGAGAGATGTAAATCTAGAAAAGGAGGATTAGTATCAGAAATATTAGCTTTGTTAAGTTAAAGTTCTTTAGGATATATATTATTAACCACAGTAGAAAAGAAAGGGTTGTTAGTGTTTAATATGTCATCCAGATACCGAGAGGTGTCAGTAAAGGCCTCAATAACATCTTCCTGGGTATCTGGTGAAAGACTCAACATGCAATCTCTCATAGCAATATAAAAACAAATCTGCGACAAGGGGTGCATAGTTCGTTCCCATAGGGATACCAACAATTTGTCTATAAACGATCGTTCCATACCTGACGAAAATATTATCTAATAGGAAGATGAGTGCTTCACAAACCTTTTGGCAAGTCCACATAGTGTAATTGTCTAGACTGCAGTTAGTAAAAAAAAGTTCGAACATTTCGATACAGTGAGAAAGGAGCCAGTTCGGCTCAAATCTGACTGAGAAACGCAGCACAAACAAGTATGACCTACATTTAAATGAGACAATCAGGGGTAAAACAAATACGAAAGCAATACAATATAATGCAAAAAAAAACAACATCATTATAAAATACCCGAAGGTGTAAATACTGCGATATCAAAGCAGTTGCTTTACATGCTTTACATGGATAAAAAGCGTCCCAACGGTATACCTTAATACAACTGAACATAATGAAGAATATATTTGGAAAACTTCAGAGACACATATTCTTAACGCATGAGTAAATTGTGTATGGTTGATAGAGGAATTATATAATCATATATATACTAACATTGTTATTGTGATATTTGTTTTACACGGCACAACAGTTGTACATTTAAAGCTTACCGAAACAACGGAGACCTAAAGTAGAAAAATGAACACATCAATCAATTAAAATCAAAATTATTTTAGAAAAAGCGCTTACATCTAAATAAATAAGTTGCTCTATCAATGTCAAGCAAAAGACTAAGGAACTTAACAATTAAACAAAGTTAAATAGGGACGAAATATTTATAGAAGTAATAAATAATAATTAGAAAAATGTATAATTTTGGAAAAACGATTGTTGTTTTTTTCTTCTTTTTTTTTAGTTTAAATGTACCCAACGAATACTCCAACGAAACATTATTTCATTCATTACCAATAAAGACAAAAAAGTCCTCAAATACTCAAATCCGATTTTTTTTGTAATATTGATATAGAAACAATAAACTGTAAATTTCTATTCAACAATTTGAAGCTGATGTTATTTTTAGATGTAAGCATACCATACACAAAATTAAATTTTTAAAATATATATGTTTAGGAACTTATTCTACTTATAATTCTACATTCTATATAAACGACATCAATTTCATCAACAAATGCTGAAAATTTACTCCAAGACACAAACCCGAAAGATCGTTAAATTCTAACCTCATTCAAAAAAATCATATATATATTAAAAAGTACACTAATAAAATGTATTTTCTAACATCATCATTTTCTAACATCATCCATTTTTGCCATTATACCTGCTGGTATGTACGGTGTACTGTTAGGGCAATGTTACTATCGCATCTTACCATCGACCATCGCATCTTACCATCGCATCTTACCATCGACCATCGCATCTTACCATCGCATCTTACCATCGACCATCGCATCTTACCATCGACCATCGACCTAGGTCGATGCTCGATGGTAAGATGCGATGGTAACATGGCCCTAACAGTAAACCGTAGGTATGTGCTGTAGAACTGTGTATGATACGAAATACAAATGTATGTTTTTGCTTGAATGAAAGAATGCAATTAATTAATTCGAGAAAAACATAACAAGTTAGTGCTATCGCGTACACCATTCAACAGAAAATTGAGCAGACTTGTGTTTTAACAATCTAGTCGCAATGCTTTAGGTACTATGTATGTAACTACTTTCAAATATATATCATACATTGATTTACATGGAAGGTTGGTAGGGTAGGGTAACGTTTGGCATTCAATGCGTGCGCTTAACACAGAAAAAAATACATTTCCGTATAGGGATTGGTTGTATATTCAGACAATAATCGACAAGTAATAAGGCAGTACTGCCAAATAAGAAATATGGTATGTGATATATACATACTATTCGATCACTCTAACAGCTATGACATAGTTTCTTTCATACATTAGAACATAAACATCAACATTGTTTTCTTTATGATAGCGTGCAGGCACACATAACGACACATGACGACAACGTAACAATAAGTATAAAAGTCGAACAGGAAAAGCAGGTTTCTCAGAACACAGTAAACCCCAAATCACGCAAAACGACAAGCAAGAATTGCAATGTTAATAAGGAATAAATGCATATGACGTCACAAACACAAAAGGTGCTCTTGCCGATCATGTAAGCAAACATAAATTATGTATATAAACATAAACACGACTATAAAATAAAACAGCCATTACAGACTTAATTTATATTGTTATTTTTACCAAATAATGTGTCGGTATTATACTACCATCCTAGTCAACTCTTAAAAACCGTTTCTCGTTCTTTTTTATCCAAAACACAGACATATAACTAAACCCAGTTTGAATATAGCTGTACTTTGCTACAATGAGATGTCTTTCAAAACAATGCAACGCTGAGTTGGTAACTTTTCCAATACAACTGCGGTAATTCAAAAACTTAAGTCAAGTAATTGGTGTGGAATAAGACGGCATAACATCGACATGACTTTATTGTGTTAGGCACGATAGGCAAACACAATATTTTGAGGGCTTTGAGGGCGTCATGTAACTTGTTTTAACATGTAATTTGGATAAGCATTAGCTTAAACATAATATAATCGAAAGCACAATCTGCCCTATGTAAAAGTAGAGATAAAAACCGAACAGGAAAAGTAACATTCACGGACGACAGTCAACTACAAACACACACATAAACAAAGAATGACTTTAAAGATGAATAAAAGGCAAGATAAGACATCACAAATGAAAAAGGGTTGATAATAGGGCTACCGCCTTAGAACGGTCAATGGCAAACATGCCGCTGGTACACCAGTGGCTAGGGTGCAACAAACCTCACTCTTACCCTATTGTTATCCCAATAAACGGGACATTGTAAATAAAAATATACCCGCCATGATATAATCTCTAACATACAAGGCAGCATTAAGAGGCAATATAAGTAAAACACATAATGATCATATATATATATATATATATATATAAACAATGTCAACTCCTAAAACCATTCTCCTTGCGTCATGTGTTAGAAGAAAAACGCGACATAACCATCCAATTTATAGTTACTTATGTTGTCGATTGTATCAGCTATATCATCATACATCAAACTCGGATAGTGAAGGTCCTAAATCAGCTTAATTAGAGAATAGTTGAAATGTACAGCGTAACCAATTATATAGCAATTTCATATTAGGCACGTGCATATCGGCAAACAAACAAACGTGACGTTATCGAGATGTTTTCTGATCGGTAATAAGGTCGACGTTATCAATATGTTTTGATGATTTTAATTGATTAATTTTGTTATATTACAATTCCTGAATTTAATATAAAACATACCCTGGCCTGCTATATAACCTAATGGATGTTTAGCATTGTAATTGTCCATCCATTAGAAAAGAGTTGACATGACATGTACAACGCTAATTACGAGAAAGACTTGCACAGGTACAACAACATAACTTAGGCATTTGTTCTAACTGTTGATTATATCAGCAGAGATATCCGCCCGTGCAGGAAAGTTGTCCGGAGGGGCACCTGGGGTCTTCCTCCAACAATGTAAGCTGGAAAGTTGCCATGTTGGTGCGACTATAAAATCCAATTCAGTTCAATTCAGTTAAGAGATATGCTCATTTATATACGTTGTATACGATTGCTTTCTATAAATCACACATGTTAATTCCTTTTTTTTATTCAACAACCATTTAACATGTGTTTATTTTATTCATATATCTGAAGTCATTCTACTCAAGAGAACACTATTTGCGGCAATATTATCATGTATTAATACACAATTTAATGAATAAATTCCGATATTTACATACATATGCACAAATGAACATAATAGAAACCGAAACAACTTGGTAGCAAAGGCGATTCTAAAGCATAGAGTTGTCTTGTTTGTATTTAAATTCATGCGGTCGCATTAAAGTAATGTGAGACAGGTAAACGTCTTAGAAACTTCGGTTCAATGCGAAAACTAAATCAATGGGAGTTTCAACAATTTCACAATTAAGTATATGGAATTTAATTAAGTATAAAAGTCGAACAGGAAATGCGGCTGTCACAGAATACAGTAAACCCAAAAACACGCAAAAAGACAAACATGAATAGCAATGTTAATAAAGAATAAAGGCATGTGACGCCACAAACTCAAAAAGGGTTGACAATAGGGCTATCACCTTGGAACGGTCAGTGGCACAAAGGCCACTGGCGGTTTAAACCAGATTCTAGGGTGCACCAAATCTCACACTTACCCTACTGTCACCCCAATAAAACGGGACAGTGTAAATAAAGAACTCCCCGCCATGAACTATTCTCTAACCAATAAGGCAGCATTAATAGGCAATATAAGTAAAATACAAAGATTGTGTCCATAGGACACGGATGCCCCCGGTATAGTTACTAGAATTACGAATTCGCCAAAAAAAAAAAAGGTACAAGTGGGAGAAGCAGTGGTGAATGGATAAAATAATAGATATACAATGCAATTATATGTGTTCAAAGTCAGTATATGTATATGAAAAGTATTTACATATATAAGATAACTCACTGTCCCATCATATTTCAGAGCACTGTCACCATCACATTTGAGAAGACAGTCACGAAAAGGGGCCATAACTCCTTCAGAAATTGACCGATGTTAACCTAAATCGAACTTGGCCTGTGTTTTATAATTACACAGCTACGCACCAAATATTAATTACAAACATGGACCCTTTCAAAAGTTATTGAGCGGAAACCAATTTGTTGCAGACAATTAAGTCGAAAAGGGGCCACAACTCCTGCATAAAATGAGCAACGTTGACCGAAATCAAACTTGACCTGTATTTATAATTACAAAACTACACACCAAATATTGATGACAAACATGGACCCTTTCAAAGTTATTGAGCGGAAACTAATTCGGATGGGACGTACGGAAGGGACGGACGGACATGGGTAACACTTAATGCCCCTATTCCGAGTGAGCCTAGAAAGCCACAAAGAAGGTACTCAATGACTTGGCAGAAGCCAGAGCAACAAGAGAATAAACCACTGAGGGCACGACAAGGCAAGATTGCAGACAAATATCAAATTGAGCTTAAGGTAGACGTCATCATAAGGTCCATAGCCTGTCCAGTCGTCGCACATTTAAAGAGGAAAGCATAGTGGCGAATTGTAAATGGATCTACCACCCAGCATGCAATGCGTTGCAAAATGATAGGGTCATAAGCTATTTCGATAAACTTATTAACAAGTTTAACAAAGATAGTATGAAAGTGATAATGACCAGGATCTTAGGAAGTTTGTAAATCACATCACCATAGAAGTCTGGTTGTGATAGTACTTGTCGCAGAAGAGTTCTGAAATTACTTTTATATTTGGAAAGAAGATCAGGGTTACGATAATAAAATGTTGCAAAGGTTGTACGAAGTTTATGGTAACGGTGGCCTTGATGGAGTAGGTTTTTAGTTATACAACGATTACGAATATTAAAGTCCATAACTCCAGTACAAGTTATAGAAAAACGAATAAGTTGAGACACATAGACCCCATAAGAAGTTGTTCGGGGAACATCCCCATCCAAATGAGGTTAATTAACAATATCAAAATTAAAATCATCTCTCTTGTCATAGATTTTGATAATTATTTCATCATTTTCAATAGAGAGATGTAAGTCGAGAAAAGAAGCGTTAGTATCAGACCATACTTGACGAAAATATAGCCATGTTTAACAGACTGCGATTGGCCAATGTGCTTTCAATTGAATATTATAGAGTTTGTGGATTTAAGTAAAGTATAGGCATTTGGTATCTAGACGAAACAATTACACGCTTGTTAGACACATACCTGTACCTGTTATAAATCCGCAAACTGCATTTAACTGCCCGTGTGTTTCTCGCAGTAATATCTTCATTGGTTATTTAAGGATCGATTTGTCTTATTTCTCGTCTAACAATATGTTTACTACAATCTACTACAATCTATAAGTCTGATGTTCACGATTTAGATTAAAACACACTTGCTTTCGCAGGCAAATTCAATACATTTATACATGTGTCTGCCATTTTTCATATTTAAACGATTTAACACATTTCAGTTTACCATTCTTCTTCAGCTCTTTTAATCATTTCACTTAGGTTATTGCCAAACATCTGTTTTGTGTGTTGGTGTAAATATTTTAAGAGAGCAACGATAATACACAAATCTTGAATGAGGTAAAACGCTGCATGGAGGATGCAGACAATCGATCTGTAAAACAAGAAGAGATGATGACCATTTTACTTCCCAGACAGTTCCATGCTCATATTACTTAACCAGAAACATGCAAGATATTGTTGAAAAATCCGTTGTTTTTTTTTGGCATTCGCACGTTCATTTAGTGCAGTTGTGTGACAATCACCATGACTCTAAAGTAGAATACCGATTAAGTCGTCGCTAGGGGACGTGACATATGTTGTATATTATATCACCTCTTATGAGCAGACTCAATAAAGCGGAGACTGCTACTCTTCAGTGCGTTCGTTGTTTCGGAAGATACCCCTCTTTTCTATTTGCCTTTACCATAAGTGTTGTAGTACAATCACGATGTTTAAAGCCAGCATATCTATAATAATTTAGCTAAAAGGTCCTCTTGTTTTTTTTATGAGTACTCATACATGATCAGACATAATTCTTTTAACACCTTTCTAGCATCTTATCGTCGTTGCTATTGTTATCATCTACTTCAACTTTTCTAAAGATTGAAACTAGAAATTTCATTTTGATTTCAAGTTTGCGAGATGTTTAGAAGTTCATTAGCCATCGTATTACCTTTCAGACGTCTGTTTAATTTTCAACTGAAATTGCATATTGCTCATGAATAATGTTATTTGGAAGTCATTTACAATAGAATCGCATGGTCCTTTGGGATCATCAAGCCCATTGTATGTTGCCATAAAGTAGAATATCGCTTAAGTCGGTGCTACGAGGCGTGAGAGTTGTTGCATCTTATAATTACCTCTCGTGAACAGACTCTATAAAACCGAGTCTGCTACTTTTATATCTTGTTTATGTGTGTTGCTTCCAAGGAATCACCGTAAAGAGTTTTCAGTATTTATTAACATCATTTAGATAATTCCCTAAGCTAACCCTTATAGTGAAACAGAATGTACTACTTGTGTACTGGCACAAACACACAACTGTGTAGTTTGTATAAATTTTCTCATCGGTGATAAGTTGAAAAATGAGATATAGGGTCCTATAGAAACCACAGCGTCCAAACTCAATGGCATAGTAGGTCTGCAAAATAAGGAGCAATATTTAATTAATTATATAATGAAAAAGACAAAATCCAACAGAAAGGGTGGTGAAGACAGGATTACCGACTTGGCACGGTCAGTAGGCAATAAGGCCCACAGGTTAGCTTGAATCGATTTTATGTGTACACAATCCTCGCCAGTATCCTGTCATCAGCGCCCACATAGACAAGACAGTGTAAACAAAACTACATCCCATCAAAAGTAATTATTCAACAATAAGATCCACATCCAGAGAAACTAACAAAAGAAACACTAATATGTTGTTGTAAAGCTATATAAAATATAAAATAAGAACAACCACAGCAGTTGCAGTAGTTGCAGCCAAAGAGAAAACAAATTTGGGGTACGCCCAGAAAACCCGAGGGACGAAAGCTCATGCACATACCTCCCGTGGTCGGGGTTTCAGTAGGTGCAATAATAGAGTCCCAAGAGGTTGTCCAGTCATCGCATAAGGAAAAAGTGAAGCGTAGTGTCTGACTGTAGAGGGGTCAATCACTAAACATGCAGTGCGTTGTAATACTAAAGGGTTGTACCCTTTTTTGACGAACTTCCTGAATAACTTTTTAAAGCGGTGTTTTAATGTTGGTGTTGTACTTCTCCAGTACGTTTTTGTTACGGCGGTAGATTTTGAGAAAGATCTATGTAGTCTGTGATAACGAGAACCCTGCTGAAGAAGTTTACTTGTAATAACTTAATTTCAATCATTGAAATCTATAACATCATTACAAGCTCTAGCAAAACGAATAAGCTGGGAGATATAAACCCCATATGACGTATCACGAGGTACATCCCCATCCAGGTTTGGATATTAACGATGTTAAAGTTGAAGTCATCTCTCTTATCATATATTTTAGTATGTATGCAATCATTAGAAATCGAGAGATGAAGATCGAGGAATGCTACTTCAGTATCCGAACTGTTAGCTTTCTTCAACGTGAGCTCTTGTGGATAAATACGAGCAAAGAAAGGATTATCAATATTGAGTATGTCATCTAGATACCGAGATATATTATTAAACGCATCAATAACTTCTCCCTGGCTAACAGGTGACAAACTCAACATACAATTAACAGTTAGTACCCATAGAAATACCAACAACCTGGCGGTAAACAGTTTTAACGTATCTTATAAAGATGTTATCGAGAAGGAAAGATAACGCTCTACAAACATCAGCACGAATCCACAAATTATAATTATCAATAAGGGCGTTTGTAAAGAAAGCACTGACATTATTACAAACTGGAAAAGTTGTAGGGTCTCTAGCAAATGTCTTCTGAGTAAGCTGAAGAAATTTATCTTCGATTAGATTATGTGGTAGAGTAGTATATCGTGTGGAGAAGTCGTAGGTGCTTAGAGAAGAGGCTTGAAAATGCTTACACCCTAGTTTATCATGGACTTCTCCAGAGATTTTGAGAGACCAAAACAGATTGATTCCTGAGTTTTCAAAAGCCTTTCTGAAATACTTAATAATGTGTTCTTTGAAAGTCAGGTAGTCAATAGTTTATATATATTGGTCGAGATACATGAACTTGAATTAGCAATAAAACGTGCTTTATATGAAATTTTGTGGAGTTTTGGTATCCAGTACATTGTAGGGAGTCTCGTCAACACAGTGACTTATGTTATTAAGAGCCACCCGAAGACAATTAATGTATACATGTACATTCGGAAAGCGTGCTGTTGCTATTTAATAGCTTGCTATTATTGCTTAACGTGCATGGAGGATATGCTTAGGTACACACGACAGTTCGTGTTTCTCCCACATTCAACCGGCGAGGTTTTGGACGATTGGTCTAACCTGATAACGACCACCGGAAAACAACAACATTGAGAACCGTGCGGATTAAAATCATTAATTTACGGAATCCACGTCCAAAGTGCTCTGCACCTGAGCCTCATCTTCTCCGAATCACGATTCAAAACAAATACACAATTTATGGTCGATGCCCTGAATTATTGACAGTGTATTATGATAAGGACAAATCAGAAAATAGTCTTCCCATTTGCTGTCAAGTAGGACAGTTTTTTACATCATGTCACCTGAACTTCTTTAATTTTAGCAATATTTCTAAAACAAGCGGCGTCCCGCTAGGTTTGAGGTTAAATGAGAAATAATTGGGCGAAAATTACATCATACTGCCATGTAATAAATACATTAATATGCATCAGTGCTATAAACTGCCACATGTGTGTGTAAAATAATCATGTTCCGTAGGATTTAGATAAACATCATCTCAGGATCGATAGCTTTCTGGTCATTGCAAAATCAAAGGGGAAATCGTAGAGAAGAACTGTAAACATGGTAAATGGCCCAAACAATAACCATGCAGTGCGTTGCAAAATGAAATGTTCATACTCTCTTTTGATACATATTTTTACATGTTTAAAAACGATTAAAAATCGTTCGCTTTACGAAGTACATTGGCATTTATTCATTGAAGCTTTGACAGTATACTGGTCTTTGTGTCGGAACACCTACCGTTGGTTTTGCTTGACTGTATTGGTATAGTTTGTTTTATATATGACATTGTGGTAAATTTAAGAAACAAATGTTAGGCGTCAGCTGTACGGATTAATATCAAACATCATCTTGGCTACCCTGACCACCAGTCATTTGGCAAGACAATATCAAACATCATCTTGGCTACACTGACCACCAATCATTTGGCAACGCTTAATATCAAACATCCCCTTGGCTACACTGACCACCATTCCCACATCGAGTTATTGCAGCAATTTACAAGTCTTTGAATACTTGTGATAAGCAGTATTATTACCTAGTAATTGAAAACAAAATTATTAAAGTATAATGAGGAAACATTTACAAGGTGATAACTTCCTGTCTTTCTTTTATCAATTTGACATATAACAATTATTTAACTATCCACGTAGATCATTGTATCAATTAATTGTATCAATTAAGTGTCTTGCACGCTCATTTGTGACCTAAAATTCACAACGTCAGAAAACACTTCTGGATGTATTGCTGCAATCGGAAACAGTTTATGATATTAAATAGATATCTCAAAGCCTTGTCAGGAACATGACGCATCTGTAAATAGGGAGTATTGTCCTGTATCTGTTGAAAGACGCAATTTATGTTCAAAAACATGTTTTGAGATGAGCAGTACACAGACTTTGTAAGTAGAAATGATTGATTCTGGAATTGGCGTTCACATAGTATTTAGATGTCTAATTTTAAGGTTGTGACTACATTTATTAGCAGGCGTTTGATGATTTTTTTTTGTTTTAAGATAATAGTTCAGTCACATAGCTGTTCTGATATTTGAAAGTATTACACTTGTGATAATTGTGTTAATTAAGAAATGGTTGAAACTATTATATATACTTTGATATGTAGTATACGGCGATGCAAATTTATAAAAAAAAAAAAAAAAAAGTTTACTCCATACCCTCTAGTATGCATGGATAATTAATTATTAAAAGTTATCATCACTATGAAATACTTTGAAGCCATGTAGATGTTCGTGAAAAATTGAAGATATGCTATCGAATTATTGTATTTCTCAACCTACGTTTATCTTGATGTTTTGGATGTCTACGTCTTTTTAAGACTACCTCAAATTGGCGGTACGAACTAATTGAACGAAATGTATCATATGGCAATACACTACTGGCGTTGGTGTATTGTGTTGACAATATGCAATATGCTCAATATGTCAGGATGATAGTTGAATGTATACATTGTTAATAGATAATTATGATAATTTTAATGGCTATAGTGTGTATACACTACATTTGTCTTGCATATGTAAGTACGTAGAACATTGCTTATTGACCCAATAGCCATTGTATACAATACATTTATCTTGCATGTGTAAGTACGTAGGACATTGCTTATTGACCCAATAGCCATTGTATACAATACATTTATCTTGCCTTTGTGAATACCTTGGAGATTCCTTATTGACCCAATAACCACTGTATACAATACATTCATACTGCATTTGTGAGTACCTTGGTCATTGCTTATTGACCCACTAGCCATTGTATACAATACATTCATTTTGCATTTGTGAGTTCCATGGACATTGCTTATAGACCCAATAGCCATTGTATACAATACAAAGAAACAGATTTCAACATTCGCATTATTACTAATAAGACTAAAAGGTTAATCCAAATTCGCTTTGTCAGTTATAGATTTCTTATCAAAAATGTTTAAGAAGAGTTCGCGTTATTTTAGGAGGTAAGCATACCGACACAATACTCAAGTTTAAAGAAATATGATTTGAAGACCCTTCTGTTTGTTATTCTACAGTAGATGCAAACTATCTTAATGTCAACAACAAATGCCGAAAAAACAAACACCTTAAACGAATATGAAAGGAGTAAATTGGAAATAGCACAATACGATAAAAATATTGCAGTCTTGATTTGATCATAACGTGATCCGAGTATTAACTTTAATACCCCGTCCAACCCCTTCTCCAAGAAGCGAAAACGGGGTTGTCTTGGGTATGAAATAAAAACTTAATTTCGGCTTAAAATGTTTGCATATTGTAAAATTAAAACATTTAACAGGTAATTTTACATAGTTTATCGTATTTTTTTAATAAAAAATGTTTTTAAACATCTTTTATTGTCGAAATATCCGTTCTAAAATCCTGCTAATATAAGCTTTCCCATCGCTTAATGGAATTAAGACCGGACCACGTAATGATTGAAACGGTTCATGATGAACGGTAAACCGCAAATCTGAAAAACCATTCAATTCTAAAAAGAAAAGGAAACATTATGAAACTGTTTTCTTCAACAACAAAAACATACATCAAAAACTCCCCTTTTCTATAATCATCTGTTTGCCATTACACCTACTGGTATGTGCTGTAGATCTGTGTATGATAGGAAATACAAATGGAATGAAAGAATGCAATAAATCAACCCAAGGAAAAAACAAGAAAATGTTCTGTAGTGCTAATGTGTCTGGACAGAAAGTTGAACTGCATAAACAGTCTAGTCAAATGTTTTAGGTTTTGTGTATGAAACTACTTTTAAATAGATCTCGTACCTATTTTACACTTTTCACATAAAAGGTTGGTAGGTTTTGCTTTAACGTTAAACATAGAAAAATCTAAATGACTTTATATGTCATATAATGCAACATGAGACAATCTATCAGCAAGTAATACTGCTGCACCGAATCAAAATCGCCGAATTAAAACGGAATTATTATAAGTAAAGTAAAGCAAAGTAAAGTGTTTGTTTATTATAGTGTGACCCCTATTGAAAGGGCCAGTCAATTTTGACTTATGAGACACACTTTTCTTGAACATCATTACTTCCCGATTCCTATTCTTTAATGCCAGGACCAAGGCAGGTAGGCAATAGGTAACCGTTATTTAACCAGCTGGCGGATCACCAACCTTTCTCTCTTCAGTAACAAGCCCGTCTCTGACAGGAATCGAACTTTCGACCTCCGGATTACGAGGCGAATGCCTTAACCACTAGACCACCGTAACTCCGTATTATATTGACAATAACTGATATATCAGTTAAATTGTGTTTGCTGTCCACAATACATGATCAATAACTAAATATTTTCTTTCATATATTAGGATATATCTGTCTTTTATTATACATTGCGAATATATAAAGCGCTATTGTCGATCACGTAGGCAACAGTGTTGTCTCATCGTGCTGCTTTAAAATAGCCAGAGAACGATTTCCTCATGTGATCGGTAAAAACGGCTAGAACCGAAAAGTAAACAAAACAAAAGTAATGGGGAAAATAATATGGCTCTCATTACAACTTGTGTTCCGACAGTGACCAGTTTAATTGTCACAGGACTAGAAAAATGTGCAGCCAGACCGGGGCTCGAACCCGGGACCTTCGGACTACCGTTCCGATGCTCTACCGACTGAGCTAACCGGCCAGACAATGCAACATCAATCTACCTGTTAGATATCCATAACCGTGAAACACTCCCCATACAGACTGAAATTCGTCCTCGAATTTCCATGGGTACAGAGAATCATCTGAATGTTTCTCGAAGTTTACTCAGTCACGGTCCCCCGTTTGGCGCCAAATGTCACAGGACTAGAAAAATGTGCAGCCAGACTGCTCTACCGACTGAGCTAACCGGCCAGACAATGCAACATCAATCTACCTGTTAGATATCCATAACCGTGACAGAATGATCTCTCAAAGTTAGGTGGGAAATGAGAATAAAAGACCAACTACATTATCAGTTATTGTGTTCAAAAGCAGATATAAAAGTCAAACAGGAAATGTAGCATTCAAAGACCACAGTCAACCATAAACACGCAAAGTAACAAACAATAATTCCGTCACGTGTTCAATATGAATGCGCCCATCTTTCATTTGTTAGATAATATAACCTGGCGGGGATATCTTTATTTACACTGTCCCATTTTTTGGAAGACAATAGGGTAAGAGTGAGGTTTGTTGCACCCTAGAACCTGGTTTAAACCCCCAGCGGCCCCCCTCTTTTGCCACTGACAGTTCCATTTGTCAACGCTTTTGTGTTTGTGATGTCTCATTTGGCTTTTTATTTATCTTTAAAGTTGTTGTTCTTTGTTTCTGTGTGTGTTTCTGGTTGACTTTCGTCCTTGAATGCTACTTTTTCTGTTCGATTTTTAGATCTACTTTGAGTGATTTGTATACTGGGTTAAGTCGATCAGGCAACCTAACTAAATATAGTACAACGCTCACATGGATAGTCGTTATAATTAGATAACAGTAATTCACAGGAACCTTCGTTCAGAAATATGACTGGAAAAGGTGCCGTTATATCAATACGAATTTGGACGAAATCATAATTTTACACACGATACGCAGTCAAAACCATTTTGGGATTTCGTTTATTAAAACTCAGGAATTGACAATTTAAGCACATACACAAACAAAACATAACCTAGACATGCTGTCCAACCGTTAATCATACCAGCAGAGAAATGATAAGATTTATAACTAGTTATAGACCGTGCGTTACATCGCGGTCTATACCGTGCGTTACATCGCGGTCTATACAGAATCGTTTGATCATTTGTTTCACTCAAACTATACATAGAAACTGTTGTTACTGTTTCACGTTTGCAACTGCGTACATTAAAATAATCTGCTAAGTTGTGAGTTTCTTATTTGCTAACAAAAGTAAAAAAAGCAAACAGTTGCGTGTTTCCGCTTACCAATTATTTGTGCAATATAATCTTTCTTCGCTAAAAGTTTTTCCATTAAGATGTTACTAATAAAATATTGTGGAACCAGTTGTTATTCATCATGGACCATGGAGACCGGATATGAGTTGATGGAGGAAGGTGTAATCCTGAAAACTAATCACGGTCATTAAAATGATCAATCCTATAGTTTTCACTTGTGTTTGTGTATAATTGCACTTTGTTTTTCCCACCGCACAATAAAATAAGTGTTTTCATAGAGAAATAAGTATTTGTGAAACGTATTCTAGAAAATTCTATATGGCCATGACCTTTCCGAAAATGGCTCTGTTTTTTTGACGAAGCTCTGTAAGTTCGCGGTTGTTTATGTAGACGCTCATTCTTAAAGATATTACGGGATGAATATAGGGGAATGCTTTATCACATAAAATGTATAGTAAACAAAGGCGGCACGTATTTTAGAGCGACGTTCATACTTTAAAACTAAGACTCCGCGACTGTCTAACGTGCTGCAAGTAGTTTGCGACTTTCATTGCCTATTTTACTAATCAAGTTTACCGCAGGTTTCAGAGATTCAAGCGGACTGATACTGTTTTGAGACCCCCAAACATACTACGATTTTCCCAATGAAAAACGAGACATTGTAAATCATGAAATTCCCGCCAGGCTGTAACAAGTCATACTACTACTGTCCACACAATCCTTTTGCGCCGCGAACTGACTTTTGATTGTTCGACCAATTTGGTTTCTCAAAGATTGCTAGTATCAGTAAATGTTGGGAGTAAAATGGATGATGATTTCCAAAACGCATCATACTTGGCGATACTTTATCGTCAACTTATAAATGCATTACGTAATACAAACCACCCAATCAAATCAATCGTCGCACATTAACATGCAATACATCGATCATATTAATATTTAATATAGACATATATAACTACAAAAGTATAACATCGCATAAACATAATTATATTTAGTTCTATAAGCTAGAATAACTAATTGATTTTTTCAACCAGATAAACGCGAAGAGCATGTGATACAGTCAGATTTCAAAATGTCAAAATTAATACAACCTTGTAATGAAACGGTAATTAAACTTGAATAAGATTTTAAAACATGGTAATTGTCCGAAAGTGTTTCATTTTTTGGCAAAAGTTGACAAAATATCATAAACCCATCATTTAGTCTTAATTATAATTATTTAATTCGACATTTTTTGTTGGGGGTGAGGAGCTGGGGGCGATGTTGTGGCGGTGGGTAGGGGAGGATGCGGGTCGAACACGTTTCTTTAAAAATGTCACGTCTCCAAACGTAAACGCCTAAACTCCTAAAATCGCTCGCGGCTGAACAGTATTTGATTCGTTATCATCATGGGGTCTCATTTGTAAATAATAGTACCAGTTAGTGCCACCACCTGTTGTCTATCAAAGCACTAACTAAAGATACTTTTCTGGAAAATAAAAAGTCTAAAAAAACAATCTATCATTTTTATTGGAAAAACTTGCTCGTAAATAAAAATAAAAACGTTTGATCTTTCAAGAAATAAGTTATAAGAACAGATGACATTACGATACATGTGTGCATTGTCTTCCTTTTGTCTGCTTAAATGATATAACACATACTCTAGTTTGCCAGCTCTTATGTTTTTTAGCAATGGAATTTTCTTTTATTATCTTTTGTAGGGTATTATATAACGACGACCTTTGTATTATTCTTCCATATCATTATCAATATAACCCTGCAAAAACTGCTAACAATTTCTGGTCATTTTATTAAATATTTCATATGTTAACAGCTGTTTATCAACATATATAAAATGTCATATGTTTAAATTAAAATCTAACACTACTCATTCCGTGCTTCATCTGGCAATGCTGAGATTATATACTAAACCAATTTTTTAAGTATCAACCTAAGAATATGTCAATAATATTCTCATTGTTTTGTGCATTTTGAGCTTGATTAGAGATACGGTTAAACTGCAAAATAACGAGTGTAAATCGTCTGCTCTTGATTGCATGAACATATTTTTAAACTTTTAAGTTAATGTGTTTTCTTAGAAATAAGTTAAAACACTTATACAACTGGGTATATAGGATTTTATTAAAGGGACACTGTCAGTAAGTAAGCAGATATTGAGCATAACCAAATAACTGTCTGACTTTTATTCATTGAAATGTATACATAAAAACATGAGGATAGACCCTAAGAAGTATGTAGGAATACATTCGTGAGTTTGAAAAAAAAAAGTTTTAATTATTAAATGTAAATAAAGTGGGACCCACAATATTTACCTTTTATGCGTTCACGTGACTTCCATAGCGCACTAGGTTTTCACCATAGTATGTATTGTGTAATATTTATAGCCCGCTTAGCTCAGTCGGGAGCGAGTTCCGACAACTTTACGCTCACGCACACTTATTTTTACTGCGAGTTTGGGCTGCGAGTTCAAACCCACGAAGCGGATTTGCTTTTTTTGCACCGCGATTGAATTCCGTTAAACAATCTTGCTTTTAATTAGTAAATATTGAATAATGTTTAGTGTATAATGTTTGCGAACATAATTATTGGGTGTTTTATAAGCTAAAAGTTACGGACAGTGTCCCTTTAAGTACTTCGAATTAGTGAAGATTTCGATGTTCCTTGTTCCTAATTCTAAAATATGCCAGTTAAAATTATTTTGACATCATAGTTTACTAGCATTACCACTACAAATGCGTTTGCAAAAGATATTTTCGAAATATTTAATGTTAAGGCTGAATTACAGATACTTGAATTTCAAACAATATTCAATTTAAAGGGAGATAATTTAAGATTATCCATATTTCATTTTTTCTAGACGGAAAATCTGCGATATATGGGTCAAATTTTTATGTTTTTTTCCTATTATTTCATACCAATTTTAAGAATTTTATATCTTTAAGCGATCTTTGACTTATGTTATGTGTTTTGTCAGCACATTTCATGTTTTTATATGAAGGGAGAGTAACTCTCAAAAGATGTAACAATTTAAACAAAAATAAATGTTTACAAACTATAGGTCAAAACAAAATACTTATCACATATCTATTCTAAAATATATTTAAAATAAGAAAATTAGTTAAGATACAAAAGTTGATACATAGTAATTTTGTTCAGTGTATAGAGTTTCGCTTTTGGTGCTGTAAAACGTTTAGCTGACAGTAGAGGTGTTACTGATGGTGCTATACATACATGCTGAACCATTCGCTTACACCACACATTCGGTGTAGAGGTGTTACTGATGGTGCTGTACATACATGCTGAACCATTCGCTTACACCACACATTCGGTGTAGAGGTGTTACTGATGGTGCTGTACATACATGCTGAACCATTCGCTTACACCACACATTCGATGTAGAGCTGTTACTGATGGTGCTGTAAATGCATGCTGAACCATTCGCTCACACCACGCATTCGGTGTAGAGCTGTTACTGATGGTGCTGTACATGTATGCTGAACCATTCGCTTACACCACACATTCGGTGTAGAGCTGTTACTGATGGTGTTTAGTTGCGTTCAATATGTTAAGTTATTTTGCCTCATAATATATGGTAGTTAGTATACTATTTTCTCAAGTAGCGTTGAAGTTCAGTGAATAGAGCACCGGACTTAAAATCTGAAGGTCGTGTGTTCGAGCCGCGAAAGAAGCTAACTTTTTATTTCTGTAAAAATTACTGTTACATATGTATAGGTAAGATGTGCACTGGTCTATGTCTATACAGTAAATGCTTTCCTGCGCTATATTTGCTCTCTTAAAGCTACACAATCCCGATAAAATAATACAATTTCAAGTTGTTTTAAACATAATAACGCCTGTAGATGAAGTTCTTTGCTGGATGTGTTGTCTAAATTGTTTAGGCTGGTATATTGTCGTAGCGTATATCGAGGCATTTGCATAATAGGCGTGATAAACGCTTCGGTAACTTTGAAATTGTACCACCCAGCGATTACGGGTATATAAACCTAAACGTTTATATAGCAATTTGCCTTCTCTGTTGACACCGACACGTGCACGTCTTGGGGAAGGCACTTCAAGACTGATTGGGACCGACTATCCCAGTCAGTGCTGATGACCAAGATCGGTGTCGTCTCCATGGAACATCGCCAGGAACAACCATCGAGGTGAAGAAGTTCGCTGAGCGTCGGCAGTCTGCATGTGGAATTCCTCGAATGTTTGGTGTGGTATATGTGGGCTATGTAAATATGGAATGTGTGGTCGACGACTCAGCAGCTTAACGGATCCAACGTGGGGAAGCCCTGGCGAGGTACATGGAGCAACGGAATCAGCAACCTGTGTGCATATAGAACTTTAGGCCTCCGGGGACGCAGGTTGCAGAGGCGGGGTGGCCCAAAGACAGGACCCCGGCCCAGTAGCGGATGTAGAGCAGCACCACCTAGCGGATGTAGGACCAGCACCACTCCAGACAACACTTCACCGCCGCAGCGACAACAACATAGAGCGAGAGCGACAACCATCAACAATAGAATCAACGCAGACTCCACATCACAGAGATACAACCTACACACCACATCGATGAAAAGTGCAGACATAATGCCGAGTCAACTTAGGATTCTTCACGGGGGCTCATATGGTAAAGGCACTCTAATCCTTAGAACAACAACAACAACTAGCAATTTGCTTCCACCTATATCTTCACCGCGTGCACGTCGCAGCGTGGGCACTGATGACACTCAGGATGTTTGTGTAGGGGTCGCCTTGCCAGCCCTATATACCATTATTGGTATTGAGCACTTTATTCGCGTATTGTGGTCAAACCGGTACTACTGAAATGCAGAATTACCATTTCAGTAGACTTGAGTGTCATTTGACCGAGAGCGAGGATGTCTCCTGCGCCCCATCACAGCACACATCATCCGATGGCCACACTGAAGTTGGAAGTTTGAAGTCAGAAGTCCGGATCCGAGAGCTACACCGCCACAGCGGATCGACGCCGAGGACAGAAGACTGAAAACCGAAGACGTAAGAGGGTGGTGTGTGCGGCGCAGGGGTCATACTATGATGGGTGTGGCCCTAAAGGGGATCGTCCAGTAGCGTAGGCAGCACCACCTAGACGTCGTTCCAGACCCCCCCCCCCCCCCACCACCCTCCCTCACTCAGAACAACATGCGTAATGACCGTTAGATTTATTCAGTTCTAGAGTGCCTTTTATCGGGATTGTGTAGCTTTAAATACCCGATTTCGACATGAGCTGGTGTGTGTATAAGCGTTTATTTATCCTCGATGTATTGCACTAAGCATTTTAGCGAGCAGACCTAGGTTTTAAGTCTCATCCTAAGGACTGGTAAGGTAGGAAATACTTTTGAAATATTTCGATAACTAACCCAAATTCGGTCCTGGCTGGGATTGAAGACATGAGCTGGTGAACATGAAGTTACAAATAAAGACAAGCCTACAAAGAAGAAATCGATTGATATAGGGACTCTGTAGCTTTAACGTATGCGTCGTTTTGCACGAATCTTATATAAAAACGCAAATTCCGAATTTTGTATAGTATTATTCTCATTGAACCATTTATTATTGAGGGATTTTGCGTTCTCCGATCTCTTACCATCAATACAGTCAGAAGTGAACATTCTTAATCATGCAATTAGAGCATATTCAAAATTACAATGCTAAATGATAAGATATGAACTAAAGACCAAGGCACGTACACAGAAAAACAAAACAATGTCGGAAATAAGTTCAGTGTTTTCCTACTAGCAGCAAAGCTATACAGTTACTTCGAGACGGTATATTAATAAATACTGACAAGTAGATCCCTTGGAAGCAACAAACACAAACAATAGATAAAAGCAGCAGACTCGTTTTGTTTTAGTCTGTTCATGAGGGTTAATGTGAAGTGAAACACTCCTTGCACCGGCTTAAGCGTTATTCTACTTTGCAAGGTGACCCCAATATGGTACTGTGACATTTCAAAACTTGTTTGTAAACGTATGGTTTTTATCCTTTAACTGTTTAGTAAATTAGTGTGTTTGGTTGACGGGGGTCCTTGAATGTTACATTTCATATTCTACTTCTTTTAGTTTAAAAAGTGATTGTTTCTTTATTCATTCAAACAATCAAACACTATTTTTCTTGAGTCTAAACTATTTCTGTCCAGTGATATTCTGCTCAAGATAACTTCCATTTCTAACATATTTATATTTACAAGATATGACGGATACGAAACTTTTAAATGCTTTGATATTAAAACAACGAAGAGCTTTTCATATACTGAGCTTGGACGTCGACGCGGTCAATTTCTATTTATTTTTTTCGTTGTTTGATGTGAAAATTTGATATAGTGCAAAATGTTATACAGAACGCGAAATAAACGGTGTCGCCGAATTGATTATCTGGGAGTTTTTTGCAACTTGAGAAAGAATATAATTTCATCATCATGAATTATAAAATAAGTTCTGACATGTCAGTGCAGTTAGAAAGAAACAAGTACGGCTAAAACTATGCAAGGTAAACGTTACGTCGATTATCGATTATGTCAGAGCAAAAAATGCCTGACTGAGAAACGCAGCGGAAGTTCAATTATTTGTGTCATCTTTAGTCAATTTTAAGTAGGGTATGCGGGCGTAAGTTCAAGTATTTGTGTGCTCTTCGGTCAAATTTAAGTAGGGTATACGGGCGAAAGTTCAAGTATTTGTGTGATATTTGGTCAAATTTAAGTAGGACATGCGGGCGAAAGTTCAAGTATTTGTTTGATCTTTGTTCACATTTAAGTAGGGTATACGGGATTAACACAAATAAGAAAGCGATACAATATGCAGTAAAAGAAGAAAACAGCCATAATCATAAAATACCAGAAATTGCTCATTCTTGCAATATCAAAGCAATTGAATGCAAACATGTTGACCGTATAAACACCGTATCAAAATACGAATGAAAAGCGAGATAGAACAGCAAAATACAAAGATGACAATAGTTTTAGTATTAGCGTCACTTTATCCAGAAATTCAATTTCGTTTGCTAAATATATCTTATAAGGTAAACGTGATAAAATAAAAATGGAAAACGAAAACGTTGATGAAAAAAGATGAAGATATATAAGGTGTATACAGACGATTTACATTAATTTATTTATATACTTACTTAGTTAAAACTAGCTGAATTTAAATACGTGTTCTTTTAAGAAAACGCAGGACATATTTAAAATTGTTACTAGAAAAATGATTAAGGTAAACTTCTTGAGGACTTTAATATTCGTAATCTTTTGTATAACTAAAAAATCACTCAATCAGGGTTACCGTTACCATAAACTTCGTAAAACTTTTGCAAAATTGTATTATCGTAACCCTGATCTTCTGTCCATTTAAGGACTCTTCTGCGACAAGGAACCTGACTTCTATGGTGATGCTATTTATAAACTTCGTAAGATCCTTGGTCATGATCACTTTCATACTATCTTTGTTAAACTTGTTAAAAAGATTATCATAAGAGGTTATGACCCTATCATTTTGCAACGAACTGCATACTTGGTGGTGGACCCATTTACAGTTCGTCACTATGCTTTCCTTTTTAATTGTACGATGACCGGACAGACAGTGAACTCTATGATGACGCCTACCTAAAGCCCATTGGGACGGTGGCGTTTGATGTTTGTCTATGACCTTTCTTGTCGTCCCCTTAATGGTTTATTCTCTTGTTGCTCTGGCTTCTGCCAAGTCATTGAGTATCTTTATTGTGGCTTTCTAGGCTATTGTTGTTTTTGTATTATATTTACACGAGCATATTTGTGTTTTCCTTATATTGCCTATTGATGCTGCCTTGTTGGTTAGAGATTAGATCATGGCGGGGTTTTCTTTATTTGCACTGTCCTGTTTTAATGGGATGAAAGTAGGGTAAGTGTGAGGTTTGGTGCACCCTAAAACCGGTTTAAACCCCAAGTGGCGTACTTTGCCACTGACCGTTCCAAGGCTGTAGCCCTTTTGTCAACCCTTTTGTGTTTGTGATGTCGTTTACATTTATTATTACTTTTGCCTTCTTGTTTGTCTGTTTACGTGTTTGTTTCTGTGTTTTATAGTTGACTGTCCATCTTGAATGCTACTTTCACTGTCCGATCTTTTTATATTTCTTTGTTGTAGCAATATAAGAGAACATATATTAATTTATTATACAATTTTCAGTAAAATAGTTCATTTTGATTTTTAAAACAATCAATCTATATTTTCATTGTTTATATTTGCACATGTGAGCCATATCAGTTTATATTTTGTTTTTGTTTTGATTTGTTTACATTTTTTAAATGTATTTTTTTAAAGAAAATATATATTAAATGTACATCACTACTTTCGACATCGTCTAACAAAGAATATGAGTCATAGTTTGGGAAATGATGTCAAGTTACAGTTTGCCAGTTCATTTTTTTCTCAATTGTTTTCTTCTTCAGAAAGTTGAAATAAAATATATATCATTTGAATTTTATTTTAAAAGTATGCTGTGTTAAAAAATAAAGTTATCGCCATTCTGAGCCGTTGGCAACGCCTTAAATATTTAAATATTATTTTAGCGTAAGTTTTCGGGTTGTGAGTATATGTTGGTTATTCATGAATATAGGATTTATTTTCATCTCGAAGTGAGAAAACTCAAATATATTTATAGTCGTGCTAAATCCTATATTCACTCCAAACCAACCTATATAAAATATTCAGTAAAATATTAAATAATTATACCTTATATTATTTCAAACAATCAAAAGCATAGAAGAACAAGAAATGTCACTGTATGTGACAAATGCCCCCGAAGTGCTTTTGACCTTTGTCCTCTAAGTGTGACCTTGACCTTGGAGCCACGGACCTGGATTTTGCATGTGACATGTGAAAATCTGTCCATGAATGTCAGAGTTATTGACCGGACACGATGGTACGTCCGAACGGACGGAATGATGGACTGACTGACGGTGCGACTACTATATGCCGCCCTTCGGGGGCATAAAAATGTCATTAGAAAAGGAAGAAATTTGACTTATTTAGTAGCACAGATTGTCAACTCATGGGTATATTTTAATAGATGGTTGGTAACGGGATTCGTAATTATACATTGTCATATACATGATTGTTTTGCTATTGTTTGGGGCGCTTGTTTCAGCCAAGGGATTTTTGGACTTTTAAAATAAAATTAATCTACTACCTAAATAAGTTGTACATCAGTGAAACAGACATTTTTAGTGGTAAATAAAAATACCTTTCTTTTCAAAATCGGTTGAGAAATAAAATTTTCATGTGCGAAAGCTGTTTTTGATGGGTCATTTTCAATGCAAAATTCTGCTGCATGAAAAATTTGAAAAATGTTTTGTTTTAGAATTTGTATCCAAAGATGGTTTTGAATTATTGAATACTAGTAAATTAACACACCCTGCAAGTTTTATAGCAAAATATGAAGGATTACTGAAGTTATTTGAAATTTCTTAATTTCTGCTGTCCCAAGACTGCAATATTTCGTATTTAGCGTGTTCGGCCGTTTTCAAAAGTGCATTATCATACTCTTTTACATAGGACATGTAGGAACAGCCCCATCAAAAAATCATTTTGGCTGTAAAATATTTATTTCTCAACCGATTTTCAAAAGTAAAGTAGTTTTATTTACCACAACAAAATGCCAGTTCGTTCTTATTATATATAACTAATGTACGTATTATTAAATGGCTGAAACAAGCGCCCCAAACAATAGTTTATAGATGTTACGCTACATACTACTGATATATGTTATACCCAATAAAACTATTCTCGTGTATTTAAAGTTTACCGAAGCAATGAAAAACGTAAATGGAAAACAAACACATAAATCAACTAAAAGCACTACCATATTTTAGAAATAACCGCTTGTAACAGTCGCTTGTAACAGTCTTCAGACAAATAAAAAGATTGTTCTATCAATGTCAAACAAATGAGTCTGAGAAGTTTAACAATAAATTAAAGATAAACTAGGAAGTAATGCTTACAGATGCAGAAATCACCTGGTTGGATATATGTATGTATATTTGTAGGTAGGTAGGTAGGTAGGTAGGTAGGAAGGTAAGGTATGTAGGTAGGTAGATAGGTAGTTAGGTAGGTAGGTAGGTAGGTAGGTGGTTGGGTGGGTGGGTGGGTGGGTGGGTGTGTAGGTAGGTAGGTAGGTAGGTAGATTTAAAGTAGGGTTACTAGTTGAACAGTATATGTACCATTCACAGAACATAGTCAACCAAGAACACTTCTTCAAAACAAACGGAAGTAACAAGGAAAATGCAAAGTAAGCGACACCATAAGATGAAAAGGTTGGAAATACGAGTAGTTATACGGCCTTTCAACGGTCAATGGCAAAAAGACCTCACTCGTACCCTATTGTCATCAGACTAAAACGGGACAGTGTAAATAAAAAAATCCCCGCCAGGCTATATTCTCTAACAAACTAGGCAGCATTAATCGGCCATATAAGTATAACACTTATATAACACTTATATGATCATGAATACTCGTATACGAATATTAACAACAAACTCCCACACAGCAAGTATTCAATAACTTGGCAGAAGCCAGGGCAAAAATAGAATGCATCATTAAGGGTACGACATAAATACTGAAAAGGGGATCCATTGGAAGCAACAAACACGGACAAGAGATAAAAGTAGCAGACTCGGTCTTATTTAGTCTGTTCATGAGAGGTAATGTAAAAAGTGCAACAATTGTCACGCCTCCTAGCACCGACTTAAGCGATATTATACCTTAAAGCCACAACGAATTGGCTTGATGATCCCAAAGGACCAATAAATAATAACACTTCTGATTCAGTAGTCGGACTGAAGACAAACATGAAACATTCCAGTCCTTTCAGGGTTTAGGTATAGGTCATCGTAGTGTCCTCAATCTGTCCATTCATCGCACAATCAAAGAAGAAAGCATAGTGGCGAACTTCAAATGGGTCAATCGCTGCAGTGAACATGAAGTGCGGTGCAAATTGATAGGGTCACAGCCTTATTTGATAAGCGTTTAAATAATTTAGTAAAGATTGTATACTTTCAAGCCTATTGAAAAACAATTCATGGACACTTAAAGACTTTAAAATTAAAATTTACTATATTAACTATTATTTCATTGTTCCATAAACTACTAATGAAACAAAACACGTAACTAGAATCCGTCACTAATATTGAAACAATCAATTATATTCAACTAAATGGAATATGTTAAGCAGATTTCGAGCTATTTTAAGAAGTAGGCATCCAAACACAATACCTAATTAAAACAACGATCAGAACCACTTCTACTTGCAATTCAACAGTATATGCAAACTATATCAATATCATCAACAAGTGCCAAAACAATACACACACCTGAAATATCATTCAATAACAACATTACCAAACTTATTTTTTTAAATTCAAATTACACCAAAACACGTATTTTGTCTGTCGTCATCTTTTTGCCATTATACATGTTATACCAGCTGATGTTTGCTGCAGATCTGTGTATGATAGGAAATACAAATGTATGTTATTGCTTGAATGCAAGTATGCAATAAATCAAGCAAACCGAGAAAAACGAAAATAAAATTTAGTGCTAATGTGCACACAGTCGGACAGAAAATTGAGCTGATTTGCCTTTTAAACAATCTAGTCGGATGCTTTATGTTCTAGATATGCAAATACTTTCAAGTATATCTCGTACATTGTTTATACCTAAATTTGGAATTCAATGTGTGCGCTTTTAATACAGAAAAATACTACATTTCTGTATAGGGATTTATTGTATATTGAGACAATAATCGACAAGTGATAATGTAATACTGCAAAATAAATTATTTGCAAACCGAAATTGTTTTAAACCCCCAGCGGCCTTTTTTGCCACTGACCGTTCCAAGGCGGTAGCCCTATTGTCAACCCTTTGTGTGTTTGTGACGTCATATGCCATTTTTTATTTACACTGTCCCGTTTTATTGGGATGACAATAGCGTAAGTTTGAGGTTTGGTGCACCATAGAACCTGGTTTAAACCCCCAACGGCCTTTTTAGCCACTGACCGTTCCAAGGCGGTAGCCCTATTGTCAACCCTTTTGTGTTTGTGATGTCTTACTTGGCATTTTATTCATCTTTAAAATTCTTCTTTGTTCCTGTGTGTGTTTGTGGTTGACTGTCGTCCTTGAATGCTACTTTTCGATATTTATATCTATATTTAAAATGACGATGTATCACGTGTGATGTAAAATATACATGCCTAGTCTATTCGATTACTGTCCACTATACATTAACGGTTATAACATAGTTTCTTTCATATATTAGAACATAAACATCAACGTTTGTTCTTTAGGATATAAATCAGGTACAGTTATATCACACGACTACATAAAGGGCAATTGTCGACTATATGAGCAACAACGTTGTCTTACAACGCCGTGAGTTATACTTTATTAGTTTATCAAGCTACTGCTGGAAGTTGATTTTTTAATGTGTACGACTTTATAATAAATTAGCAATTATATCATACCACCACTATGTTGTTGTTTTTTTTCAACAGAACGTGCCAATATTATACTATCACTCTAAAACCATGTCTGTTTCTTGTTTAACCAAAGTAAAACACACATAAAAATGAATGTTAAAAACACGTATAACTGAACCCATATCATATATAGCCGAGCATTGCTGTAATAAGAGTAATAAAATATACTACAACTCTCAGCTAGTAATCGTTCCAATACTGTAATTAAAAAACGTTAGTCAAGCAATTTGACTGTCATAAGGCGCCGATACGCGACATGCAGTCACACTATTTTGGTAGTTTCATGTATTAAAAAACGTTACATCAATTAAAATTGGTTAATCATAGCTTAAACATGATCTAAACCAATGCACAACCTGGCACATGATATTTCACCTTCGAGAAGCATTCTTCTTGCATCCTGTGTTACAGGATATGAGACGTAAGCTTCCAATTTATAGCAATCTCATTAAAATCATATCTAATTTTAATGATATGATTTTAATGAGATTGAATTTATAGTTACTTGTGTTTTCGATTGCATCAGATACACGTATATCATCATACATCAAACTCGGATAGTGAAGGTCCTAAACCAGCTTAATTAGAATAGTTAGAATTTACAGAGTTATTGATAAGATAAGGATGATAACATATTAGGCACGTACGCGTCGGAAGACAATCATAACGTTATGGAGCTGTGGTTTCTAATCGTTGATAAGATCGACGTAATCAAAATAGCAGCAGATGTTATCAATCTTAATGCATGAACTATTATTAAAATTGTATTGTCTACGGCGGGATGCCCTTAGACCTATTGACGATGATAATAAAACAAATTCTATATTCTATTCTATGTTTTTAATTGAATACTGTTGTTTATAACAATTCCTGACTTTTACTGCCGAGAAATATGAGTTTTAGTTTTGAAGATATTAATTTGGAAGTTTTAATCGTTTTGTATATTCGTATATCTGGGAGTTGTTTTTATTACCGGTGGATCATTGAAAGCGCAAACACATATTAATATTGTATCATACGCATTATTAAGATGTAATTGACAAATTAGTCACGTCAATCCTTTAAGATGAATGGCCACCCTTTTTGCAGTACTAGCAATTAACAAACTTAACTCTTAAACACCTTATGAACATTTCTTGATAGTCTCGGAGAGAAACATATATTGAAAACCGCTACTAAGTTGTATGTAAAAATAAGTTTATTTGCATGACGTAGATATTACTTTTACCACTGCGTGACTGCACGGGGAAATGAGGTAAATCTGAATTGTATAGCTGCACAACTATTGCCAGATAATTGATAATTACATTTACCTGTGGATTAATTTACCTGTTCAAAGTTTTCTACGTCATCAAATAAAATCTTATTCTCGCTTTTCACAGATATTGCAATGTGTGAATTGTAAATATCTATTGTTGCATATTGATTTCGATTTAAATAAACAAAAACGTGTTCATGAAACAAAACATGGCCGGAAAACTTTAAGATAAGGTGGTATTGGCATTTACACATTAGACCACCAGCTTTAACTAAAAACACAAATAGTACATCATCTTTTTTCTACGATACATGTTCGATGTCTTCCTTGGTTATTTTTGGTATCGATTTGTCTTATTTCTCATCTAAATATAATCCTCACATCATTTTGATTTTGTAATCATCATAATAAATAATTCTCACCTGTCAACAATATGTTATCTTAAACAATCTCCTGGAATTCATCATTCTGAAATTATCTGTAAGGAATGTAGTGTTTTATTATAATTTTAGATAGAAATAAATAGATTGCTAGACAACTAGATTGATATTTGAGTGCTAATAGTAAAAAAATATCTGATGTTCAAGATTTAGGTTGTTTTAACCTAAATCTTGAACATCAGATATTTTTTGTTTTCGCACGCGTGCCGTGAATACATGTCTGCGTCTTCTAATTTTTATGTTTAAACGATTTAACACATTACAGTTTGCCAATTATTTCTTTATTTCTTTTTGCACGTTTTGTTTCTTGCGTCTCTTTTAATTATTTCATTTATGTTCTTGTGGAAAAGTAACAGTTCAGTGTGTTGATGTAAATGTCTCATTCTGAAATAATAAGCTTCCTTCCATCGCACAAAATTAGTTGCAAAACAGTTACAAGGCACTATTACCAGATCAGAAAGCGACAAGCTATTGTTTGATAATTAAAAGCATTATTTAAATTATGATCAGAAAGCTCTTTTTAAAACTTTTAAACTTGTCTAAAGTTTGACGAGCTGTTACCATGATCCAGCAATTTCAATGCAATTGTTTTTTAAAATAATACAATTCTTAATAACGATATTATGTGTGTTAAATATATGGTATAACATTTAAACTTTAATACAGATATAAAAATCGAACAGAA
This sequence comes from Cyrtodaria siliqua, assembly GCA_037043455.1. Classification (NCBI taxonomy): domain Eukaryota; kingdom Metazoa; phylum Mollusca; class Bivalvia; order Adapedonta; family Hiatellidae; genus Cyrtodaria; species Cyrtodaria siliqua. The sequence goes on from JAWPHD010000261.1 coordinate 157,930, forward strand.
AAAGCAGCATTTAAGGACGACAGTCAACCACAAACACACACAGAAAGAACAAATTTAAAGATGAATAAAACGCCAAATAAGACGTCACAAACACAAACGTGTTGACAATAGGGCTACCGCCTTGGAATGGACAGTGGCAAAAAAGGCCGCTGGGAGTTTAAACCAGGTTCTAGGGTGCATCAAACCTCACACTTACCCTACCGTCAACCCAATAAAACGGGACAGTGTTATATAAAGAAATCCCCGCCACGAACTATTCTCTAACCAACAAGTCAGCATTAATAGGCAATATAATTAAAACACAAAGATGCTCGTGTATATATAAATACAAAATAAACAATAGCCTAGAAAGCCACAAAGAAGGTACTCAAAAGGTTTAACGAAGTTTATGGTAACGGTAACCCTGATGGAGTAGCTTTTTAGTTATACCAAGATTACGAATACTAAAGTCCTCAACTCGAGTACAAGATAAATTGAGACACATAGACCCCATAAGAAGTTGCTCGGAGAACATCCCCATCTAAATGGCAATATCAAAATTAAAATCATCTCTCTTGTCATATCTTTGGCTAATTATTTCACCATTTTCAATGAAGAGATCAAGAAAAGAAGCATTAGTATCAGAAATATACCGAGAAGTGTCATTAAAGGCTTCAATAACATCTTTCTGGGTATCTGGTGAAATACTCAACATGAAATCTCTTTCATAGCAAAATAAAAACAAATATGCAACAAGTGGTGCACAGTTCGTACCTATAGGGATACCAACAATGTGTCTATAAACGGTCGTTCCATACCTTTAATAGGAAGATGAGTGCTTCACAGATATTGCAATGTGTGAATTGTAAATATATATTGTTGTGCATTGATTTCGATTTAAATAAACATCAACATGTTCATGAAACAAAACATGTCCGGACTACTTTAAGACTTATTTGACAAACTAGACACGTCAATCCTTAACTATAACTACGAGGTGTGAGCAGAAAAGCAGTTTTGAAAAGCAGATAGTTAGGAGAGGGTACATATACACTTTTTGCAACCGACTAATAAAGGTAAACAAAATACCCAAACAGTCTTGATATATGGCGAAAAACAAAGCATACCGTATTGTTAAAATTGGCTTAATCAAACCGAGACTGCAATATTTTTTACATTGATCGTGTTCGGCGATTTTCCAATTTCCTCCTTTCATACACTTTTTAAAGTAATCTTTATTGATAAAACATTCTGACAATCAACTTTTACAGGATCTAGAATTACATCACTTTTAAAATCATTATTGTCAAACTTAACATTAGTTTGGTTAAACCAAAGTGTTGTCAAAGTTGAACAACGCTTGCATGACAAGTTCAATCGAAACTGGAATACACGATTATCAGAATCCCCTAAAGCTAGAGTGTATGTATTATTTTCAATTTTGGGATTTCAAAATTAACTAGAAACAGACACTATTAAGAAATTTAGAATAGCTATATAAAAACTTTAATATTCGTAATGTTTGTATAACTGAAAAGCTACTCCATCATGACTACCGTTACCATAAACTTCGTAAAACCTTTGCAAAATTGTATTATCGTTACCCTAATGCAAAAGTAATTTAAGAACTCTTCTGGGACAAGGACTATCACAAGATGACTTCTATGGTACCGCACTAATATATTAAAACTGATGGAGCTGTTCACAAAAAAAATCAAAAAAACAACATAAACTTTGGTCAGTATATATATAACAAAAACAAACACGTGCCGCCCATGTGGAGCGAAGCGATGTTGCACATCATGGAGTCTGACACGTTCACCGATGTAAACGGGAATACATACAAAGTAAGGAACTTGATCACCTGCAAATCAACCAATGTAGTGTATGCAGTGTACTGTATGTGTTGCCAGGGATACATCTATGTGGGAGAGACGGGCGATACCCTGTATCAGAGACATTTGCTGAACCTATTCCGAATACGGACACAGTACAACGATCCGGTGGCAGCACACTTTTACACAGATGGACACAGTGTCAGTGATTTCAGAGTGATAAGTTTGGAGAAACTGAATGGGGACGAGCAATACCGGAAAACCATTGAGCAGTTATGGAAGAGTAAGCTGCGAACCTACCGGCCATATGGCGTCAATCTGAAGGAATAGCGCGCCATTACACTCGACGTTATGACGCGCCAACTACGACGTCACGTCCGTTTTACCTGTATACATTGAGTAGTAAATTAGCCCCGATGAAGGACGTAGGTCCGAAAGCTTGGCGGAGTTAAACAATTTAACATAGAGTCTTTATTTTTTTATAAATATATATATATATAAAGCCTTCAAAATAAAACAAAAATACTGAGATAATTCATGGTATTAAATACATGCCGCTGTACAAGACAGTGTAAAGGTCAGTATAACACATGGAGATATATATTGTCTTTTGGTTTCATATCTCTCTATATATAAAACGTATAACATTAACTTGTCTCAAGTTGACGAGATGTTCATCCTGAAACATCAATGCCAGTGATATTTAAACAATACAGTTCTTAATAACGATATTCAGTGTGTTGAATATAAGTATAGTGTTTAAGTTAAACTTGCAGATAGACTAGAGAAAAAAAAGACCACTCTACTCCTTGTACAGCTTAATGTTATTGCGTTTTAACTCTCAAATCCAGATAAACAATAAATTTCATAGCTATGACTTTTAAATTAGTCCATTACATTTGTTACAGAAAGATAAGTTTGTTTCCCTGTCATTATTCGAATGAAAAGCTGTTGTTATCATGCAATATGTGATGTGGTCTTGGAGAAAAGTTTGTTGCTTGTGTAAGAGTATACAATTGTTGTTTAACGGTTCATCATCGCATTGATAATCTTATTTTGGGTCGCTCCAGATATGACAAAAAGGATACATTGCTATTATATGGTTCTTAAACGTCTCAGAGGAACGTCTCATATACACAGGATTACCCGGTTAACGTCCCCACCACGGATATGTCTTGTCTAAGGAAACACCGACGTAACACAGTGAAGATCGACCCCGTGATCTCTGAATTTAAAGTTGAACTTGCTAACCAATGGGAAACCGATGTCTCTTGTGAATTAAATAATTTAATCTAGCGGTAGGGCAGCAGAGCATCATTGGACCCATGATCGAAAAGTCGTGGATTAGATCCCCACCATGACCATATGTGTTGTGTCCCTGAGCAAGACACATTGTCTGCATTGCTTAGTACTCGATCTACCCAAGAAGACATCGAGAGTGGTGAAAATAAATTCAGTGGGCATGGTGAGGTAGGTTACAATCGATTCAAAAATAAATAAGTTTAAACTAATTAAATAATTTAATACGGTTGAACATGCATATGACATATTATGTATATGTTTAAGAGCTCAGTGAAGCATTTATAAGTTCATTAGATATCATACTACATCAAGACGTATTATTTAGTTTTCATTTGAAAATGAATATTATTGATGGTTAAGCTTATTTGTAAGGAAATTCTCAAATTTATAATCCTGATATTAATAAAACCGAGTATTATACTTGTGCATGAAGTTATGAAGATATGTTCTCATCGGTGATAAGTTCAAATCTATCTATTTGTTATTTTGATTTATAGTTTACTATGTTCAAAGTGATTATATATACAGTCTCAGTGGGGAAAAATCCGTTAACATAAACAGAAAAAAGTTGCGCTTTTCGTAATAATTAAACAATTGTCATATACTTTTATAATGCTTTTATTACATGTCAATTATCGATTGTCAATACCTTATTTTTTATAGGTTTTACCACTTCATTTGGAGTAAAATAGTAACAAATAATATAGTCTAATATAATATAATATAATATAATATAATATAATATAATATAATATAATATTATATTATATTATATTAGACTATATTATTTGTTACTATTTTTTTAACCGTTACCTAAGTTTATGGTAACGGTAGACCTGCTGTAGTATCTTCTTCGTTTAAACTTATTTATTTTACAACCATTGTAACGAAACCTCTCTGAACTTATTTTAATCACTCTCGATGTATTCCTGGGTAGAACCGGTACTAAGGAAATGCAGATGAAGTATCTTGCTCAGGAACACAAACATGATATAGAAACCACAGCGTGCAAACGCAATTGCATCGTAGGTCCGCACTCTACTTCAAACAAGGAGCAATATTTAATTAATTATACAATGAAAAAGACAAAATACAAAAGAGAGGGTGGTGAAGACAGGGTTACCTACTTGGAACGGTCAATAGGCAATAAGGCTTGCAGGTTAGCTTAAATCTATTTTCTGTGTACACAATCCTCGCTATTATCCTATATTCAGCGCCCAAATAGACAAAACAAAACTACATCCAATCAAAAGGAATTCTCTAACAATAAAGTCCACATCCAGAGAAAATAACAAAAGAAACACTAAGATGTTGTTGTCATATATTGTATATACAAAACAAAATAAGAAACATCTCAGGATGTATCCAGAAGTGTACTGGATAACTACAGCAGTTGCAGCCAAATAGAAAACCAATCTAGAGTACGACCAGAAAACCAAAGGGACGAAAGCTCATGCACCTACCTCCCTTGGTCGGAGTTTCAGTATATGCAATCATAGAGTACCAAGAGTTTGTCCAGTCATCGCACAAGGGGAAAATGAAGCGTAGTGACTGACTGTAGTGCGGTGGAGGGGGAGGGATTAAATTTGTAAAGTGGTCAGGAAATCCGCCAGATCCTTTTAACTTACGAAGTTTATAGACTTCATCTCCATAAAATGAGGGTTGTTATATTCCTAGTCGCAGTAGAGTGTTAAGGTTGGTGTTATACTTCTCCAGTAGGGTTTCGTTGCGGCGGTAGAATTTTGAGAAAGATCTACGTAGTTTGTGATAACGAAAACCCTGCTGAAGAAGTTTACTTGTAATAACTTGATTTCGATCATTAAAGTCTATAACATCATTACAAGCTCTAGCAAAACGAATGAGCCGGGAGATATAAACCCCGTATGATGTAGCACGAGGTACATTCCCATCCAGGTTTGGATAGTTAACGGTGTAAAAGTTGAATTCATCGCTCTTATCATAGATGTTAGCATCTATGAATCATTAGAAATCGAGAGATGAAGATCGAGGAATGCTGCTTCATTATCCGAACTGTTGGCTTTATTCAACGTGAGCTCTGGTGGATAAACGTTAGTAACCATATGAGCAAGAACGGATTATCAATATTGAGTATGTCTTCTAGATATCGAGATGTAATTATTAAATGCACCAACTTCACTCTGGCTAGCAAGTGACAAAATCAACATAAAATCTCTTTCATAGCAGTACAAAAACAAATCTGCGACAAGTGGCGCACAGTAAGTACCCGTGGGAATACCAAAAACCTGGCGGTAAACGGTTTTACCGTATCTTATAAAGATGTTATCGAGAAGAAATATAACGCTCTACAAATATCGGCACAAGTCCACAAATTATAATTATCAATAGGGGCGTTTGTAGAGAAAGCCGTGACATTATTACAAGCTATGAAATTTGAATATTCTCTAGCAAATGTGTCTTTGGTTAGATTATGTTGTAGGGTAGTATTTAGTGTGGGAAATTCGTAGGCGCTAAGAGAAGAGGCATGAATATGCTTACACCTATGTTTATAACAACACATATGGTTATGGCGGAGATCTTTCTTAGTTATACAGATATTACGAAGTCCTCAACACAACTACAAACAAAAACGAATAAGTTGAGAAACATAGACACCATAAGAGTTAGCTCGCGGAACATTCCCATCTAAGTGGGTATACTTATTATTATTTTACCATTTTTAACAGAGAGATGTAAATCTGTAAATCAAGAAAAGAAACGACAGTACCAGAAAGTATAGAGTATACGAATTAGTGCTCCGGAGTTCCAGAGATAAAACGTTGACGCAATGTAGGCGTCAACCAAGTATTACATGATTAGGCCCTTTATCATTACAATATTCATGACATATTAAAGATGTACTATCTGCTTATCGTTTTTATATCTAAAATGTATTTATCAACGTGCGCTCATATTGGTGAGTTGAATGCCTAAGCCGTTCTAAGGCTACTCTAAATTATCGTTTAGAAATAATTGAAGACAATGCAGCATATGGTGTATTGCAATGGCAATATGCAATATGCTCAATATGTCAGCATGATATATGCATGCATACGTTGATAGTTGTAATAATTTCAATGGCCTTCTCGTGTACCATGATGTATTCTGCACCTATGAGTGCTTAGGACATCGCTAATTGACACAAAACACAAAATATTAGCACTGTTTTTCATCTGTCGAAATATACTGTTTTTACATATTATGGTTTCGGGGAAATTTAGAAATAAGTTACGGTTCTATCCGTCACCGTAGCTGAATCTGAAAAAATATATAATGTATTTCACTCGTTATTTTATTTCTAGATAAATTTACGTCGCTGACAAATGACGGTAAGTGCATGAGACACAAACTACACGATTCATTATAACAAATTGAGATATTGTCTCACTCATCACCATTTTGTCAGAAGTTGAAAGTAAACATCACATACTTGTAATAATGTGTAATCAACTTTAAATGGTGTTTAACATGTAATATTGCGTGACTATACCATATTTTCACAAACACTCTAGAACAAATGTAGCCGGGATTTTTATAACGAAACAAAATTTGAAGCTATCGCAAAAAAGACGCAAAAGAACCGAAGACTAATTAATTTCCTTATATAATTCAGAATAAGAAGGTTTCTTACGGTACGTTAGGCATATTGAATCACAAGCAGACCGAAATGAAATGAAAAGACTGCATGAAGGCTGTGAGTATCACAACCATTTTATGTTAACAGAAATGTACCCAACAACAGTAAGAATGTTAGATAATGATATTGACTACTTAACCAGAACTGTTTGTTTTAGTTGCAGTTGTTCTAACAAAAAATCAAACACCAGAACACACCATAAGTTTAGTAGTACGTTTGAGGCGCAAAATCTCGGTTAATGATCATCTCGATGTTAAATGGGAGACATCAGGAGGCTAATCAGTTTTCCTGTTATATCTGATCATAGATAAAAACATTTTTTGGATTTTATTATTCATGTATCCAGAAATTCGTATTTGGAAGCAATCAACCGCTTATATTTTTTAGAAATCCCAATTTCTATGATAAGTATATAGCTTAAATAAAATATGGAATTAGTAACTTTTATTATACGATACGCATGCAAACTGTTTTGGGTCTTCGTGTTATCAAAATACTCTATCTACATTTAATTTGGCTACTCATTATCTTAAGCATGATCAAATCCAATGCAAAATCGTTATGTTCTAGATACAACCATTCTCCTGGAGCAATTTGTTACACGATATAAGCGACACAAGCTTCCAATGTATAGTTACTTTAAGTTGTAGATTATATCAGATATCTCATCATACATCAAAATCGGAACGTACTAAATCAGCCTAATTAGAGAATATTTGAAATTTACAACGTTAATGATAAGATAGGAATTAGACATTAGGCACGTACACATAGGAAAACAACCATACAGTTATGGCGATGTTTTCTAATCGGTGATAAGGTGGGCGTCATCAACATAGCAGAGTATGCTTTGATGATTCGAATTGATTCACGATTGATGATTAACATTTTAAATGTCCATTAGGTAGAGCATATTCGACATGTAGGCTTAGGCAAGTACAAAATCATAACTTTGAATTTTAGGCTAAACGTTGATCACATCAGCAGAGATTTGCCCATTTTGGCTTAGTTTTTATAAAGCATATCTGTAAATACGTTTTTAAATTTAGCATACGTTTATCAGGTGTTTATTTCTTCCATTCAAAATAGATATCCGATGTTAGTCTACCCAGGAGAACATTCTTTGCATCAACATTTCCAATTGTTAATAAACAATGTAATGCCTTGCATGTGATCTTTACATACACAACTGCACATGATAGGAACCGAAACATCATATTAGCAAAGTTTTTTAAATTAAATTTTTTTTTTTTTTTTTACATCAATTTATGTCATGCCATGAAAGGAATCTGAATCAGATGAAAATCTAAGAGACCTTGGCTAAATGTGTGACTATGAAAACTAGATCACGGGGAGTTGCTAATACTTCACAATTTAACATAATAGAATTTAAGCCATTTTTAACATTCTGCGATTTGTGTAGTATTATCAATTAACACATTTAACTCTTAAACATCATATGAACATTTCTTGATAGTCCCAGAGAGAAACATATATTTAAAACCGCTACTTAGTTGTATGTAAAAATAAGCATTATTTGCATGACGTAGATATAACTTTTACCACTGCGTGACTGCACGGGGAAATGAGGTAAATCTGAATTGTATAGCTGCACAACTATTGCCAGATAATTGATAAATACATTTACCTGTGCATTAATTTACCTGTTCAAAGTTTCTACGTCATCAAATAAAATCTTATTCTCGCTTTTCACAGATATTGCAATGTGTGAATTGTAAATATCTATTGTTGCATATTGATTTCGATTTAGATAAACTAAAAACGTGTTTATGAAACAAAACATGGCCGGAAAACTTTAAGATAAGGTGGTATTGGCATTAACACATTAGACCACCAGCTTATAACTAAAAACACAAATAGTACATCATCTTTTTTCTACGATACATGTTCGATGTCTTCCTTGGTTATTTTTGGTATCGATTTGTCTTATTTCTCATCTAAATATAATCCTCACATCATTTTGATTTTGTAATCATCATAATAAATAATTCTCACCTGTCAACAATATGTTATACTTAAACACATCTCCTGGAATTCATCATTCTGAAATTATCTGTAAGGAATGTAGTGTTTTATTATAATTTTAGATAGAAATAAATAGATTGCTAGACAACTAGATTGATATTTGAGTGCTAATAGTAAAAAAATATCTTGATGTTCAAGATTTAGGTTGTTTTAACCCTAAATCTTGAACATCAGATATTTTTTGTTTTCGCACGCGTTGCAATTACATGTCTGCGTCTTCTAATTTTTATGTTTAAACGATTTAACACATTACAGTTTGCCAATTATTTCTTTATTTCTTTTGCACGTTTTTGTTTCTTGCGTCTCTTTTAATTATTTCATTTATGTTCTTGTGGAAAAGTAACAGTTCAGTGTGTTGATGTAAATGTCTCATTCTGAAATAATAAGCTTCCTTCCATCGCACAAAATTAATTGCAAAACAGTTACAAGGCACTATTACCAGATCAGAAAGCGACAAGCTATTGTTTGATAATTAAAAGCATTATTTAAATTATGATCAGAAAGCTCTTTTTAAAACTTTTAAACTTGTCTAAAGTTTGACGAGCTGTTACCATGATCCAGCAATTTCAATGCCATTGTTTTTTTAAAATAATACAATTCTTAATAACGATATTATGTGTGTTAAATATATGGTATAACATTTAAACTTTAATACAGATATAAAAATCGAACAGGAAAAGCAGCATTTAAGGACGACAGTCAACCACAAACACACACAGAAAGAACAAATTTAAAGATGAATAAAACGCCAAATTGAGACACATAGACCCCATAAGAAGTTGCTCGGAGAACATCCCCATCTAAATGGCAATATCAAAATTAAAATCATCTCTCTTGTCATATCTTTGGCTAATTATTTCACCATTTTCAATGAAGAGATCAAGAAAAGAAGCATTAGTATCAGAAATATACCGAGAAGTGTCATTAAAGGCTTCAATAACATCTTTCTGGGTATCGGGTGAAATACTCAACATGAAATCTCTTTCATAGCAATATAAAAACAAATATGCAACAAGTGGTGCACAGTTCGTACCTATAGGGATACCAACAATGTGTCTATAAACGGTCGTTCCATACCTTTAATAGGAAGATGAGTGCTTCACAAACTACTTGACAAGTACACATAGTGTAATTGTATTTTTCCTAGCAAATATTATCGAATACGAGCAATAAGCTTGCCTTTGATAAGGCGATGTGGCAAGGTTGTATATAGTGTATAGCTTATAGATGAAACTGAATTGTTCATAGACCAAAAATTAGTCCCTGGGTTTTCATAAGTTTTAGCACAATATAGTTTAACGTGATCTTTAACGGCCGATCTGTGTGACTTTAAAGTAGGATATCGCTTAAGCCGGTGCTAGGAGGCGGGAGGGGTGTTGCACTTTATATTACTTCTCATGAACAGACTCAATGAAATCGAGTGTTATTAAGAGTGACATAAGTAATAAAGACAAAACATGGTAATGCAAAGAAAGGAAATGTCATAGCTATAACAATTCAATTAGTTCAGTGCATAATATATCGAAATATGTCTTTGTTTACTTGCCTACCTGTCATTATTCAAATGAAACCTAAATCGTTATCATGCAATAAACATTGTGTGAATATGTGAGAATATGTGTAACAGTTACATATAATTAAGAAAAGAATGCTGCATTTCTAATTAAGTATGTGTTGCTTGTGTTGCGACTTAAATTGATTTTTAAAATGGTGGTAAGCGTGAGGTTTGGTGCATCCTACAACCTGGTTTAAACCCCCAGCGGCATATTTGCCACTGACCCTGCCTCTTATTTATCCTTGTAATTTTTTGTATCACTACGTGTTTTTGGTTGACTGTGATCATTGAACGCTACATTTTCTTTTTGATTTTTAGATCATCACACATTGTAAAGATTATTTTGAGCCGCCTCTATGGCTCATAGGAAATCTGGAAACCCCTTCTCTACTCTAACTATCTAATGGATTATTTAAATGTTTTGACGTGCTCGAAGGAAAGTCTCATGAACAAAAGACTGTCGGCTGACGTCTCCATCGAGGATGGGGTGACTGTCTGACCTATGTTCACACCGATGTAACGCAGTGACGCCAAAGCAGCTCCATCTGGTGGTGTCCGGATTCGGAGTCGAACGTGCTATCCACTGAGGCACATTGACAATGTATAAATAAATTTAGCGATAGTAATTCTGACATATTTGTTATATGTTTATTTATATTATATTATTTATATTACCTTCAAAAGTAGATATAAAATTATGTGAACAGCATTCAAGGACAAGGACCAATCAAAAACTCAACTTGAAAAAAAACAATAATTACAAAGATGTATACAAGTCAAGATATACACCACACACATAAACTGATTGACATTAGGGCTACCGCCTTGGAACGGTCTTAGGCATAACATAGCGTTGGGGTTTAAACCAGGTTCTATGTTGCACCAAACTTAGATATGTACTTAGCTTAAATTTTGAACTGAATATTATTTATTATTTATGAGATGTATGGTATTTGTAAGTTAATTACATCAGTATCTGATGGCTTAACAGTGTAAACCACATCAGTTAAAGGATTCGCAAATATTACACCTTATAACGAAGCAGAATATATTACCTGTTCCCGAACACGTAGACACACAGCCATTAGATAGAGAGATGTTTTCTCCTCGGTAAAAAGTTCAAAGATATTATCGTTTTTATTTGGATTTATTGTACTATTAACGATGTTCCAATTGATGACATATCTTTTCATAAATTTCTGATTTATAAAACATATTTTATTTAGAGTGAACAGTACATATTTTCTGATGTTCTTGATTGTATATCAGCATCTTGTAAAATTCGACATAAATATCAATAGTTATTTACACATTAACTACGATTTAAATTTAATTTAATGTGTTTATCGGCGCCTCAAAACATTGTTTTATGTTATTAGGAATCACCCGGAGGGCAAAACAGAACATTTTTACTGAACGCAGCATCTCAGTCCGATGATTTGTCTAGATTTTTTGCGACGCTTGTAATGTTTGTATTTGAAACAAGTGTCGCAGATGATCACGACTATTGCTCAGTGGGCTAGCTTCTAAATAACACCGGGAATGCGCACCTGGTTTAGATGGTTTAATTTGCGGGACCCGGTACGGTTTTTGACGTGATGATGAATAAAAGGAAAATAAAGGAAAATAGAACCTTATTATTTGATTTATTGTGATAACCAATCTAGTAACCAATCGTGTACTAGATTGGTTATCACTTTGGCTGCAATTGCTGTGGTTGTTCAGAACAATTCTGGTCACATCCTGAAGGTTTTCTAATTATGTTTTAACCCCCAGCGGCCTTTTTCTGCCACTGACCATTCCAAGGCGGTAGCCTTATTGTCAACCCTTTATGCATTTGTGACGCCATATGCCTTTATTCGTTATTAACATTGGCATTCATGTTTGTCTTTTTGCGTGTTTTAGTGTTTACTGTGTTATGTGAAAGCTGCATTTCCTGTTCGACTTTTATACTTATTATTATATATCTTTACAACAACATTTAAGTGTATTGTTTGCTAATTTCCTTTTGATGGGATTTCATTTTGATGGGATGTACTTTTATTTACACCCTTTTGTCAGTTGGATCAGGATAAGATAATAGAGAGGTTACTGACCATACCAAGTGGGTAAATACCCTGTCTTCACCACTCTTTATGTCTCGTATTGTCCTTTTCGTTGACACTTTAAATAAGCTCATATTTCGGTTTATGGTGCAGTGCGGACCTACGGTACCATTGAGTTTGATCCCTGTGGCTTCTATCGGACATTTTTTCTCATTTTTGGAACAACAGAGTAACCAGAGAATAAACCGTTAGGCGAACGACAAGACAATATTGAAGACAAACATTAAATGTTACAGCCCATCACCATAGTGTCCTCACCCTGTCGGGTCATCGCACAATCAAATAGAAGTGGCAAACTGCAAATGGGTCAACCACTATAATGCAGTGCATTGCAAAATGATGTCATATGGTTATAACCTCTTCTGATGAACCTTTTAGTTTAAACTGATTTTCAGTGGAAATTAATATCGATAACAATTAGATTTTTTTATATAAAACTATTCATTCACATGCGATTTTCGTAACGATTAATATACTTTTATTAAACATTTAATTCACTGATGTCAATTGTCAATTTTCAATAACACTATACATGTTATTAAAAGGGAATGCTGCTACTGTTAGATATTATAGAGGTTTTAGAGCTTTATTCAGAGTGAACGAGCAGTAGACGATATAATTACAAACCACAATTTAAAATGGAGTTGAGATAAATAATACCGCTTATTAAATAATATATATAATATAATCTTACAGAGATATGGATGCAGCAAGTGCGAGTAGTGTTATGCAACTAATATAATAAGACGCGCACACTTCTTTAAATATAAAACAAGATAATTATATAGTGATCAAGCGAAAACACAGCACGAACTATTGAAATGGATAGGATGTTATCATACAATTAACAAAATAAATCAAATTTGCAGGATGTTGTGTTGGATGTAACTGAGTGTATTTGTCAAAAGTATGAATTAAAGTATAATAGAAAATCTAGCATTCACAGAACACAGGCAAGTAGTCGTGACACCACAAAGGGTGACAATAGGGGTACCGCATTGGAACGGTCAGTGACATAATAGCCACTGGGAATTTATATCTAGGGTGCACCAAATCTCACTATACTCTATTGTCACCCAAATAAAACAGGACAGTGTAAATTAAGAAAAACAAAGCGGGGAACTGTAAATCGGTCAACCAATAAACATGCAGTGCGTTGACAAATTATATGGTCATAAGTTTCGATAAACTTTCAAAGTGTAATAAAGTGTAATAAAGCGATCATAACCAAGGATCTTACAAAGCTTGGATATACGTCATCATAGAAATTAGACTGCACTATCCGTTGTCGCGGAAGAGTTCTTCAATGTATGTATGATACCATTAAAATGGAAGTGCACGCACACTTACTTTTAATGGTAAGCTAAATAGTGTCTGTGGTTAGCGATTTCCTAAAACAGAAGATTAATATGATTTAAAGGAAAGGTAAGTATGCTCTTGCTTGAGGACTGTATATTTTTAAATTGTTTTATTCTTAAAGTTTACCGGAAAGAAAAGTTTTGAGAAATACAGTTTGAGTTTGTTCTATGTGTTAATCAAAAAGGTAACTCTCCCTGATTTTGTTGGTGGATGGCCAAATTCTGGCTCATGGACTAGTTTTTTTTAAATAGAATAAACAAAGTTATTACAAGTATGTGCTATTGATTTGTCGTCGAATGTCTTGTGATATTTAGAGGTTATTAGCTGGGGTAGGTGTGCCCCTTTTGTGATATTGGTCCGTGATAGCCATGTGAGGCCCGAGAGCTTTAGCCCCTGATAGCTATATGAGGCCCGAGAGCTTTAGCTCGAGGGCCTCATAGCTTTAGCTCGAGGGCCTCATATGGCTATCAAGGGCCAATGTCACAAAGGGGCACACCTACCCCAGTTAATGACTTATTTATTAAAACAATATTATTTTGGATAGGTATAAATTGCGCAAAGTAAAAGATACTTGTTATCTCCTTGTGCAATTTTTGTTTAAATATGACTCTTTATTTAGATCCATTTTTATTCAGTGATTTACAAAATAAAATAAAGTTTAATAATATTTTATTGCAGATATGTCATATACAATACATCAATTCAACATCACAATATTCATAGCAACATATGCAAATGGATTGAACTACAAGTTATTACAATATTAGTTACAGTTCTCTCCACAATAAAATAAACGTATGACGTTAATGTACCTCAATCATAGGATGTGACATTTGAAATAGGCAATTCGGAAAAACGACCTTTCACGCGCTTGTCTAATATGACCGTATAGACAATGCCTGTATTACGCCAAAAACTGACCGTTTTTGTTACTATATACAGTAACACATGTAATAATCTTGAATATATTCATAATGCCTTCTAGCATGTTTTCTGTCTCCTAGTTGCCATTCCTTACTTTCTATATCTGCATGCCAGTAGTGTTATTACTTACTGGTCATTTGGAATCATCAATATGGATATAAAAATCGAAGGATTCAAGGACGACAGTCAATCACAAACACACAAACACATACAGAAACAATGAACAACTTTAAAGATGAAACAAAATGCCAAGTTAGACATCACAAACACAAAAGGGTTGATAATAGGGCTACCGCCTTGGAACGGTCAGTTGCAAAAAAGGCCACTGGGGGTTTAAACCAGGTTCTAGGTTGCACTAAACCTCACATTTACCCTACTGTCATCCCAATAAAACGGGACAGTGTAAATAAAGAAATCCCCGCTATAATCTATTCTCTAACCAACAAAGCAGCATTAATAGGCAATATAAGTAAAACACAAAGTATATAAATACGAAAAAAACAATAGCCTAGAATTTAGCCACAAAGAAAGTACTCGGTGACTTGGCAGAAGCCAGAGCAACAAGAGAACAAACCATTGAGGGCACGACAAGACAAGATTGTAGACAAACATCAAACGTCATCTTCCTCGTAAAATACACAGAAATATTACATTTGTCAAAAACATGGACCTACGGGTATTTGTATCGCGATCTGTATCGAATGTTTGTCTGGTTTTGTGACTGAATATTGCGTCTCGTTCGTTCAAGAAAAAGCTTTTGATTTGGGCTTGTTTAAAACGTTTAAAATGTTTTAATTTGTTCCTATTTGCATACCATTACGTATTTTATAAGAAGTTTAAAGCAATCGTGCTTTCTAGACATATATATGTGGTTAAGGGATTTTGGACTCACCGATGACGTATACTAATAAAGTATGTTCATGACACATTTGCAAGATGATAACTTCCTGTTTGTTTTCTATCAATTTGACATATTACATGTTCATACATGCCGATTGTGACTGTTGTTACGATCTAGTTACAATCATCGTATCAATCAAGCGTCTTGCATGCAGTTTTGCGACCTATAAAACACTTTGCCGGAAACACTCCTGAATATATTACTTCAGTCGGAAAGAGTTTATGACATCAAATAGATGTCTCAAAGCAATATCAAGAAAACTTGATGCATCTGTGATTAGGAAGTATTCTGTTGCAAGTCGCAATGACCTGGGAATCATGTTATGAGATGGATGAAAGTGAGCAGTACACACACTTTCCAAATAGAAATTACTAATATTTAATCTTGAATTAGCACATGGTATTTTAGATTACCATGTATATATGGTTGTTTACTTGCAAATGTGACTACATTTACTAGTAGACGTTTGTTGATTTCTTTGCAAAAAAAAAAATCACGTAACTGTTTTCATATTTGAAAGTATGATTACTTTTATACTTTTATGTTTATTATGTAGATCAAGGTGTGTTTGAACTTATAATATGCTGTACGGCTTCTTCCAAAATAATGTATAATTAAAAATAATTAGATGTTATAAATGCTCTTGTAACCGGGTCTCACTGGTTGATGCATGTACATGTTTATTTCAAAATATTAACAATGCCATAATAAAGAAGTATCGTTGTGTTTCATTGAAGACCATCAAGAGGATTCATGACATATTAAACATGTGCAATCGAATTATTGTTTTTAATATACCTATGTATTCATCGGCTACGCTCATCTTGGTGATTTTTTAAGACTACTCTAAATTCTCGTTACGAGCTAATTGAAAGAATGTTACATTGACTTTGGTGTACTATAATTGCAACATGCACTATTCTTAATATGCCAGCATGATATGTGCATGCATACACGGTTAATAATAATAATCAAGCAAATATATAGGGCTGTCACTTATTAGTCCTTTATAATAATTTGCGTCTCTGATGAAAGACGGTAACGGCATCAAAAACAAACTACGCGATTTATTATAGTAAAGCGAGATATTATTTCACTCAATTTTGCTCCTGATTTACTAACATAATATGTCTTTGTCAGACGTTTAAAATAAGCATCACATTATTCGAAAATGTAATAGAGCTTAAATGGTGTTTAGCACGACATAACGCGTGTCTTGAAAGATTAACACATATATACTGTTACAAATGCAGGATTATTTAGATTTTCCGAAACAAAATGTGAAATTATCGCAAAAAATTCGCAAAAGCACCGAAGACTAATTAATTATCTTAGATTATTCAGACTAAAGATGGATGTCCCTTACGGCACCGTAGGCATATCGAATCACAAGCAGACCGAAATAAAATTAATATACGTGAAAGTTTGCCGAACGCTTTTAGTTTGGAACACAATCATCTTCTGTTAGCAGATATTTACACAACAACACTAAGGATTTAAAATAATGACATTGACGACTTATTCTAGAAATATTTTGAGTCACATGTGGTCTAGGATAATCAGACTTCAGAACACATAGTAAATGTATCACAACAACTCGGTTAATCATCATGGGAGACATCGGGAGGCTAGTCAGTATTCCTCTTTTATCAGATCATACATAAATACCTGATTGGATTATTATTCATTCGTACAGAAATTCGTATTTGGTAGCAATCAACGCTTATATCGTGTTAGACATTGTCGAGTCCTATGATGAGATTAAAGCTTCAATGCTATCAGATTATAAGCTTATCTTCATATTCGTTATCAATATTGTCACATGATTGTTGCAGATATACCTAAACGCGTACACACTGTCTGAAATGTTAGCTTAAAATTGTTTGACATGGTACCATTACTGCTCCTGTGAGCGAATGGGGATGATGGTACCATATCATAGGTTATTATTGCGGTCAACGTCAATTGTAAACGGGAAAGAGCACACTAATAAAACTGCGTTAACCTCATTTGTTTCATATATTGATCCTTCTTTAATCATTGCCAAACGCAGCTATGGGCTATTCATATGCTAATTACTCACTAGATAGATTTGTTGCAATCAACCCGGTCCGATGTTACAACAAAACAGGTATACAAGTACAACAGGATATGTAACATTCAGAGAACACAATCAATATAAAACAAGCAACATTTACCATGTTTACAAGTACAAACAACACTTACAAGTACAAACATCACTTACAAGTACAAACATCACTTACAAGTACAAACATCACTTACAAGTACAAACAACACTTACAAGTACAAACATCACTTACAAGTACAAACAACACTTACAAGTACAAACATCACTTACAAGTACAAACAACACTTACAAGTACAAACATCACTTACAAACAACACTTACAAGTACAAACAACACTTACAAGTACAAACAACACTTACAGGACCTTACAAGTACAAACAACACTTACAAACAACACTTACAGGTACAAACATCACTTACAAACAACACTTACAGGTACAAACATCACTTACAAACAAAACTTACAGGTACAAACAACACTTAAAATACAAACAACACTTACAAGTACAAACATCAATTACAAGTACCTTACAAGTACAAACAACACTTACAAGTAGAAACAACACTTACAGTACAAACAACACTTACAAGAACCAACAACACTTACACGTACCTTACAAGTACAAACAACACTTACAAACAACACTTACAGGTACAAACATCACTTACAAACAACACTTACAGGTACAAACATCACTTACAAACAACACTTACAGGTACAAACAACACTTACAGGTACAAACAACACTTGCAGTACAAACAACACTTACAAGTACAAACAACACTTACACGTACCTTACAAGTACAAACAACACTTACAAACAACACTTACAGGTACAAACATCACTTACAAACAACACTTACAAGTACAAACAACACTTACAGTACAAACAACACTCACAAGTACAAACAACACTTACAAGTACCTTACTTGTACAAACAACACTTACAAACAACACTTACAGGTACAAACATCACTTACAAACAACAATTACAGGTACAAACATCACTTACAAACAACACTTACAAGTTCAAACAAAACTTACAAGTACAAACAACACTTACAAGTACCTTACAAGTACAAGCAACACTTACAAGTACAAACAAGTACAAACAACACGTACAAGTACAAATGGAAGCAAAGCCTATGTGACTCCACAAACTTCACACATATAACATGGTGAACAATATGGGTTCAGTCTTGGAACGGTCAGTGGCAAAAATGTCGTTTGGGGTTTGCCTTTAAACCAGGTTATTTGAAGCACCAAACCTCACTATGGTCATCCTAATAATACGGGACAGTGTAAATAAAGAAACCATCGCCAGGCAATCTCATCTACAAACTAGGCAGCAATATAAGGCAATATAGGTACTGCACAAATAGGATCATGTATACATGAATATAAGATAAAGGCGGGGTTCTATGTTATATTTGTAATAAATACTGAAAAGGGTATCTCTTGAAATAGAAGCAACAAACACAAACAAGAGATAAAAGTAGCATACTCGGTTTTATTGAGTCTGTTCATGAGAGGTAATGTGGAGTGCAACACTTCTCACGCCTCCTAGCACCGGCTAACGCGATGTTCTACTTTAAAGCCACAAAGATTGGGATTGATGATCCCAAAGGATCAGTAAGTAATAACACTGATTTAAGTTCAGTTTGCAAGAAAGCACTCGATAACGGCATTAGTTTATCAATGATGAATCACAAAATATAACTTTACTATTTGCACAAAAAAAAAGTGTTTAGAATGTGTGTGTTTTGAATCTGACTGACATGTTGATGATCACCGTTGCTATACCGAGAGATGTTTATATCGAATGGATGTAATGCTGTATAAAACTGTGTTATATGCAAAATCGTCATCATACATTTCTGTATTGCGGACAACTTCTGGAGCTAGTTTTTTTGTGTAATCAAAAGCTAATATTATGAGTTATAAAACTGGTGTTTTTCGTGTTGTTTACATTGATCAGGTTACAGTAACATCATGGATCACGTGATGTGTAATATGTTATACGTAAAATATTGTGCATTTGTTTAAATTTGATAGAGCTCTTTGGAAGTTTAAAAACACAAATAATTCACTATTTTGTTTCACATTGTCTGCTTAAACATGTTGATATATTTTTATATTGCTTCTTTGACATTACAGTAGTTCACCATAATTTTGAAATGCATGCAATTAGAATTGACATAATATAGAAATATTATACACTGTTGTATTTTATATAAATTGTATGTTTTTGTAGCACTGTCCGCCAGAACGGAGTGTTTTAGTAAACGTTTATTTGTCTTTGCACAAGGGTCATGTTTGACCTATTGCAATTGATTACATTGATGTACACATTGTAAGGTTCATGGAGGATGGCCTCGAACCTCCATGGACCTATGACGAGGCACAATAAAAGTTCTTCTATGTAATCAGGACAGATAGAAGATAGGTTAGAAGATGAAGCATTGTCCTCGCAGAGTCTTACATAATGTAAATAATAAAAAAACGACTGCGGTCTGGATAATTTATATAAAAATTCACAACAATAACGACGGCACTGAAAATACTTAATTCGTAAATATCCACACAGATCAAATAGTTGTCAGATTTGTTTCCTGAATCTATTACACATGTTTATGTGTTTATAAGTGTACCAATAGATTAAATCTATGTTAATAAAAAATAGTAATTCCCAAAATATTTACCACCTATAACTCTTCATCATTATTTACCCAGTTATTTTTGTTTAACGGTTCCTGCCACTGATTTGTGATTTATGTATACGATAAACATTCGACAAAGTACATGCAACACACGTTCAAAAAATGCCATCGTTCAAAGTGAGTATGGTATCTGGTTCACTATTCCAAAGCGCTTTGTAACACAACATAGCAACCCTCCACTTGTATCGCTTTAGTTTACAGCTGTATATGGGTAAATGGTGTAACGATACAGAAATGTCAATATCAATGCTCATATTGTGCAAATACATACAGGTGGGTGGAGGAAGCATGCAGCCTATTTTGGTAAACAAAACTAAAGTCAGATTGCTTTGTTTTCCATTGTTTTAGGATAAATTGACCTTGATTAGCAAATCCTTGCGTCTAGTATTGCAGTTTACGTCATGTATATTCTATCGTATCGTATTTAATAAATGGCTTATAGTAACATGATTAAGTGTATAATTCTACTCGATTTTAGAAACTCATTTCCATACGCATTGTATATCTGTAGTATACAGTATGTGTCTGTGTTATTATTTGTTTATAAATAGGTGTGTGCTCATCTTCTGATCCAGCTGACTTTCCGAAATGTTAAACTCTACAGTTGTCTAATGGCATACCTCTGATCAAAGAAACTTGCCATTCAGTTGAAAATACGGGCTTACCACCGACCGTAAAGACTGACCACACTGACCCTCCAGAAAATTGCCAAAGTGCTTTAAAATACATATAATTGCAATATATGACATCTTTTACAATGATGTATATATCATTTCACAGATGTAGTTCAATATCATTGTAATAAGAGCCCAAAGGGGCTTTTTAAATGTATGTTACAGTTATTCTAATATAAGTAGATACTATTTTATTAAGGTCCGTTAAAGATTGTTATGGCACATTAACCTGAAACATGCATTTCAACTATTGTATTTAATATAAAACATGTATGTATATATTGGTGTATTCCGTAGATATATTAAATGTCTTGGATTTTCAAGGCTCTTAAACATAGCCATTACGTGGTCCCGCCTTAATTCCATTAAGCGATTGGACATCTTATATTAGCAGGATTTCATAACGGATAGTTCGACAATTAAAACACGTTTAAAAAAATTTTTTACTGAAAAAATGTGATAACCTGTTTAAAATTACCTATTAAATGTTACTTTACAATATGAACACTTTTTAAACCGATTATGGTTTTATTTCATACCCAGCCAAACCCGTTTTCGCTTCTTGGAGAAGGGGTTGGATAGGGTGCATGTATGAAAGGTAATACTAGGAACTCGTAATGTACGAAGAAATTGCACCATGTTTTGTCATTTGTAGTATTGCAATGCCAAACTCAATATGCTAAATGCATTTGACATATAACCGATATATTAAAGCTACTCCTCGTCTGTCTGAGTATACGAGACTATAATTGTATTAGAAATGGTTATGGAAACATTAAGGAATGTGTATCGGTGACATCCGTCTCCGTAGCTGAATCGCTTAACAAATAAAGTGCCTATCACTTAGTATTAGATATTAATTAACGTCGCTGCTAAATGACTGTAGCGACATCAGACAAAAACTTCACGATTTATTATAGCACAGTGAAACACCGTTTGGCTCAATTCTTCACCGATTTATTAAAATAGTCCACAACCATATGCTCATATTTCGGTTTATGGTGCAGTGCGGACCTACGGTGCCATTGCGTTGTATTGCTGTGGTTTCTATAGGACCATTTCTCTCATTTTTGAAAATGAACATCACATATTTCTAATATGTAATCGCACTTAAACTGAATGACATTGTGAAGTTATTGCAAAAATAGTCTACAAATATATAGTAATATGCATTATTACAGTATTATATGGAATTAACGTGACATAATGTTTATACATGATACACCTTATACATATTATTTCAAAAAGAGTATGAGAGTGGACCTTTGGAAACGGCCGAACATGATACATATTAATTCAAGTTTACCTAAACACATGAGAACCAAACTTGAGAACGAACACTTAAATAAACTCAAATCACAATTATTTGCATCTTAATAAATAAATACGTTTCGTATATCAATGTTAAGCAAATGACTCGAAGAAGCTTAACAATAAATCAAAGATAAACAGGGAATCAATGTTTGAAAATGTAAAATATAATTGGAAAAATATAAACATCAAAGCTATTGAAACAACACTTCATTTCCAACCCCAAGCGGCCTTTTTTGCCATCGACCGTTCCAAGGCGGAAGCCCTATTGTCAACCCTTGTGTTTTTGTGAGGTCTTATTTTGCCCTTTATTCATTTTTATATATAGTTGTTCCTTGTTTCTGTGTGTGTTTGTGGTTGACTGTCGTGCTTGAATGCTCCGTTTCCTGTTCGATGTTTGTGGTTGACTGTCGTCCTTGAATGCTACGTTTCCTGTTCGATGTTTGTGGTTGACTGTCGTGCTTGAATGCTACGTTTCCTGTTCGATGTTTGTGGTTGACTGTCGTGCTTGAATGCTACGTTTCCTGTTCGATGTTTGTGGTTGACTGTCGTGCTTGAATGCTACGTTTCCTGTTCGATGTTTGTGATTGACTGTCGTGCTTGAATGCTACGTTTCCTGTTCGATGTTTGTGGTTGACTGTCGTCCTTGAATGCTACGTTTCCTGTTCGATGTTTGTGGTTGACTGTCGTCCTTGAATGCTACGTTTCCTGTTCGATGTTTGTGGTTGACTGTCGTGCTTGAATGCTACGTTTCCTGTTCGATGTTTGTGGTTGACTGTCGTGCTTGAATGCTACGTTTCCTGTTCGATGTTTGTGGTTGACTGTCGTCCTTGAATGCTACTTTTCCTGTTCGATGTTTGTGGTTGACTGTCGTCCTTGAATGCTACGTTTCCTGTTCGATGTTTGTGGTTGACTGTCGTCCTTGAATGCTACGTTTCCTGTTCGATGTTTATATCTGTATTAAAAGTACTCATCGGATATTTCAAATCCACCATTTTTGCAATATTGATATGGAAATAATTAATTATGGTTTTCTTATCAACTGTTTAAAGCAGAGTTCAAGGTATTTTAAAAGGTAAGCATACAGACACAATGTTCAATTTTAAAATAAAATATTTTTTGTCACCACTTCTACTTGTAATTCTACAATATATGCAAACACTCCTAAACCAAAAATATAAAATTTCACTCAATGTTAATCTCAACAAGCATGTTTTGTAAAAACTCAAAATAAAAACTTCCTTTTTTCCAACATCATTTTCCCCCATTATACCTGCTGGTATGTTATTTAGGTCTGTGTATGACAGGAAATACAAATGTTTGTTATTGCTTGAATGAATGAAAGCAATAAATTAACATGAAAAAGTGAGTTAGTACACAGTTGCTTAGAAAATTGAGCTGATTTACGTTTTAAACAATTTTAAACAAACAAAACAATAACGTTTTAGGCTTTGGGTATGAAATAGTAAAAATATATCGTACAGTTTTTTTTTACATTTTTTACATAAATGATTTGTCGATTTTGCATCAAATGCGAAGGCTAAACATAGATAAAGACTTAATGTATGTATGGTCCAAAGACTGCATTATGATACAATCTGTCGACAAGTAGTAATGACAGCATCAAAATCGCCGAAAACGAAATTGTTCAATTGGCAATCATTATGAATGATCTATTAGCCAAATTTCGATTTCTGTCCACCTTACATTTACAGTTACTACATATTTTCTCTTTTGCATATTAGGCGATATCAATATCAACATGCCCGTTAGAAAGGAGTGCCGACACAGTTATTGCCAATAGGACTACATAAAGCGCAAGTGTCGATCACGTAGGCAAAAGCTCACTGCTATAAATTATCTAGTCAGAAGATAATTTCCTCATGTGACCGGGGAACAAGGCTTGAAGCTGAAAAATAACTAGAAAATCATCACACAAAGTAAAACTAAAACGGTTCTCATTACGACCTGTGTTACGATTGTGGGCAACATGAATTTATAATAAAAACAGCTGATAATAAAAGACAAAATATCCTATCAACTGGTTTCACTTTCCCTAGGAAGTATGAAATACTGTGCTTCTAAGTCTAGCATCAGATGTTATTCTGAATTAAAACCGTGTAATTCCACCTATTTCAACCATTCAAATATTATCTATATTTTACTTATAATTTTTAGATATGTAAATAGCTAAAGTGAACTGAATATTCAATTTGATATTATAGTTTTGAGAATGACTTATAGGCCTGACATGTGATATACAACCATGGGAGATGTTTAATTATTTATTAAGCTTTTACTGCTGAAGACTGATTTACAACAGAGGTTTTGTGCATATAAACTCCTCGCCAACTATTTCATTACAAAAATGTACTTACATAGTATATACATAAAATAACAAAACTATAATTATTTTTGCCTAATGAAGTGCCACTATTGTACTATCACTCCAGTCAAATCTTAAGACCGTGTCCCATTCTTGTTTACCAAAATCAAACGCACAAATTAGAATGCGAAACACAGTCAAATCACGGACCCGTATTATAGCCGACCTTCGCTGCATGTATTTGTGTTCTAAAAATAATACAACGCTCAGCTATTAATCGTTCTAATACACTTACGGAAAGTCAGAAGCCTTTCGTCGAGAAATTTGAGAGGAATATGATGCCGTTATATCGAAAAGAATTGTGAGAAGAAAACAAGGTTTAATTTTGTCCAACACACGATACGCATGAAATACTGTTTTGGGTCTACATAAATTTGGCTAATCATTATCTTAATCATGATCAAATCCAATGCAAAAGCCGCCCTATAAAAAGTTATTTTTATACAACCATTCTCCTGGGGCAATTTGTTTCACGATATAAGCGAGATAAGATTCCAATTTATAATTACTTATGTTGTAGACTGTAGGCCATTATTAACGCATAATGGATGTTTAACATTGTAAATGTCCATCAGTTAGAAACGTTTCGACATGTACAACGCTAATTATGAGATAGAAATGAAGACTTAGGCACGTACAGAACCACAACTTAGACTTTTAAACTAATCGTTGATCATATCAGCGGAGATATTCGATGTTAGATGTATTAGCTTACTGTCTATAAAAAAAGTATGAAAGGAGAAATCTGGAAATCGTCGAAGACGATATTACAAACAATATTGCAGATTCGGTTTGATTGAGACTGTTCATGAACGGTATATACCATATCTGTAAATACAGCTTCCAATTTAAAAAACGTTTAATAGGGGTTAATGTCTTCCATTCAAAATATGTATCCGATGTTATTCTACTCAAGAGAACATACATTGAATCAATATTTTTACTTATTAAAAAACAATGTAATGCATTGCTTGCAATCTTTACATACACAAATGAACATGAACCGAAACAACTTAGTTCATCCTATTTATTTAATATGGTCAAATATATATTTTGAATTATATAATTTTCTTGCTTTACCTTAAATTTATGTCATACCATGAAAGGTATCTGAGACAGATAAACGTCTAAGAGAACTCGATTAAATGTGTGGCTCTATGAAAATTAGATCACGTTGAGTTTTTAATATTACACGATTTAATATTTATAGAATTTAGGCCATTTTTAAAATTCTACGATTGGCCAAAATGTTTTAGAAATAATTATTAAAGAGTTTGTAGAATAAGAGAATGTTCAGGCATTGGTATATAGAGACTACAGTGACATTCTGACCGAACCCATCCCAAATTCATAAATCCGCAAACAAGGTAATTAATATAAGATGGTATTGACATTTAAACACCAGCTTTAACTGTAGACACAAATAGTAAACACATCTGTTTTCTGCGATACATGTTCGATATCTTTCTAGTCTAGATGCCACTCGACGATTTTTGAGTCGACTTCAACATTTTACGAGGAGCATAGTGACAGGTATCACTTGAAAGAGTATTTTCTTGCCTTTGTCGTAGTACCCATGTTCAGCCTTGATTTTGAATATGACAGGGGTAAATTTAGGTCAAAGGTCATGACCCTTTTTCAGAATATTTAATTGAATACTTGAACGTACATTTGTGTAAACCATTATTATTTTGTTTATGCACGAAGCATATTTCAATCATAAGCTAACATAAGTAAAAGGTTCAGAGGTGAGCTGATATACGGTGATAAGTCTTCGTTCGTCCGCCCGCCCATCCGCCGTCCATTCGCCCATTCGCCCTCTGTCCGGAAGAAAGTATAGTAGCCACTCAACGAATTATGAGTTCAACGTTTTTCAAGGACCATAGAAACAGGTATCATTTGAAAGGGTATTATCTTACCTTTGTCATGGTACTCGTGTTCTGCCCTGATTTTATAAGTGACAGGGGTAAGTTGAGGTCAATTGTCATGACCCTTTTTCAGAATATTTAATTGAAAAACTGAATGTACATATTTGAAAGTCATTATTATGTTGTTTATGTATGAAGCATATTTCGATCATAAGCTAACATAAGTAAAAATGCTCAGAGGTGAGCCGATATACGGTAATAAATCGTCGTCTGTCTTCCGTCCATCCGCCCATTCGCCGCCCATCCGCCGTCTGGCCGGAAGAACGTCTAGTAGCCACTCAATGAATTGTGAATCGAGTTCAACAGTTTGCGAGAAGCAAAGAGAAGTCACCCGAAAAGGTATTTTCCCGCCTTTGTTCAGCCCTGATGTTGTACGTAATTGGGGTAAATTGAGGTCAAACGTCATGACCCTATTTCACAATAATTAAATTAATTGAATGTACATTTTTGAAAATCGTTATTTCTTTGTTTATGTATGAAGCATCTTAAGGCCATAAATTAACATAAGTAAAAGGTCCAGAGGTCAGCTGATATACCGTGATACGTCTTCGTTCGTCGTCCGCCAGTCCACCCATCCGCAGTCCATCCGCCCATCCGCCTGTCCAGGAGAACGTTAAGTAGCCAATCAATGAATTGTGAGTCGAGCTCAACATTTTGCGAGGAGTAAAGAAACAGGTATCACTCGAAAGGGTAATAGCTTACCTTTGTCTTGCCCTTTCCAAAATATTTAATTGAAATAATGAATGTACATTTTTGAAAACCATTATTGTTTTTTTTAAGCATGAAGTATCTTTAGGTCAAAAGTTAAGTAAAAGGCTCAGAAGTCAGCTAATATAATATACGGTGATAATTCTTCGTTTGTCGTCCGTCCGTCTGCCAATCCACCGTTCGTCCGCCCATTTGCTGTCTGTCCGGACGAACGTCTAATAGCCACTCCATGAACTGGGAGTCGAGTTCCAAATATTGCGAGCAGCAAAGAGATAGTTATCACTCGGAAGGGCATTCTCCCGCCTTTGTCGTGGTACCCGTGATCAGCCCTGATTTTGGATGTAATCGGGATAAATTGAGACAAGTCATGGCCATTTTTCACAATAATTTAAGTAAAAAAATGGCATGTAGTTTTTGAAAAGCATTGTTATCATTCCGTTCGTGAATAAAATTACTTTCGGTAATAAGCAAACATGAGCCAAAGGTTCATTTGTGAGGTAATATATAATGATAACTATTTTTCCGTTCGTCCGTCCGCCCATCCGCTGTCTGTACATACGTAATATGTTGACCAATCGACGAATTTTGAGCCCATTTCATTATTTTGAAAGTATCATGGAGACATGTATCACATGTATCGAAATGGTATTTACTTGCCTTTAACGTGATACCCGTGTTTAGTCCGTCCTGATTTTGGATGTTACAGGAGTAAATTCAGGTCAACTGTCATGACTCTATTTCACAAGAAAAATAAATGAAAAACATTTAAAAAATCGTATTTCTTGTTTATTTATAAATCAACTTTCGCGTATTATCACACATGAGCCAAATGCTTAGAGAAACCCTTAGAGATAAACTAGTATTACAGTAATCACTCTTCGTTGGGCGTCCGTCTGTCAGTCCGCTTATCTTCCATCTCTCTGCCAATTGTCTTGCAAGGCGAAGTAGTTTTTTTTGTTTTTACTTTAAACGGTTTTTCTCAGAAACAGTTTTGCCGGTGTTAAATCATGAACCTGATGTCATATTTCGTCTAACTCCTGGATTCACGGTTGTTTTATAGAAACATACAATTTTGAAATATGTTCTATTCAAGTTATCGTTCGTTCGTTCGTTCGATGTTTGTTCGTTCCTATTCGTTCATTCGTTTGTCCGTTTGTTCGTTCGTTTGTCCGTTCGTTCGTTCGTTCGTTCGTTCATTCAATTATTCATTGGTTTGTTTGTTTTTTGTTTGATCGTTCATTCGCTCGTTCGGTACGTTCGATTGCTGTTCGTTTGCTCTCTCATTCACTCGCTCACTCACTCACTCATTCACTCACTCACTCACTCACTCACTCATTTATTTATTTATTTATTCTTTCATTCATTCATTTATTCATTTGTTGTTGTTTTTTGCTTGATCGTTCTTTCGGATGTATGTTAGTTCGTTCGTTCGTTCGTTCACTTATTCATGCATATCTTTACATAAATAATAAATTTATTCTGTCAAAACTTATTTTGCTGATGTCCTTGTCTTTTACACATATATAATATTCATTTCTGTTCTTAACCTTACACTGAATCATAAGGTCACTTAGACCAAATATTTCCTTAATAATATTCATTAATAAATAATTATAATTTAAGGAATACATGGTTTACTATACAAGTTTCCACAGAATATGGACACATTGTTTCATTTTGCCAACGTTCAACTTCTAACGACATTATTATTTTCATTTTCATTTTATATACTCGTTCAGCATAGGTTAGATAATTTGTTTTAAAAAAGTAATCTCTATTTTTCACTCATTTCTGTTTTTCCCAACGCACATTTCTTATATGTGATACTTGTGATACTTGAAACTAACAATTAGTTTAAAGCATTGGGACATGTGGATTAAGCACCAACACGTTGAGAAGAAGACAATGTTTGGTAGGGAGAGATTTACATTTAAAATATGGAATACAAGGTCTATGATTAGTTTCAGTCAAATATTTTCAAAGATGGTGGTATTCGCGTCAGAAGAATACATGTTTATATTTCTAATATATCATATGTGTAAGTCAATCACGAATAGTGTGCATATCCCCAAAAAGTCACAATGAGTAGCGCGTTGGCTCTTGATAGTTTAGCAAAATATATTCTTGACGTTAACTAGCATACTCGTCGTCTTCGGAACCCACGTTTGATTGATTAAGTTAGCTGAGCACTCCATTTAACGCGATAAACACGGGTTTCAACGATAACTCGTCGTTCAACAGACTGAAATGTTACAATAAAAAAGACAGTTGTTCCTTTAATACTAGTGAGTAGACATCCCACGTACGCTATTTGTTTTCTTAAAAACGCATGAATTTTCCACATAGTTTACGGTTTTAGCAAAATTGTAAAAACAATAGTCATATATGCTGTGTTTTTCATAGATACCAACAGTTTTTATTAAAATTGCGACAAAATGTAAATATGTCATGAAATATAAAATCAAAACAAATAAAAACCGAAAATCATTACTGCGATCCTTCTATTTACGTATAGTACGCGTTTCGCAATCCGAAGTTTAGGTTGTGTTTTGAGCTATTCTGAGGTTCGATGTCAGTGTTCTCCTCTTAAAGGATAACCCTATCCAAACATGTGCACACCGTAATAATTAATAGTTTAGGCCTTTTCATTGCCACCGAAATCATTAAGATCGGATGACTTCAACTCTTTAAAATAATGTTGTAACATCGATTTTCCATCAAAATATCCCAGGGTCAGTTCTATGAAGGACCTTATCATCTTTTTTCTATAAAAGTCTTAACAAACATATCTTCAGAAAGTCCGAATAGCCAAATTGTGTCGAACAATCCTGTTTACGTCCTCATCTGACGAACGAGGCTGGGGACGTGTGTTTCTTAAAAACATTCCAACGAAACTTGTTTCGCATGTGAACCTTGAACCAGGGACCGCCAAACCGGCACCCATATAACATATCAGATATTTATTGAACGTATCAACAATTAATTTTCCTTATCAATTAGCATTCCTTATCAGTTCGCATTTATTATCAATGACTCTATACAATACCATATTCAATTTTGAGTTTTCATTTAACAAAATCGTAAAAAAAGAGCATTCAGCTTGAGCATCAGGATGTCTCTTAACTTTCAAAATCAGCACTCATGTAGACGGGTTCTATTATCATCTTGAAAGTTTATTTCTTCCAGTTGCACGCATTAAACACATGTTTCAAGAGTATTTTGGTCGACATGAAAACTACCAGGAAAATAAAAATATTTTTCACATTTTAAAAAAGTGACTTCAGAGCCACGTTAATAACGTTAATAACATTAATGTTATCTGCGGTATTTAAAATAAATCCAAATTGGCAGTAATATAAAGATATTAAATTTATGTTTAACGTATCATACCGCACTATATAAACTGTGTTATCTTATATTAATTGAACACTTACAAATCTATCGTGGTAATTTTCCAGTTCATCTAACAAAAAAAAAAACGTGACAAAGGGTCATGACTTTGATCCCGACTTTTTCTTGTCACTTGCAATATCATAGCTGAAAACGGGTACCATGACAAAGGCCATGGTGTAGCCTTTCCAATGATACCAAATACTTTTCTCCTCGCAAAATGTTGATCTCGAGCCTTAACTAGAGCAGATAGGCTAAAATGGCCTCTAGACTATCTTGGTTATTTATGATATCGATTTGTCTTATTTCTCGTCTGAATATAATCTTCACATCAACATCATAATAAAGAAATCTAACCTGTCACAATATGTTATCTTAGACAATCTCCTCGGTCCATATTCATAAAGCTTCTTAGCAATATATCAACTTAAGTAAACATTTATCAATTGCGTAAGTTTTTAAGACATATTCTTTATATTTTTAATAATGCTATGGATTAATAAAACACACAGCTAAACACTTATCTTAAAATAAATGTTCTGTAGTGTCGCTGAGAGGTTAATAAGGATATTTGAAATATTTGAATGTAAAAATCTTGACTTAAGTAATATTTTCTTCTTAAAGCTGTACAGTCTCTATTTTAACTGGCAATAACTCATGAATATAAATGAGTCACGTGTGAAGTAGTTTCAAATCGATGAACACCCCAAAAGACGGTATATAAGCAGAAATAGATGCGTCAAATTTCACATTTTTATTTAGCCTCCGTACAGGTAACATCGATAAATATACGGCTCCAGAATATATGGGATAAAAAAATATTTGCCTGGAATGGGATTTGAACCACAGCCTTGCACTTGTAAGTTTTGAAAGATGTACTCTGAACCACTAGACCACTGCTACTTTTTGGCATTTTTAACACTAAATAGGCATTACGTAATAACAAATGCGCGGCACACAAACTCATCAAGCGCTAAATAACAAGTCGAGATATGGTTGTTTTGAGGCGAAGTATTAGTTTCATATTGATAGCATACAGTATTACACCTGGCAATGTTAATTTACACGTGCGACAATATGGACTATTTATTGGTCCATCTTTAGTTGCGTTCAAAAATGTTAAGGTATTTATGGTAGTTAGTATACTATTTTCTGAAGTATCGTTGTAGTTCAGTGGATAGAGCACCGGAATTGAAATCAGAAGGCCGTGTGTTCGAGCCCCGAAAGAGGCTAACTTTTTTTTTGTAAAAATTACTGTTACCTGTTTTAGGTACGATTTGCACTGGTCGATGTATATACAGTAAATGATTTCCTGCGATATATTTTCTCGCTTAAATACCCGATTTCGGCATGAGATGGTGAACATGAAGTTACAAATAAAAACACGCCTACAGAGAAGAAATCGATTGATATAGAGACTCTGTAGCTTTAAGTTGCTTTATGAATCGGACCCTGACATTCGTCATGCTGAAATTCTCTGTAAAGAAAGTAGAGTTTTACTATAGTTTTATTTAGAAAAAAACTAGATTGATATTTAATTGCTAATTTAGGTTAAAATACACTTGTTTTCGCACGCGCACATTTCAGTTTGCCAATTATTACTTTATTGCTTTTTGCACTTCTCGTTTCTCATGTCCTTTTAATTATTTCATTTATGTTCTTGTGGAAAAGTAACTGTTCACACAGTGTGTTGGTGTAAATTTATCATTATGAAATATTAAGCTTTCTTTCATCGCACACACTCGATATGGAAAACATTTAAAAGTGATGCCAATTTTCTTTGGTTTGCAGACAATTAAGGCACTAGAAATCAACAAGTTATTGTTTGAAAATTAAAAGTATTATTTACATTATTATCAAAAAGCTCTAACTTGTCTAAAGTTTGACGAGCTGTTACCATTATTCAGCAATTTCAATGCCATTGCTTTCTAAAATAATACAATTCT
The DNA here is from genome assembly GCA_037043455.1 of Cyrtodaria siliqua. Lineage (NCBI taxonomy): Eukaryota > Metazoa > Mollusca > Bivalvia > Adapedonta > Hiatellidae > Cyrtodaria > Cyrtodaria siliqua. The sequence continues at coordinate 190,745 of JAWPHD010000261.1, forward strand.
TAATAACGATATTCAGCGTGTTGAATATATGGTGTAACATTTAAACTGGAAGACTGACCTCAGTAATAAAAAACGGTAATGGTAATACAAATATGGTAATACAAATATATGGTAATACAAATATATTTCATAGCTATGACATTTAAATTAGTTCATTACATGATATATCGAAATGTGTCTTTGTTTACTTGCCTATCTATCATTATTCAAATGAACTAGACATCGTTATCATGCAATAAATATATTGTGTATTGAACATTGTGTATTGTACATCCTGAGATGTTTATTATTTTGCATGTATATCTTTAGTTAGTTTCTCTGGATGTGGATTTTATTGTTAGAGATTTCCTTTTGATGGGATGTAGTTTTGTTTACACTGTCTTGTCTATTTGGGCGCTGAAGACAGGATAATACGGAGGATTGTGCGCATATAAAATCGATTCAAGCTAACCAGTAGGCCTTATTGTCTACTGACCGTTCCAAGTCGGTAACCCTGTCTTCACCACCCTTTCTGTTGTTTTTTGTCTCTTTTATTGTAGTTTCAAGTCCTTGTTTGCAGTACAGTGCGGACCTACGATGCCATTGCGTTCGGACGCTGTGGTTTCTATGGGACCCTATATATAATTTTGAAGAATAAGTAAAAAGTTAGTTGAAATGTAAATTAAGAAAATATAATACAGGATTTCTAATAAGTGTTGCTTGTGTTGAGAATTGAGTTGTTCTTAAACGGCTCATAAGGTTGTAAGAGTGAGGTTTGATGCACCCTAGAACATGTGTCAGGCATTGAATTCACCAACCATTCTGGAGAACATTCTCTCATGGTAATATTTCTGAGCAAAACCTGAGTACTTGAGATCACGTCTAAGAACAGTCTGAAGAATGGTTGGTGAATTCCAGGCCAGAGGTTTAAACCCCCCGGCGGCATCTGTGCCTCTTATTTATCCTAGTACTTGTTTGTACCATGGTTGACTGTGATCATTGAACGCTACATTTCCTGTTCGACTTTTTATATCTACTTCATCAACACATTATATAGCTTATTTCTTATGTTTTTTAGAAAAAGAGGTGGTTTATTAAACAATGAATCTTGGCATTATAATGGAGAGAATATAGAGGTAGTAAATGATTTCAACTATTTATGTACGGTTTTTAATTATACTGGACATTTTGCTCTGAACCAAGAACAACTTATTGGAAAATCTTTGAAAGCATTAAATGTTCTCTTAGTAAACTGTAGAAAAATAAGGTTGAAACCAAAAATATAATGTCAACTAATTGATTCATTTGTGGGGTCAATTTTGAATTATTCTTCGGAAATTTGGGGATATACAAAATCAAAGCAAATCGAAAGAATACATTTAAAATTGTGTAAACAAATTTTAAAAGTAAGAAAAGTTCTTGTACATCAGGAGTATATGGTGAATTAGATAGAAATCGTTTATTTATAACGCGTTATGTAAGAATATTTGAATACTGGTTTAAAATATTGAAAACAGATAACATAATACTTAAAAGCATTTACATATCGGCACTAAAAGATTGTGAAAATGGGTATAAAAATTGGATATCGAATGTAAAAAATATGTTAAACGAATATGGTTTTACAAATGTCTGGAATGACCCAAATTCTGTTAAATTAAATGCTAAATACTTTATAACTACGTTTAGACAAAGAGTTGTTGATTGTTTTATACAACGATGGTTTGTAGATAAGGAATCAAGTGGTGTACTTGAATTATATAATAATTGTAAATTGAGTTTTAATAATGAATCATACCTTGATATTTTACCATGTAATCTCAGACCATATTTAACAAAATTCAGAATATCAGCACATTCGTTATGCCTACGTCACATTACAAGCGGGGACCGTCCGAGATAGAGGCATCGGTGGGACACCGTTGATAATTTGAGATCGGAGAGAAACATTTCAATCCTGTCCGGGAAGAAGAGGGTGGTCATACACCCTGCGTGGTCCGGTAGGTATTCGGACGGTTTCCGAAGGGTACTCGCCCGGTCACCTGGTGAAAACCTTTGGCATCTTCCTTCTGGACACCGTCCGATATTCTTAAGGTAATCGGCCGACTACCGTACGATAAATGTCCAATTGTCGTCCGGTATCCGGCCGGTTTGCAACCATCGTACGGTGACTGTACGGTATACGGGCAAAAGCCGTGCGATATCCGGTCGGCTATCGGCCTACGCTATCGGCTATCGGCTATCGTACGGTGACTGTACGGTATATGAGCAAAAGCCGTGCGATATCCGGTCGGCTATCGGCCCTACGCTATCCTTACGGTGTCCATCCGGGCACCATAAGACCATCCGGGCACCGTACGGCGTCCATCCGGGTCCCGGCCGGTGACCTGCCGAGTCGCCTTCGGACACCGCTCGGACACCGCTCGAAAACCGGAGGATTATTTGGCGCCAAGGGTGTGAAAATTTTCACCGGCATGCAACCGATACCAATAGGTGTCCGGCCGGGTATCGGAGGGTTTTTCACCGTGTCTGCTACGGTGAGCTGGAGATGTGCCTCATGCCGCAAGAAAATAACTCCGCGCTAAATCTCTCCGGTGACCCGTACGATGCCTCACCGGTGACTTGACACCGGAGGGTCACCGGCCGGAGACCTTTGAAAATTTGGCAATTTCAGCCCGTTTAGACACCGGTACCCCATCGTAAACCTAATCGGAGTGTAATGTGACGCAGCCATTATAAATTATTAAGAATACATACCGGTAGATACTCTCGTAATAGAATACCTATAAATGAAAGATATTGTCAATGCTGTCACAGTATTGATTTGGAAGATGAATACCATTTTATTTTGATTTGTCCTTGTTAAACAAGAATCCGGACAATTTATATTAACAAATATTATTATAATAGACATAGTATGTTTAAATTCTTAGAATTATTGCAGACACAGGATAAGAATATTGTTATAAAGTTAGCAAAATATATTAGTACAGCTTTAGCTGTAAGGAATGCAATCTTTATTAATTAAACAATGTTTAGCTCTGCTGTAGTTTCATTCTCATTTATCAGTTACTCAACATTAATATTGCTCATAGCAAATTTACTTTTGTCTAAAAACACTTGACTTATTATGCATGACAATTTATGAATGTATATATAACGATGAACGTATGTACAAGTTAAATAAAATATATGTTCTGTTTTGTTCTTATTTCGAGCCACCTCCGAGAAAAGGTAAGGATCATATGAATCTGGAAACACTTCCATACTCTTACTATCTAATGGATTACTTAAGTGTTTAAACGTGCTCTCGGTTAACGTCTCCATCGAGACTGGAGCAACTGTCTGGCCTATGTTCACACCGCAATGGCGCCATTGAATCTCAGTCTCGTGATCTCTGGATTCAGTGTGGAACGTTCTATTTAATGGTCACCGAGGCCCCTTGAACGTGTATTGATTTAAAACTGGTGATCCTGACATATTTGTTATATGTTTAAGAGCTTATTGAAGAATATAGAAGTTATTTAGCTGTAATATTACCTTATTATAGATACAAAAGTCGAGCAGAAAGTGACCACAGTCAACCAATAACACGTATAGAAAGAAACACTAATTATAAGGATGACATCTCAAACGTCTTGTAACGGTCAAACGGGTCGACAATAGGCCTTTGAACGGTCAGTGGCAAGGCAGGCCGATGTGGGTTTAAACTAGGTTCTAGGGTGCACCAAACGTGTTGTATCCTATCGTTATCCCAATAAACGGGACAGTGTAAATAAAGAAATCCCCGCCAGGTTATAATCGATAACAAGCAAGGCAGCATTAATAGGCAATATTAAACACATACATGATCATATAAAAAACAAAAGCATAGAAAGCCACAAAGTAAGTAAGTACTCAGTGGCTTGGCAGAAGCGAGAGAAACAAGTCTGAGTACAAACTGTTAAGGGTACGACAATACAAGATTAAAGACAACATCAAACGCTCATAAATACAAAAAGGGTTGGCAATAGGACTACCGTCTTGGAACGGTCTCTGGCAAAAACGGACGATGGGGGATTAAACCAGGTTCTAGGGTGCACCAAACCTCACACTGACCCTACTGTCATCCCAATAAAACGGGACAGTGTAAATAAAGAAATCCCCGCAATGAGCTAGTCTCTAACCAACAAGGCAGCATTAATAGGCAATATAAGTAAACCAAAAATATGCTCGTGGATATATAAATACAAAACGTAAAAGACTAGAAAGTCACAAAGTAAGTACTCAGTGGACTGGCAGAAGCCAGAGCATCACGAGTACAAACCGTTAGGGCTACGACAAGACAAGAATAAAGACAAACATCAAACGTTACCGTCAAATAAGGATTTAGTTAGACGTCATCATAGGGTCCACAATCTGTCCGGTCATCGCACAATTAAAGAGAAAAGCATAGTGACGAACTGTAAATCGGTCAGCCACGAAACATGCAGTGCGTTTTAAAATGATAGTGTCATAACATCTTTTGATTAACTGTTTAACAAATTAAATAAATATAGTATGAAAGTGATTATGATCAAGGATCTTACGAAGTTTATAAATCACATCACCATAGAAGTCAGGTTGGGATTATCTGTGTCGCAGTTGAGTTCTTAAATTATTTTTTATATTTTAAAAGTAGATCAGGGTTACTTGTATTTAGTTTTCATTTTGAATCTAATATTGTTTATGACTGATGGTATGTGTTAAGTCAATTTAATTTAATCATAATCTGATGGCTTAACATTGTACATCTCAACCATTTAGAGAATTTACAAATAGTACACCTTATAGTGAAACATAATTAACTACCCGTGCACCTACACGTAGACATACAGTCGTGTAGATATAGAGATGTTTTTTCAGCGGTGATAAGTTCAAAACTGTTATTGTTTTTATTTTGATTTGGTACATTTATAAGCTTTAACATGATTAATGGCTTAACACTGCCACACATTAGGTGTAAAAGGATCACATATCATCTTAAAATAATTTAAATTTAGTTAAGTTACTACCACTATATGTCCATAACACCCGAAATCACCAGCGCTCCAAAAATTACCTTTATCAAACAACTGGACCTACAGGCACCTGTACCGTGACAGAATGTATGTCAAACGTCGGTCTGGTTTTGTGACTGGATGTTGCGTCTCTTTAGTTCAAGAAAGGGATTTTCATTTGGCTTGGTTAAACGTTTTAATTTGTTGTACTTGCATACCATTACGTATTTAATAGAAAGCGTTTGCCGGAAATGTCTTTATTTGATATATCAATCGTGCTTTCGAGATATATATCTGTGGTTAAGCGATTTTGGACTCACTGATGACATGTACTAATAACGTATGTTCATGACACTTTTGCAATGTGATAATTTAGTATGTTTTTTCCAATCAATTTGACATATTACATGTTCTTAATGAACATACATGTTCATAAATGAACATTGCAATTGTAACCCTCTAGTTAGAATCAGTGTATCAATCAAGCGTCTTTCACGCACTTTTGTGACTTAAACATCTTAAAAACTTTGTCGGAACACACGCCTGAATATATTGCTTCAGTCGGAAACAGTTTATTGCATCAAATAGATGTCTCAAAGCATCATCAGGAAAACATGATGCATCTGTGATTATGAAGTCTTCTGTTGCCAGTCGCAATGACATGGAAAACATGTTGCGAGATAACGCTAGTAGTATATATAAAAGTAGAAAGTATTAATATTTAATCTGAAATGAGCACATCATATTACGATTACCTAATGTATGATTGTTTACTATGGTAATATGACTTCATTTACTAGTAGACATTTGTTGATTTTTTTTTTGTAAAAAACTGTTCTGATATTAAAAGTATTATAATTTGTATGCTAATTATGTATATTAAGAAATGTTCAAATTATATAATATGTTTTACGTCTTCTACCAAAATAATTTATAATTATAAAACCATTTACTTGATACCATGCTGTTCTTATTGGGTTCTCATTGGTTGATATCAGCATGGACCTATTTATTTAAAAATGCCATAATAAAGAAATATCGCTGTGTTTCATTGAAAACCATCAAGATGTTTCTTGTCATACTGAATAAGACTTTGAGCAGTGGATGTTTTTTTAAATATCTAACATATATAAATAAACGTACTCTCATCTTGGTGTTTTAGATGTCTACATCCTTTTAAGACTACCCTACGTTCTCGTTACGAACTAATTGAAAAAAATGAATTATATGGCGAAAGTTACATTGACGTTGATGTATTGCTTGTTGCATTTATGAGCACCAAGGACATCGCTTATTGACAAAAAAGAACGATATAATAATACTACTGTTATTCTGTCTGAATACATGAGAATATAACTGTCTTAAGATAATATCGTTTCGGAGAAATTTAGTATGGTTTCACTCAATTCTTCTCCTGATTTGTAAAAATAATCTGTTTTTGTCAGAGGTTGAAAATAAATATCACCTAAGTCTCTTCCCGGTAAGCATATTGTCTCACAAGCAGACCGTTATAAAATAATAAGCGTGCATTTAAAGTTCGCCGAATGCTTCGAGTATCGTACATAGTCATCTTATGCAGTAATTTACCCTACAACACAAAGGATATAAAATAATGACATTGACGAATTAATCTAGAACTTTTTTGAGTCGCATGTGGTCTAGAAAATAATCAGACTTCAGGAGACATCATAAATTGATCACAACAACTCAATTAATAATCATTTCGATATAACATGGGAGACAACGGAAGGCTAATCAGTATTCCTCTTATATCTGGCCGTACATACCTACATACCTGAGTGTCTGGTTATTCATTCATACAGAAATTCGTATTATTTGGAAGCAGTCAAACGCTTATATCGTGTTAGACATAGTCGATTCCTATGATGAGATTAAAGCTTAAATGAGATTTTACGGGTCGCCGCAATGTATCGATACTTAATTAGTAACTTTAATTTTATATACAATGAGATTTGCAAATCTGATAAACAAATGAGATCGTAGCAAGATGATATTTTATTGCGTTTGATTCTCAAACCAGGTGAACGTATTAACAATTAAAATCAATAAAAAAAATTGCAAACAATGTTTTGTATTTTTTCCCAAATGCTGAATAAATAACCGATTCCACTTAAAATGTATGGATATGAAAATAGGGTTTTAGTTTATTAACAGTAATTTAGTCAACGATCATCAAAGCAAATCAATCCAATACATAACATGACGTTGAAAAAGCTACCGTCATTTGCTATTTATGTCAATGTCTGTGTTCTCACGTTGCTTGCATTTTAACTAAAATTATTTTCTAAAACAAAAGTCTAGAGGGAAACAAATCTAGGGCCTACAATATAGTTCAAATGTATACGTTGTAAATAAAGTGGTGTACACACTATCTGAAATATTATCTTTAAAAAAGCCTTGGAACGGTCATTGGCAAAAAGGTCGTTTGGGTTTGCCTTTAAACCAGGTTATTTGATACACCAAACCTCACTCTTACCCTAATGTCAAACCAATAATACGGGACAGTAAAGAAATCATCGCCAGACAATATCATCCAACAAACGAGGCAACAATACAAGGCAATATAATAACAACACAAAGATGATCTTGTATATATGAATATGCAAGAAAATATCGATAACGGCATTAGTTTGTCAATGTTGAATCACGAAATATTTGTACGGAAAAAACGTTGTTAGAATGTATTTGTCTTGAATATTACTGAAACACGTTACAACCTGGCCATTCTCGTTTAACAAAAGGCGCTGTAGCTATACGATGCATACTATTAATGTCATGGTCGTGTTTTAAAATATCGATACAGTTCAACTAAACAGATTCTATTTTTTCTTTGCATATGATTACGATGGAAAATATCCTGATGCAGATGATATTTTTTTTGTCGGACTAGTCTAGTAATTATACCATATTAAGCAGTAGCATTGACTTAGAAGAAAAATATACCCAAGTGCGGTGTACACGTGACTGGCAAACATTTTGATCATCATGCCACGTGATCTAAGATATGTGGTGTGAGATCAAAGCATGGTGATCACCCATTGCTATATATTGAGATGTGTATATCTATTGGATGTATTGCTGCATAAAATTGTGTTACATCATATGTCCTTATATCACGTTTCTGTAATCTATGGAGCTGTGTTTTTTTATAATCAAAAGCTAATATTCTGAGTTATAACATTAGTATTGTTCGTGTTGTTTGCATTTGATCAATGCAAACAATGCTACAGTTACATCATGGATCACGTGATGTGTAATATGTAATCAGTACAGATAAAAAATAAGTTAGAAGATAAAGTATTGTCCTTGCAGAAAGGGACATAATCTTAAAAACGAAACGGTCTAGGTAATTCATATCAATTCCTTTTGTGTTTGTGATGTCGTTTGCATTTGTTATTACTTTTGCCTTCTCGTTTGTCTGCTTGCGTGTTAGTTTTTGTGTTTTGTGGTTGACTGTCGTCCTTGAATGCTGCTTTCCCTGTCCGATATTTTTGTCTTTCTTTACAACAATAACGATAGCGCTGAAAATACATATAATTCGTAACTATCCAGACTGGTCAAATAGTAGTCCGATTTGTTCATGACTCTATTACACATGTTTATGTTTATACAAGTAACTATTAATGTACCAATAGAGTAAATATATGTTAATAAAATAAAGTTAGTTCCAAACAGTTTAACTTATAGGTTTACCACCTCTAATTACATGTAAACCTCCGAGGTGTAGTCGAATGTAGTTCCTATAACAAAAAGTAATCCCTCCTTTTTTGATGGAAATGGGCATTATAAGTAGGGGGGAAATGCCCATTTCTATTCGATTTTGCGGTTATAGGTATAAGAAGCGTATTAACAGATTTTACTGGATCACTGATGAACATTTTCGAAATTTCGACTCTATGCTTACAATTTGTGAGCATTGAAAATAGTCAATCAATGAAAACAGCTGACCTGTTTTGTAAACAAACAAGAACTTTCTTACATGTCTTGTGAGCCCACCTTTTCTGGGGATTTTTTCAAGTGGAAAATTATTTTCTATATGAACATTACACTGCTCCATTATCCATACTTGAGATGAATTTGCAGCAAATCATTAATATGTGACGCTTTAACATTGATGTCTATGGGGAAAATAATTAGTGGTTTCATACCTATAACACTTCAACGTTATTGACCCAGCTAGTTTTGTTTAATGGTTGCTGCCACTGATTTTTATTTAGATATACAATATACTTTCAATATACTTCCCAAAAAAAAAATTAAGGACCATGGTTAGATTTTGGTCGTTTTTCTAAGTGCTGTTATTGAACAATTTACTATCTTTTTGCAACGTTTAAGTTTAGTTGTATCCTTTTACAATTGTTACACTGCACACATGAATATGAAATCCATAATATTAAAGATTCGGTAAGTATCACTGTTCTATTGTGTTACACTGCACACATGAATATGAAATCCATAATATTAAAGATTCGGTAATTATCACTGTTCTATTGTGTGGTCCTTCAATTATTTTGAGGAGTATATGTACATGCAGCACTCTTTCAAAAAATGCCAACGTCCAAAGCCAATATGATTTTAAGGCATGGTATCTGGTTCACTATTCCAAGGCACTTCGTAACACAATATAGAAATCCTTCACTTTTATCCACTCATTTCGAGAATTATTTTTGGCCGTGTGCAAAGCTTAAACATAACCACACGGAACTGCATTCCCGGATTTGTCATATCAAGGCAAATAAAAAAGTTAACAAAGAAATAGCAAAGCATACCCATCTTGATTACCTTTAATTTTGGCGTTTCGCTTACTTGTTTACATGCATAGCGTCACGTCATGGGAAATTGTGACGTCATTCTCAGACTATTGACCTGCAAAAAAGTATATTGACCGCAAAATCAGATTAAACCGGATAGTAAACGTTCTAAAGTCAATAGCATACTAATGAGTTAGGCGTGACTGCCTTTTAGCCAATGAAAACTATGTATTTAAAATGATATATAATTTGTTATATACTTTCCAATGAACTAGTAGATTTTATGATTAAAATAAAACCTTACATTTTCATTGTTTATATTTCTCATGTAAAAATATACATATTTTCACTTAAAATGACGTCATGTAACTGTTGATGTTGTTGACGTTATTGACGTCAAAGTTTTTGGCGAATTCTATTTTTTCTGTATCAATTTCCAGGTTGTGAGTATAATAAATAAAATATTTGTTGGTTATTCGTGAATATAGGATTTATATTCATCTCGAAGTGAGAAAACTCAAATATTTTCACTCGTGCTAAAGAACTCTGGAAAATATAAGTTTTCTCACTTCTCGATGAAAATAAATCCTATATTCACTCAGAACAAACAAATATCCTCTATATACTAGTTTAGTGATGTCCGTTAATAAATACAGGGTACCACGCGCAGGTTATGGAATATTTAAGTCGCGCATTCGACCTATTGTATTTAATATAGAACATGTACATGTATGTATTTAAGTTTTTGGTAAAAGATCTAACGCACCGTACACTAATTCAATTTCATTGTAATATCCCAGCCTATGGCGGTTTCTTACGGTACAATAAAAATACTGCATCCAGCGCAGACAAACAAAATGGTATACACTTGAAAAAAGTTGCTGAACGCTAGACATTACGTGGTCCCGCCTTAATTCCATTAAGTGATGGGAATTTTATATAGCAGTATTTTATAACGGATGTTTCGATAATAAAACACGTTTAAAATCATTTTTACTGGAAAAAGGCGATAACCTGTTTAAAAAGACCTACTTAAATGTTTTAATTTTACAATATGCAAACTTTTTAAGCCGAAATTAAGGTTTTATTTTATACTGCAGCCAACCGCGTTTTCCCTTCTTGGAGAAGGAGTTGGATGGGGTATGAGAATTAATACTCGGACCACATAATGTGTAGCGTCTCCTTAATGCGATACTTCAGGGCCCGTATTCATAAAGAAACTTAAGTGGGAAATATTACTTAAGTCAAAATTTAAGTTTTTTACATATTTTTAAATATCCTTATTAACCTCTCAGGGCCATTACAAATCGTCTATTTTAAGATACACATTTAGCTGTAGGTTTTATTTACCCATAACATTATTAAAAATATTAAGAAAACGTCTTAAATCCAAAAGAAGGTGTTTAAAAAATGGATAAAATTTGACTTTAGTTGAGGTTTTTGCTAAGAAGCTTTATGAATACGGACCCAGTACTTCAGGATTTTTCGTGTGATCTTGCTTGGGGTTCAAATTAAACTTGACACAAAACTATGTTTTCTTTCAAAAGGGTCTAAACATAACGTAATGAACTTAATAATGATCCGTTGTTTACATGGAAATTCATTTTGCACATGGTTGATAACGCAGCAGGGTTAATATCAACTTTTTTCAAAATATATGGTGACTTCAATTTGTAGACCTGAACAACAAGGGTTTGGCATCAAGCATTCTAACTGGAACATCTTAAAAAATAAATAAATCTTAAAAAATAAATAAATAAAAACCTGATGTACGCCAGTTAAGTTAGCAGATGTTGATGTCTTAACGTGGAATCTGTCCAACAAACAAATCAGGTTCAACGAGACATTAGGAGGTTAATCACCATTCTGGATGTTAAATTGGAGACAACGAGAGGCTAATTAGTCTTCCTGTTATATCTGATCATAGATACATATCTTATTGGAGTATTATTCATTTATACAAAAAATCGTATTTGGAAGCAATTGGGTGCTTATATCGTTTCATACAGTGTCGATTCCTATGATGAGATTAAATCTTGAATGAGCTCGTATAATAAGCTTATCTTCAGATCTTCAAGAGTCGCTGCCACGTATTGATAATTAATTGGTTACCTTTGTACACTGTAGAGTTCAATGAACCTATTTTAACATATCGGATATATTTCCCATGGGTCGAGAGCGATTAAAAAACGCTCACAGAGCTTTTGTTGCAATCGTCGTGAAATAAATACGCTTAAATCATTCCTTTACTAATCACTATTTACTAGTTATTGTAATGTTTGAATGAATTATTGGATGCGGATTAATACACAAAACCGCCGTTCTTGCCTACCAGCATTGCCTCACATGGCGGTATACCCTACCTGACTGAATTGAATTAAAAAAAAAATGTTTAAATATAGTGTATTTTGCGGCACATTATATTGCATAACACTATTTATTATTTACATTTCAGTGAAATAGTGGATTTTATGATTGAAATAAAACCTTTTGTTTTCATTGTTTATATTTCACATATGAAATATCGAAAATGACGTAATGCCGCTGTTGACGTTGTTGACGTTATTGACGTCATTGTTTTGGCGCATTATATGTTTTCATCATAAGTTTCAAGGTTGTGAATATATAATAAGTGGAATATTTGTTGCTTTGTCATGAATATAAGATTTATTTTCATCGAGAAGATGAGTAAGATTTAGTGCGAACTGTAAATGTAGAAATTCAAAAATATGTTAAAACAATCATGGATATGCATACAGGTAAGTGAGTATCATACTATCTCTACGAACATCTTTTGATAAAATACGTGTTTGTATGCTAAGTTTTCTTTAAATTCAAAATGATCCAATATATCTACGGAAAAATGCTATAATAAATCCGCAAGTTCGAACATCATGTCATAAATAAATCGAAATGGTTGATTTCAAAAAGGTAGGAAATAGTTGCATGTTTTTAATAAATGACGCGTGGTGTTTTTTTGTTTTTACCAATTTCAAAACACATATTTCAGACCTAAATAAAAGCTTTCTCGAAAGTTAAGTCTAGTAGCCAACTCCTCTAAATAGCAATACCAATATAATCAGTTCATGAGTTTGAACATCATATATTTCATTACTAAAGAAGCAGTTAGATTTAAATAATATCAGGGTCGATATACATTAACTATATATATATATAATAGATTGTATTATATATATATATATAAACCCGTTCATATGTTAAACCATTTTCAGTACACATATTTGAGACCAGGGCTCTATATGACGGGGATATGTCACCTCAGTACTAACGCTTTTATGTACTAAAATAACCTGTCTTCCAGGTAAGGCTATCGATTATACACTGCAGTTATCGATGTGTACTAGGTTTATCGTGACGGGTAGCGAGAGACATGCGGTGCGGCACAACCATATACATTGCAAACAGTTAGAGAATGAGAGGAAAACCTTAGCTTCGAAATAAAAGAAACGGTATAATATCAAGATATGTTTCAAATGCAACTCATTTTTAAAGTATTTATACGCAAATAATGCACCACTATTATCAACAATCAATAACATTTCTTTTAAAAATTAAACAATTATTTTTTATTAACGCTATGTGGGGTTAACCACACATCACCAAAGCCATGTTCTTCGAGTTGGGTCTTTACATCAAAAATTCCTATATTACAATCTTGCAATAATGAATTATAAATGTTTTATCTGTTGCTAAAATTTTAAAACAGAACAGAACAGAAAGATGGTATCTACCTAATTCTCCATATACCGTCATCATAGATGTACTTCTCTTAACTTTAAGTAGTTGCTTTCAGAATTTTAAATGAATTCTTTCTATTTGTATCGATTTCGTATAACCTCAAGTTTCGCAACTATAATGAAGTATATATCAAACAACTGGCACATAATACTTGGGTATAATTTGAACTCGCGCGTATTTGCTAAAAGCAAATTAAGTGCTTTTAAGTTTTTACCTTTTAACAACTGGCAACATCTCGAGTTGATTAAACTTTACAAAAAAATTAGTTACATTGTGCTAATTCGTTGAAATAAAAAATGTCGTGTTTAATTATTCTCTTGTCAAAACTAACAACTGAGAACTTAACAAACACACAATCACTTATAAGTAACACCGACAGACGTGTAAATGATAATTCGAACAACGCATTATTATTGCGTGCGCAGCCGAGCGTAAATAGTCCCACCTACTTGAAAAATAAAGCATATTCGAGATTAAGCGCTATATTGGCTATATTGTTTCAAAGGAAAGAATCAAGTGAATGCACAAATTATTAAATAAATTGAAAAAAAACAGTTTGCAAAGATGGTATGAAGCGAATAACAATGTTATTAGGTGAGGCTTAGAAAAGGAAGTATGGCGAATAACTAATTGGTCGTTTGTAAAAATGATATATTGCTCTGTAAACCATCTCATCATATCAGGTATGCCAACTGTTTGGTTGAACGGTGGTATACGTTATTTTCAGCACATTTTAGGCTGTATATGACGGTCGATTTTTTGTAGTAGTGGCAGACCACCAACTTTTTCCTACAAGTTCATGTAGTGTCAATAATAAATTGAATTAGTGAGGCGCATATGCTTGGTCGAGCATTCAATGCGTATTGCCTATTGAGAAAACCCATCTGTTTTAGTCGGTATTCTTACCGAAATCGTTACCGTATAGTTGTACAGGTCTATTACGAGGTTCTATTATTATTACCTTCGAGAGTAATTTTAGTGTGGGTTACGAGTTCAACCCCATGAAATGGTACTTTATTTTTTGTACCGCAATTGAATTCCGTCAAAAAATCTTGGTTTTCTTCAGTAAATATTCAATAATAGTTGGTGTTTGTCAATGCACTTATTTTGTTTTTTATAAGCTATAAATTACGGACGTCGTCTCTTTCAATACAGAGCGTAGACTGCTCTACAGCGTTTGACTGAAGCGCGACATGCCCAGTGAAGCAGTCTATATCAGGCGGTTTTGTGGGCTGAAATTTGATTGGCTAATCGTAAGGTCAACCTGACGTTACCTCCAATGCAGTGTTGTCAGATCCTTAGTAGTGTTAGTATCGTAGCGTCATAAAAGGTCTGGTTTTAATGAGATTGCCATGAACTATGAAGAAAAGACCTATCCAAGCGTGTGGTTCTAATAGTACATTATGTGAGATCTCAAGCATTACAATCATAATATAAAGTGATTCGAGTATTCGTAATATGTAGGCAAAAAAACGTGTACTGTGGTGTAATGTTGATGTTAATTTTAGTGTAATGTTAATATTGAGTAGCCCTATTGTCAACCATTTGTGTTTGTGATGTCACATGCCTTGCTTCTTGTTAACATTGTAATCGTTGTTTGTTGTAATGGTGTTCTGTGAAAAAAAATATAAAAAGATCGGACAGGGGAAGTAGCATTCAAGGAGGACAGTCAACACACAACACAGAAACAAACACGCAAACAGACAAACAAGAAGGCAAAAGCAATAATAAATGCAAACGACATCACAAATACAAAAGGGTTGACAATAGGGCTACCGCCTTGGAACGGTCAGTGGCAAAGTAGGCCAATGCGGGTTTAAACCGGTTCTAGGGTGCACCATACCTCACACTTACCCTACTGTCATCCCATTAAAACAGGACAGTGTAAATAAAGAAATCCCCGCCATGATCTAATCTCTAACCAACGAGGCAGCATCAATAGGCAATATAAGTAAAACACAAATATGCTCGTGTAAATATAATAGAAAAAAAAAATAGCATAGAAAGCCACAATGAAGGTAGTCAATGACTTGGCAGAAGCCAGAGCAACAAGAGAATAAACCATTAAGGGCACGACAGGAAAGGTTAACATTCCTGTTAGACTTTTAAACCAACTTTGAATAAAACTATGTAGTGTAACTTTATGCTTTACTAGTGTTATGCTATTTTGTGTTTTGGTATGTTGATATGTGAAATGTACGTGATGTACGTGTCCCTTATTTCAATGTTCTGTACTGCAGACAGTCTATTGAGTCTGTTTTTTATGCATTTAACTGTGTCATATAATTGGTTATATTTGTGCTCCGTGCATTTAAGAGCCAACAGTGACATTGCATCACAGCGAGTTAGCAAAACCTAATCAGTCCCTCCAGAAAGATACATCTCTGTCCCCACAGAGATTGAATAAAGTTGAAAATAAAATGATAGTTAATGTATATAAAACAAATTACCTTGCTAACGATAGCAAAGAAATATTCCCTACTTAGGAGACCGATCTTGTACATGCCGTTAATGCGAACATGTTTAAACTATTAACTTTACTGTTTTTATCCTATTAGTTTTTGTTGCATGATCACTGCCACTGATAAGTTTTATTTAGTTATGTGAATTTAGAGATTATAACTTGGCGGGGATATCGTTATACTGACCGTTCCTGGGCGGTAGTCCTAATGTCAACCCTCTTGCCTTTTATTCATCTTTAAAGTTGTTCTTTGTTTCTGTGCGTGTTTGTGGTTGACTGTCGTCCTTGCATGCTACTTTTCCTGTTCGATTTATATATTTATACTTTTAATATACTTTTAACGACAAACAGCAATCAAACGGCGTTGAAAATTATATTACCCCTCATTAACAGACTCAATACAACAATCTGCTATTTCTCTCTCTTTTTTGTGTTTGTTGCATCCAATGGATCTCCTTTTCAGTATTTATTACAAAATGTCAGCTTTCAAATATAAAGAGAGACACATTTAAACCAGAGAATCACGAGACATGGTATCACTATTTCAAGCGAATGCTGTAATACATTTATTACTGTCTTATAATTGGTAAAAGTTGTAACACCTAGAAGTTGTCAATACTGATCAAAGGATTGTGAAACTAAACACAGCAACGACGCGTCTTGTTTGCTTTCAGTTATATTGCGTTATTATGTTAATTTAGCTTAAATTATCAAACTGTTGTTATTGTACGCAATAATGAGAGCACTGATGACCATTCAGGCTTACACCAGCAGTCGCCTAATTGCCACTGCCCTTAGTACCAGCAGTCATCTACTTTCATCCGCTTGTTATATTAGAAGTCCCCTATTTGCAACCCTGTCTTCACCACCCTTTCTGTTGTTTTTTGTCTCTGTCTTTGTATTATCAAGTCCTTGTTTGCAGTACAGGGCGGACCTACGATGCCATTGCGTTCGGACGCTGTGGTTTCTATAGGACCCTATATCTCATTTTCACTCTACCGACACCTTAACTGCTTTAACCAAAATTGGTGACTATCAGTATGACATTAGGCATAAAAGTCGATCAGGAAATGTAGCATTTAAAGAACACCGTCAACCAAAAACACACATTATAACAAACAACTATTTCAATGTTAAAAAGAAGCAAAGCATTTAATATCAAAAACAGAAAGGGCTTGGCAATAGGGCTACCGCATTGAAACGGTCAATGGCAAAAAGGACGCTGGGATTTATTGCTTTTAAAATCGCATATACTTGTATAGTGAAGGTGGGATTAGATAATATGCAGAAATATAGTCTTTAGCGTACATTTACGTTGCATCGCGCATTCTTAAACAGTGTAGTCATGCCGATCCACATATAAATCACAGCGCAAAAAAGGCCGTTACAGGGATATGTAAATCGCAGCAGTCTTCAAAGAGAAACGCCGCAGTCATGCGAGAATAAATGTTGTCAGATCATATCTAAAGATGTGCACGTCTCTTTTTTTTCTTCAAATAAAACATACTGTATTATGAAAACGAGCCATTATAATTATTTTAGCAACGATTTGCTTGTTTCTTTGGATATTTACGATATTTACGATCTAGATGAGTGAATACCAGAATAACAAAACAATTCTTTCAGCTGTTTATTTTTTTGGCGAAATAGATGACAACGATACCATGCATCATGCAGAATGCCATCTAACAAGTGTGTGTGTGCTTCTTTGGACTCGTAATGAATATCATAAAATACGTAATGCATTATCAATGTAAATGGCATGCTGTTTATCGGCTTATTTATTCGACATTGATGGTAATGAGACCTTTTAGAATGTATTTGTGAGAAAAACAGCATCGAACAATCAAATGACGTGTTTCTTCAAATATAGTTTGAGATATATTAGGAAAAAAGGTACTATTCTCTTGACCAAGATGTTTGTGTATGCAGTATTGACAACACAGAAAGTTTTATTATAGATAAGCTGTCCAGAACTGGCTAAATTGTGTGTCAGGTACTGAACACTTGAAAAAAGCCCACTAAAATATTGTTAATTACAATATCCCATCTTTTAACCTATAATAGTATTGATATTCAACTGAAATCTGAAAGCAAAGTATTAGGGGCAAACCTGAATAAAAACTGGGATAAACATATAACATGCATTCGAAAGAAATTGTCTTCACACCGTGGCTTTTATCCAGAATAAAACACCAGCATTTAACTATAGCATTTTAGTACAAGGCATATGTCCAGCCATACTTAGATTTGTGAAATATTATATGAAAAAATACTACGAAACGCTATACACGCAGTGACAATTGATCAAAGACGTGTTCCTAATAAACTAAATGTATGTTTAAAGTTTCTAAGCAGCTTGTTCCTTATTATATAATGGATATGAGCTGAGTACATAATATAAGGCAATACACTTTACGTTCTTATTGTTATATTAGCTTTACTAGAACTTGCTAAATATGTTTTGTAGTAATACCAACACTCTCCATTTTACATGTTAAAATGGTTTTAATGTAACATAATATAAATATAAAAAATGCCTAGTACTGTTTTGTACGTTAATTAATCATACACAATATGGTCCACCGTGTTAAAAGGTAAGCATCCTTTCATCATACCATCAATATTCGGTGTTTCCTCGGATACACCAGCACTATTCGGTGGTATGTGCTCAAATACGCTAGCAATATTGATGTGTCCTCGAAAACACCATCAATATCGGTGTGTCCTCGGATACGCCATCAATATTCGGTTGGCCTCGGATACATCATCAATATCGGTGTGTCCTCGGATACACCATCAATATCGGTGTGTCCTCGGAAACACCATCAATATCAGTGTGTCCTCGGATACACCATCAATATTCGGTTGGCCGTGGATACCTCAGCAATATCGGTGTGTCCTCGGATACACCATCAATATTCGGTTGGCCATGGATACCTCAGCAATATCGGTGTGTCCTCGGATACACTAGTTGCATCAGTGTATCCTCGGATACACCATCAATATCGGTGTGACCTCGGATACACAGGCAATATTCGGTTCGTTCTCGGATACACAAGCAATATTCAGTTTGCTAAAGTGAATGACATTTAAGTTAGCATACGTTCCGCTAACAAAGATAGTAACTGGTCATAAGTTCAAGATGAAAAAAAATCAATTAATGTGCTGTGTCCACAGAATGACCCTCATAAATACATCATGAAGAATTAGTTAGTTGGAGATAAGTCCTAATCGATACTATATGCAAATGCGATCTGCAACCTAATCAATGGATTTACATGGCTCAATAATGGTCAACATTTCATCCATGTGTCCAATTTTCCATACATTAATATATAACAGTGTAAGACGTTTTTAATATACACAAATCTACGAGTGCTCGTACATAAAAGAATGATACAAAATGTCGAACAGGAAATATATCATGCACACAACGCAGTCAAACAAGTAACGCGCATTAAAAACAAACAAACGTGGATTTAAAGTGGAACAGGAAATTCAGAATTCAAGGACCACAATCAATCACAAACACGCACAGAAACAAACACCAACTACAAAGATGAATAATAGGCGGGATATGATAACACAAACATAAAAGGCTAGACAATATAGAGCTACCGTCTTGGAACGGTCAGTGCGAAAAATGCCTCTGGGTTTAAACCAGGTTCTAGGGTGCACCAATCCTCACTCTTACCATATTGTCATCCCAATAAAACGGGACCGTGTAAATAAAGATATTCCTGCCAGATTTTATTAAATGGATAAATAACTATTTAGACTTAAAGTACCTGACATCTCAAACTAGTTGACAACAAAAGGTACTCATAAATGATGGAGTGTTATTAAAAGTAAATCAAATATTAAACATATAATGGAATAAATAAATTGTTATTTCCTGGTTATGAAAAAGAACAAATCAATAGAGGCAAAACACAGTCTTGAATGGATCTTCTTTGTCTACATATTCTGTGCTATTATAATACACGTGTTGTGTTGCAATATTTAGAAAAAGATGGAGACAGGTTGAATATTTGATGTGTTTACGTATTACTCCTACTGATCATCACGTTAATCAGTACATACACCGGTGATAATATACATACACCGGTACCTATATCTGTGATATACATACACCTGTACATATATCTGTGATATACATACACCTGTACATATATCTGTGATATACATACACCGGTACCTATATCTGTGATAATATACATACACCGGTACCTATATCTGTGATAATATACATACACCGGTACCTATATCTGTGATAATATACATACACCGGTACCTATATCTGTGATATACATACACCGGTACATATATCTGTGATATACATACACCTGTACATATATCTGTGATATACATACACCGGTACCTATATCTGTGATAATATACATACACCGGTACCTATATCTGTGATATACATACACCGGTACATATATCTGTGATATACATACACCGGTACATATATCTGTGATACTCACAGCTCTTATGGTCTTATTTCATGTACCTACCATACAGCTATGTACATACCATACAGCTATGTACCTACCATACATAGCTATGTACCTACCATACAGCTATGTACCTACCATACAGCTATGACCAAGGTTATAGAGCATATAGATAGGTATGTGGCACGATTCCATCCGAACTTCAAAGTTGTTACCATTTATTTAAGAAAAAAAAAACAGCCAAAAACACGTTTTCATTTTTATTGCGCCAATTTCCCCGTAACGTGCTTCTAACTAGCCTTTGATTATTTTCGTGACGTCATCGCTCTAACGTCGTTATATTTTGCGGATTTTTTTCATAAAATAAACGTATTTTATCACTATGTTAATGTTTTATTATCTGTAAAATTGCAAAATATATACTTACGATTGTTTCAGAACTTTACACACAATGGAAAGCGCAGAAATGCAATATAAAAGAAACAATCGACGGTTTCCAAACGAATCGGCAACGTTATCGGCGCCATTTTGTGTTTGTATATTGCAGGTATGGGCTATGTATGTCTACTGCCCATTGACCAATAAAATCCCGAGAATTTTCTTTGCAGTATGACAAAACACAATGCCTACATAAACAACTGCGTCAAAGCTAAGGTAAGTAGAAAAAAACTCGTACTAGTCAAAATAAATACTGAAAAGGTGATCCCTTGGAAGCAACAAACACAAACAAGAGAGAAAAGTAGCAGACCCGGTTTTATTGAGTCTGTTCATGAGAGGTAATTACAAGATGCAACACCTTTCACGCCTCCTAGCACCGGCTTAAGCGATATTTTTCTTTAAAGCAACACAGAATGGGCTTGATGATCTTAAAGGACCAGTGAACAATTACACTACTGATTTGTAGTCGAGGCGACCTTTTACAGCAGTCACACAGCACTAAACAAACGCTGGTGTGAATGTCAATAAATACTAAAAAGGTGATCCCTTGGAAGTAAATAACACAAACAAGAGATAGAAGTAGCAGACTCGGTTATATTGAGTCATGTTCATGAGAAGTAATTATAAGATGCAACACATCTCACGACTCCTAGCACCGGCTTAAGCGATACTCTACTTTAAAGCACACAGAATTGGCTTGGTGATCTCAAAGGACCAGTAAATAATAATACTACTGATTTGTAGTCGGGTCAAAACTCTCTCAATCCCTCTTTAAAATGTTAATTATATTAATAAAAAGCTCTATATGAACTGTGTTTATAATATACCTTGAATTGAGAGACTGCTTTCCATCTGCATATCAAACCTTTTTGTAAAACAATATGGAATGTATTGAATTCGAATATCACAAAAACAACGTAGGTGTTAACTTTATTTTAAAAGAAAATCTAAAAAACTTTTTAAAAAATGTTAAAAGAATATAAATATAACATACACAATAATGAGATATATTAAAATAATTCAAATCAACATTAATGAAAAGGGAGAAAAATGGTCCTGTAGAGACCACACAATTTTAACAATAATTTACAAAGAAAACGACAAAAGCATACACAAAGAGTGGCAACGACAGGGCTTGTGAACTGGAACGGTCAGAAGGCATACTGGTCAGATTTTGAGATTGATTGATTGTATGTGTACACAACCTCACTATTATCCAGTCTTCGGCGTACAAACTGACAAGAATACGGTAAAATAGATTAAAGTACATGCCATTATATAATTTATTAACCGAGTTGGCAAAATGATATAATGCGAGGCTCTTGCCGAGCTTTATATACTTTTTGCAAACGATTTTAATACATTCAATAATGAATGAGAACGAATATAAGATTCTATTTATTACATAACGTATAACGTCACATTACGTCAGAAAACGTACATTAACGTGACGTGAACATCCATCCTTGAAGATATTTATCAGTGAAGGATCGATACGTGATAGGTATTCAAAGCAAAACTGCAAATGAATGTAAAATGAATGTAAAATCAAACTACATTTTACACTAGAAGAATTGCTGATTTTATTTGCTTGAAACACTATTTTATAAATACGCCATATGTTGTAAAATATCTTGATGACAGCACTCAAAATGGCCATCCTCAATTTATCTTTCTTTGCAAGTTTTCAATAGATCATATCACCTGTACTTTTATGGTGGTTTGATAATTAATTCACATTTCACCTAGTCATTTATAGCCTTGTTAAATATAACTTGTTTGAGAATAGTGCAAAATCTGCTTTAAATTGAACATCAGCAATCATCAAGGTGTTTTGTAATTGCCTTTAAAGTGTACATTTCTTGCGATAAATTTCTAAAAAAGCAAAAACATTATAACATTTACTCTTTGAATTAATCTGAATCAGCACTGCAGATTTATTTAGGAGATAAAAGACCCTTTGACATGGAAGTTTGTCTGGAGCTATGTAATTTCAACAACAAACTCATATTTGTTTTGTTGTAACTGTCTTACAATAGTGAATAATACACTCGGTTGTTTCCAAAACATGAATATTTATTAACTCTGTCGGCCATTTTAAAGATTATGTAGTTATTCACATGAGTATCGCTTGTAAACACTTTCTCTATAAGTTACCTATTATTAATGTCACTGGGCCTTTTTGGCTGTTCTACAGGGTCCATTACACGGACCGATTCCCAATCGGAAACCCCAATTTCAGGAAAATAAATAATCTCCAAAAAATGAGATGTCAGAAATCGGCGAATATAGGGCCGCATTATTTCAGAAATCGCCAAATACACAGCCGTATTTTTATTTATTCGGGCTCCGCGAATTAAACAAATTTAATTTGTTTTAGTAGTGCTCGAATTTTATCGTTATACGACGTGGCTTTGCCCGTGATATCAGTTTTCACGACCAACAACAATGTCGCATAATTGTAAATAATTACGCGAAAATCGTTTGGGAAAAGAGTGTTGAATCAATTTGGCCGTTCGCATTTATCGCTGGACTATATACAATAGTGCGGTACATCAAATACTTTAACTTATTTTTTAAGTCCGTATAAATTGACTGCTTTTGTAAGGTCCGTATAAAATAGGAAGTGCGACATCATTATATCCATTGTCAAAATTGCTTCTAAACGTGCTTTAGACATATGTGAAACGCCTTCTGCTGAAAAGGCAGAACTATCTCGATATACACTATAGAAATTTAAAAATAGGTCAATCCTGACAGCTAAATTAATAAATATTTTGCTCTTCTTTTTTCTTTTTTGCATCGAAGTTTACAAAGAGTGATTGCTCTTTGAAAAGAGTGTTGTTGAGTCTTCTTTGTATTACATTTATGTATGATTTAATAGTTTTTAGTTGTGTTGTTGTCCCAATGTCATCAAAAAATGCCACATTTTTCTCAATTATGGCAGGGTCCTTTTCCCAAAATACCTGGAAAAGACCCTGTGTCAGACACAAACATTTCGAAACTGCATCAGCTCCCAAATATTTATTACACAATGTATTTTGTCAGCACGTTTCATTCCAACGTGCTTTGAATAATGATTTAATTGGTCGATTTCCTACGGAATATATGGGAAATGTGTCCCGTTTCTAAGACCAAGACAAAAAATAATCCAATCGCAACATCTTGTACACTTCGTTTCAGCATTACTCAAATGTACATCGAATGTCACCATATTGGTTACGTCACAATAGCGTGACCCTCATTCCAAAATTATGTTTCTGCTATTTTCGGCAATCTCATCTACTCAAGATAATACTTACACCATAATGCAGAACATAATGACGAATTATGACGTCATTGCATCCGATTGCCGAAAAACACAGATACACAATTCTGGAATGTTAACCAGTTTTCCAGACAAATGACAAGTATATTTACATGTAAATTGCACTTTGGTGAATTTTGACTTTAATATCTAGAAGAGTTGACAATAGTTCGTAGGAAGAGTGGCATTGTCAGATAGGAAATTCATTTCTGCACACGACAGTGTACAATTTTGGGAAATTTTGGGTCCCACACTTGCTCAAATAATTTATACTGCGACTGAGCACGCAGTTGCGCGGGACGCTCAATGTATATCTATACTCCGGCGTCGGGTTACGTAGACTGATGCTGGGCAATTTACGGTACCGTTGGACGAGTCAAAGTGAGACTGAGCAGCTCAATTACTGAATTAGTGTGAGCTGGTACTCAGTGACTGTGCCGAGTGTCTCTTGACAATACTCAGTTGAGCTCCTGTGACCTACTTTTAACTATATCTATCCAATACATTACCTCAACACTTGAAAACATAAACCCGAACCTACCTTTCGTCACGAACTTTTCCACAATCATTACCCACGAACATTTGTGCAATAAGTTTAAAATGCTCAATGAAAATGACGTTTTCCTACCGTCCAGCAAATAATTAGCTTCCTCAAATTTTCAAGAAAAAATGTCTGCGCATGCACGGTAAAAATAAACCGGATATCCGATCACCAGTTTTATATATATACAGTTAGAATACATCCAGGAGATAGCAACTTATGTAATGACCAAATTTAACGTCCCGTTTATGTATCTTTATCCACAACTGTCTTTCCGTACTAGAAAAGGGTATTTGAATGAAGCGTTCATTGTATGCAGTATCGCAACATTCTAAACGAAATTAAAAAATATAGAATAGAGTTAGTCATATAGTTCGTTCTCGGAGGCTTTCTTTGTGTTTTATTTATATTCATATCAACAAGGTCACTCTGTGTTATACATTTATCGCCTAGTAATGTTGTCTCGTTCGATATAGGATATTGGATTATTTAATGTAAACTGTAGCATTTTATACGGTAAGAGTGAGGTTTAGTGCACTTCAGAACCAGGTTCAAACACTGCTGCATTTGTGTGTCACGGATCGTTTCAATGCGGTAGCAAACAACTTTATGATTATATGTTTGCTATGTCTGACACTTTACTTTTTCTTCCTGTTCTTCTTTCAAAAAGAGGCATAGCACGGCGTACCCTGTACCACTAAACTTCTTGGACAAACATTTTCTATTTGCCTCGTCCGTCCATCCGATGAAGACTTATCCAGTCGGTCACGTCTCTCATATCTCAATATATCCTTCGAGTATGTTACAGAACCATTGACACATATTCGTAAGTATTCCTGGAATCCGTATCCTTCTCCTTTCTAGGATGCGGCTCTCAATAACATTTAGGGTGTTGCTGCTCAGTTAATCAACATTCAAGTATTTTTTTGTCAGTTTTAAAACAGAATGAAAAACACACTGTTGCATCTATCATCGAAGCCAAGTATGTACTGTTTTCATTAAATAAGATGAGTTTTTGAGATCATTGCGTGTCACGAAACCTTGTAAATAAATGATAATATTATGTCTGACGGCTTTGAATTGTTCTTGCCGCTCCTTAAAGTCATAAATAGCCAATGACAATTAGTTTCCTGAAGCTATATAGTTTATTCGTTAAATAAATATAAAATCATGACGAACCGCAAAATATAAACGTTTCCTTTGTACAAATTGCTTCCTATTATACCTCTAACATTGTTCGTATTCGTTTTTCAAAGAAGAAATAATCGTTACAATGACTATGACAATTGTATATGCTTTAAAGAGCAGACGAATTACAATTATACTGTGATATTCTCCTGCATATTTAAATAATAACATATTGGCCATATCGCTTTACATCTAGCAGTACATTTTCACCATTTTCTATAGTTCTGTATTACGGTTCAGAATATAGTTTCCATTGAGTAATGGGCAATATAACATGTATTTGTGAGTATGTTTCAAATCTTGTAAACAAATAATTACACAAACGATCAGGGTATGTTTTCTAAAAAGAGATACAGATACAAGATTAATTGATGGTGATTAATACTGGACACGAACGAGTTAAATGTTATCAAGGAGACAGAACACTGAAACTAAAATCTCACACAAACGTTTAAGTGATTATGAATACGACTGATGATGAAAACAAAACTGTCGACGATATCAAAGAATTTGTGGAATGTCTGCCAAAGGTAATTAAAAACACTAAAGCAATGTGAACGTCTAACTCATTACGCG
Organism: Cyrtodaria siliqua; assembly: GCA_037043455.1. Classification (NCBI taxonomy): domain Eukaryota; kingdom Metazoa; phylum Mollusca; class Bivalvia; order Adapedonta; family Hiatellidae; genus Cyrtodaria; species Cyrtodaria siliqua. The sequence continues at coordinate 217,247 of JAWPHD010000261.1, forward strand.
GTCCGAATATTAACTTTCATATCCCATCCAACCCCTAGTTTGCATGTTTTAAAATTAAAACATTTAATAGATGGTTTTAAACAGTTATCGCATTCTTTTTTTCAGTAAAATATGTTTTTAAACATATTTTCTTGTCGAAATATCCGTTATAAAATCCAGCTAATATAAGCTTTCCAATCGCTTAATGGAATTAAGGCAAAACATGTGCTTTGTATTAGCTTATGCTAAATGTCCAATTGTGCATCATCAGAGTCTACGGAGATTAATTAGAAACGAGACAAAACTTATTCTATTCAAATGCAAGTCTGGTTGCATGAGGTCTCACACCTCTATTATCTCCCCTGAAAACTCACGGACCTAGAGACAAAAGGAAACAGAAAATAATTATTTCCTTTTTCTCCCTTATAGGCAGTTTTTAATTTGAAAAATAGTTTTTTCTTTGCTTTAGCATACATCTGCAGTGTAAAAGACAGATGATACAGAAAATCCCATTTGGATATGCGGTTTCATGCAAATTTCAGAATTGTTTGACCGAAGCACCGCATATTCAGCTGGATAGTGTATGAACTGTGTATTTTCCATAGGGGTCACATGAGCGAGAGAAAAAAACCTGGCTAACTCATGTATTTTATTGATTTAAATTACTGGTCTTGGCTATACTGAAGATATTAAACCAACACAATGTCTGCTGCACAGCTTTAAAGCCTGGAAAAGGCTGTACAGTACATCCTTTAAAGCCTGGAAAAGGCTGTACAGTAAATCTATGGGAAAATTTATTGAGGTGTGAGACCTTTCTCTGGACCTCGTATTAAGAAAAGAATATTGAAAAAATAAAGATAACAGATGTGCATCCCATCGTTACCATTTTTGCATTTGTGATCAGTTCTTTTGGGATTTAGTAAAACAATCGTTCAACGATAACCATCAGCGTGTGTCAAGATTGATATTGATGGAGAGAAAATGTCTGATTGTTTGAGTGTCGTAACATTACATATTCGTTCGGATGAAGTTGTGCAGTATAGTGCTAAGCAATAAACAGCAAAAATAGCATAAGTGTACTCGCGGACAGTGAGTGACCTGTGATTCACATTGCGTGGTCCCGCCTTAATTCCATTACGCGATGGGAAAGCTTTTTTTAGCAGGATTTTATAACGGATATTTCGAAAATAAAACACGTTTAAAACATTTTTTACTGAATAAAATGCGATAATTTATTATTATTTATCTGACCATTACAACTATCATCAACCACACATCTCAAACAATGATACCAGACACGTAAAACAGAAATCGGAGTTGGTAGAGTTTTGACTAATGTTCTAATCATAGGAACACTCATGTATCTCTTTACCTGTTTAATTTCAAATAAAAATACATTTACAAATTTAAAAAAAAAAGAGTCAACCTCAAGATTATATATGACCTTGTTTTACTTAAATATACGATATAGTTTAAAATAGAATTAAGTTTTAAATATCATAACATAAATACTGCCGTGCATAAATCACCTGATCAGTATGCGGGAGAGCAGTAATTTATACTATACGAATGCATATGATAATGATATATGGCGTTTATATTGCCAAATTTGGTGACTCATACTTTTCCAATGGTCATGAATAAAACGTTGAAACAACGGTCGGGTGTGTCTTTTTGCAAAAACGTTCATAAAATATTGAATACTTAGAAAAATGCAGAAGTTACAGAGAAAATTGCATAAAAGCAAAAAGGTTCGTACACATTGAATTCTCTAGATGCTTCAAAAAACATAATAATGCTATTTCGATTCCCGATATAATTAGACAATACTGTGTTTACGTAATAAAAACATAATCTGCGATAATTTGTTTAATTCCACAATAAGGTCAGAATGAGATTCGTTGCACCCTAGAACCTGGTTTAAACCCCCAGCGGTATATTTTGCCATTGACCGTTCCAAGACGGTAGCCCTGTTGTCAACCATTTTATGTTTCTGATAACATCTCTTGCCTTTTATTCATCTTTGTAAGTGTTGTATGCTTCTGTGCGTGTTTTTGGTTGACTGTGGTCCTGGAATTCTACATTTCCTGTTTTGTATCTATTCTTAAATGTAAGTGTACGATAAAAAGGTAAAAATAGATCCCCTCGACTTGAATTTTCCCATGATATCGGTATTTGCGATGGTCATCTGTCGTCTCGATTGTCTGCCTAGTCGACTGAAGGTTAGACGATGTGTGATGAAACCGTTCGCATTATTTTAATATCAATGCGCAGTTGGTATATCTTCAGTACGCTCTGTTTTATTATCCATTTTACGACAGAAAGCTGCTTAACGTCTTGCTGCGCCATTGCCTTGCTATACTGGAGTTAAATCAAGTTCACAGTTGTATGATCGTGTAATAAACGTAATTGATTTTCAATAACAGTAGTATCATTCGAAGCCACCAGGCAGGATTTAATAACAATCATGAAAATGACAATAAAAGTAGTACGTGCTGCTGTAAAATAATGCGTGCTGCTGTAAAATAATGCGTGCTGCTGTACTAATGGGTGCTGCTGTAAAATAATGCGTGCTGCTTTAAAATAATGCGTGCTGCTGTAAAATAATGAATACTGCTGTACTAATGCGTGCTGATGTAAAATAATGCGTGCTGCTTTAAAATAATGCGTGCTGCTGTACTAATGCGTGCTGCTGTAAAATGATGCGTGATGCTGTACTAACGCGTGCTGCTGTAAAATAATGCGTGCTGCTTTAAAATAATGCGTACTGCTGTAAAATAATGCGTGCTGCTGTACTAATGCATGCTGCTGTAAAATAATGCGTGCTGCTGTAAAATAATGCTTGATGCTTTAAAATAATGCGTGCTGCTGTTAAATAATGCGTGCTGCTGTACTAATGCGTGCTGCTGTAAAATAATGCGTGCTGCTGTACTAATACGTGCTGCTGTAAATAATGCGTGCTGCTTTAAAATAATGCGTGCTGCTGTACTAATGCGTGCTGTTGTAAAATAATGCGTGCTGCTGTACTAATGCTTGCTGCTGTAAAATAATGCGTGCTGCTAAATAATGCGTGCTGCTGTAAAATAATGCGTGCTGCTGTAAAATAATGCGTGCTGTTGTAAAATAATGCGTGCTGCTTATGGCACATCGATTTTTTAATAGGAAAATAAAACAAACACTTGATAACATCCAAATATAAAACTATATATATTATTTTTTTTTTTACAATTGATGGCTATATGTAAGAACACATGAAAACCAGATTATAATCATAGTCTAGATAGTGTATACATAACACTTTATATTTGCGGCCAAGCAGCTGTTAAAATAAACGTAAAAGATGTTACGGGAAGGCCCCCTTTTTTGACGTTGTATAAGGTTATGTGACGGTAGGAGCTTATAGGAAAATAGAATCTCAGATTCGTGCTAATTTGTTATTGAATTTATTAAACTCGCGGGTTAAAATAATATGATGCTCGGCAAGCTAACACCATTTACAAATTCAAAAAAAACTTATCACGAATGTGAAATTCTGATATTATTTTGGTCTTCGTCATTTGCATTCTGGACTCAGTCAATACGAGACAAACTTAAAGTTCTGTGCCAATATCCGTACTGAGAACACCTGTTAACTTCTGTACAATAGTTCGTGTATCTTAATGCAAGACGATAGTAGATGCCGAAATTACTTCAAGACATGCTCATCAACGGAGCAAGCCAGGTGTCAAACAGAAACAAAAACGACTGCATCGCTGTACAGCAAAAGGAATTTACTTTACAATTGTAAATAAAAGCTAAGTGATGCACAAATGATCGGTTACACCTTTTGTTTGTATTACAATACAAACAAAATGTGTTGACGATCTTTAACGTGTTTTTACTTCAACCAAATTGAAACAGAGAATACACATCTATTGTAGAAGAGGCGAAAATTGCGTTATACGGATTTGCATATAATAGATAACGAATTTGGCTGTCAATACAATTAAATGTAAGGATCTAAAAACGCCATATTTCGTAAGCGATAAATACTGCTCGGTCATTAGCATCTTCCTCGTTGTTTTACCGCCAACGCAAAACTTGCTTCTGTACTTAATATTGATCACAGAATTACAGATTTGAAGTGATGATAGCAAAAGTCTTTCATTGTATATCAGAATTAAGTTCACAACACGATGTTTTGATACAGAACAGAACACACTTTTATTCAGACTTAAACTATACAGTTTCTCGTCTGCAACATGTTTACAATATTTAAATCTAGTCAGAAAAATCAATGCAAATATACAATTTACACAAATAGATAAAAAATGTACACAGAGGACGGTCCTTCTTTAATTTAGACCGTGTTACTTCTTAATTTAAAAGCATTAAATATATAATGTGACAAATTATTTACTAGTTTTTGCAATCTTGCGATTGCAAAAGTTCAATAAATTTGAAAACAGATGGATTCCTTCTAAAATAAGTTGCACATATCGTTTTCGTAATTCATTATATTTATTACAAATTAAAACAAATTGATACTCGTCTTCAATATCACCAAAACTGACATTTTCTTTCGTTTCTCTCAATTCTATTGGGTCCATATCTTCCTGTCTCAATTCTCAGCATGTGTGATGATAGGCGTAGTTGTGTTACGACACTTCTATATTTTCGGTATTTAGAAATATCTAAATATGTTTCATAAACGAAGTTTACTTTAACGTTTTCATAAAATAGTAAAACATTATTTTCCGCAATATCCGATTACCATTTCTGAATAAAATTGTATATTAGCCGTACCTTTAATCCTTTGCAAAAGTATTTCGGGTTTACACTCGCTGGATTCTCCCATATATATCCATAACCGTGACTATAAAGCAAAGACTTAACATTAGCGGTCCAATTTGTTTTATCTGTTAGACAATCACTTAGTGAAACGGCATATGCAGTTTTTAAAACACAATTGTTGGTATATAACAGTTTAAAACAATATTGTATAATCCTACAAAATCTATATATATATATAACGGGTATCTAGCCAATTCGCCATACATAAACACCTGCGTTGCTGGTTGATAGTTTCACATTTAGCACCTTTTTGCAAAACTTTAAGTGTATTCTCTTCAACTGTTTTGATTTAGTGTTTCCCTATACTTCACATGCATAATTTAGAATTGATGTTACAAAGGAATCAAACAGCTGGCATAGTGTTTTAGGAGTGAAGTCATACTTTTTTATATTATGCAAAAGTACTCCCATGGCTTTTAATCCTTTTCCAGAAAGGTTTTGTTGGTTTAATATAAAGGACCCTGTATAGTTAAATACAACGCCTAAATAATTAAAATCATTTACAGTTTTCAACTGATCCCCCGAATAAATCCATTTCTCATTGGCTAAAAGTCCACCTCTCCGTCTGAAAACAACGATCTTAGTTTTGCCTGTATTCACTTCTAGACCCCATTGCAGCAGTAATCATGTAACTTATTTAGACTACATTGCAGATCCTCGTGTGTCTCGCTCAAAATAGCCATATCATCCGCAAAATATAAAAGCATTAAGGTAACATCCTTAATATTAAGTCCACTGTCGGGTTTTGATTGTAAATATAGTTATAGATCTTCAATGAAGAGTGAGAAGAGAATCGGAGAATTTGTCTCCCCTTGCTTCAAACCAACCGTCACCTCGAAGAAGCCCGAATAGTTTTCACAGTGTCAAACACAACATTTAACTGTTTCATACATCGCTCTCATAATCCGTATTTTTTTTCCATTTATTCCAAGCCTGTAAAGTTTCAACCATAATGCTTTCCTATACACTGAATCAAACGCTTTCTTCAAGTCAACAAATGCACAGTATAACCGTTTGCCATTTATTAAGGTATGCTCAATTAAACTTTGAAGTGTGAAGATTGCACCCACCGTAGAAAATCCCTTTATAAACCCGAATTGCGCATCGGATAGTACATTATGCTTTTCACACCAATCAGCTATTCTCTTATTAAGTACTGCTGTGAATAGTTTCGACATGCAACTGACCAACGTAATCCCCCGATAATTATTGACGTCATTTTCATCTCCATTTTTAAATAACGATATCATTATTCCCTCTGACCAATTTTCCGGGAAACAGCCACAGTCTAATATAATGTTGAATAATTGCGTTAAATGCGATAACAAAATATCGCCCGCTTCTAAAAAGTATTCATTTAGAATTGTGTCCCCTGCTTATGCCTTTCCACGCTTGAGTTATTTTATGCAAGCTTCCACTTCCGCTTCCGTTATGACCATATCCAACTCTTAAAATATAGGGTCGTTTTTGTCAAAATCATTCGATTCACAAAACTCTTCAGCCTCGTAATTTTTCACTACATTTATCTCAGTTGCTAAGTTTTTAAAATATACTAGAAAATCATTTACGCTCACATCGGCCCTTTTTTTACTTTTCGCTCTAGTAAACAATTTCCAAAAATCTTTAGGTTGCTTTCCTTTCAGTTTTTCTTTTTTTTTTCCATCTCAATAAAATTATAACTCCTTCGTTTCCTTTTAATTAGCAATTTGTAGACTTTGCTTTTTGCACAAAGCTCCACACGATTTGCATCACTTCTATGCGCATTAAACTGTTTCTTTTCGAAACATTCATTGTCAAACCATTTCGCTTTGGTCAATGCAGTTTCTTTAAATGTACCCTCTGGCTTAATGATTACATTATTCTTAAATAGTGGTTCGGCTACAGTGTTTAAAATATTGACAAATGCAAAGACCGTGTCATTTACACTTTTCTTGTCATGCTTGTCTATCACATCTAGTAATCTATTCATATCCGGTAATTTAGCAATAAGATTTCTTCGAAAAACATCCTTATTTTCTGAATTCCACCTCATTTTTAGTAAAATCTTTATTGACTTCGCAAGTATGTTCCCGTTTTTCCCAACAGGCATGTAAAGAAAATTGCAATGGGGCGTGGTCTGAAAATTCATTAAAATCTAATACCTGGAAACCGTTAATATACCCTTGGGCGTTACTCGTGTTATCGACTGTGGCACGTAACAGGAGTATATCTGAATCATAGTCATCACAATCAATTTCACGTACCTGCGCATCTTGCTCAATGTAATCAGCTTTATTTCCAACACTCCCATTCATGTCCCCAGACACTATAACTGTACCAAGTTTATCAAAATAATCTACATCATTTTGTAACAATTCAAACAAATCACAATTAATTATATTAAACACAGGTGAACCCTCGCCCAACATATACGGGCCACACAAATAAACATCACTTTCAAAAGAGAAAAAAACGTTTATCAAGTTTAATCCAAATTATAGTATCATGGTGGTTTCTGATTATTTTAGTTCCCTTGTGCAAACTTTCTCTATACAGTAACACAATTCCACCACTACTACGTTTTGCATTTTTATGCTTGAATTTGCGATAGAAATTATATGTTTTATATCCATTAAACTCTATATTACTCTTACTGTTGGTCCATGATTCAAGTAGAAATATAATATCATTATTTCTTAATAAACTCGTTTCTCTATCGACAGTCCATTACAGTTCCAGGTTAAAACTTTGACATCATCCTCGGTTGGCCCCTATGCTGGAATCTTGCCATAGGCTCCATCAGTTATGTTTCTGAAATGAGCTGTTTTAACGGAGTTTTTTAACTTAGCGCTGTCTTGTCAATATACTAGGTGGTGTTCCTTTTAATTTAAATGGACACACGGCAATCATGATTTTTTAAAAAAAAACTCAAGGCGTCCAATGACCACCAGATGTGATTTATGCAAAGGGAAATCCCAATCTACACATTGGTGTAGGTGATATAGAAAATACACAAATATACCCAACTTTGACCTATACCCAACTTTGACCTTACAAGTCTTAGTGTGACATTGACCTTGGTAACTGGAAGTAAAATGTCACACGCGATTGTCGTATCATAATAATACGAATAACAAACGGTATCCCAATCCGTCCATTCGTTTAGGAGATGCGGCGAAAATCTAAGTTGTGACATTGACCGTGTCACTGACAGGAACCTGGGACTTAAGCGTGACACGTCGACATGATGTGAAACAGGAAAAAATCGGATCCATTCACCGGTTTTATAAGTTCGGACTGGGACACGAAACGTCTCGTTCGGACAAACGGACAAACGAACGAATGGTCCGATCACACAATATAACACAGAATCTTCGACACCGAGCATAAAAGCAATATACATACCTGTAGTTTGTGTCTCTTTAAATGTATTTGGTATTCTAGTATATAGTAGCAGTTGTTTTAAATTAATTTATGTGAACTTATCCTTACCTGGCTGTATAGTTCATTACCATAAATATAGTTTACTTATGCCTTTACGGTTGAAGAAGTATAACCGTATGCTTAGACAAACATGATCTTTAAATGAACATTCGAGTCAATACACTCAGGCTGTTGTTTTGGTCTCGCCAACATCTCTTCAAACAAAACACGGAAATAGTAACAATAAAGTCTTCACAGCTATGCAGTTACATGTCATAGGAGTAGGGCAACTTCGTTTAAATCCTCTCTGCACACTGAAATCCTGGACGCGGAATTATATACACTCAGGAACAATGGTAAACGTGCCAGAACAGTTCCATTAAATACATATTAGCTGGACGAATAATAACCAGACGTAGAACGAACAAGGAAATATGTGGGATGCAGTATTGGGATTTTTTATTTCATTTACTTCCTTCTGCTAATAGACTTTTGTTTACTCGAGTATAGTTTGTCAATCTGGCTGCAAAATTGTGGGACACTGTCGTCAAGGTGCGTTTCTATTGCTAGAAAAACAAACTTCTTTTGAAAATTTACTAACAATTAAGTCAATAGTAATATGCATAATAATTGTTTAATACGTTTTACTAATAAAATCCGGGATTTCTACGTTAAAGGTATTTAACATCTCTTATATAAGACAATTAACTCAGATAATTTAGTAGTTTGTCTGTGCTGGAAAACATAGTTTTATCCAAACCATTTTCAAATGTAAGATGTTTTCAATGTTTCAATATTTTATTTATTTAAACCACATTTTGTTCTGATATCAACGTTATTATTAAAATGTCGCACACAGTTTGGCTTCCTGAACCACTGCGCCTAAGTACACTTAACATCGATAATGAAACAAACTACGCAGCTTATATGAATCACACTCGATGATGGCGCGGATGACAGCGTCAGCCCGGTGATCTGGATGCGGTTGAAACCGGATAACTTTAATACATAAAACAGGGCTTGGTAAGCGACTTCCAACAAATGCACGTAGAAATTATTGCTTAATAATACCGCATAATGTGTTTTACTTTCCATGTTTTAAATATGAAATAAGCAATTATCTAGTATATACGATATCTTTGTAAATAGGGATAAAAGTCGACCAGGAAATATAGCACTCACATCATTGAATTGAATTGGGTTTTAAGACGCACCAACGCATGAAAGGTTATATGGTGCCTAACAGGAATGAACGTGCCAGGCTCATCCTCCATTTACATCAAGATGAAACATGGAGAATGGGCCTAGAATCTTCTTACCTGCAGAACTGCAGATTTGCTGCAAATTCTATATTAAACACTCAATTTACGATGGAGCCATGTTTGCATGCACGGTGTCATGATAAAGTCCTTGAATGAGCATGACAAAATGAATATGAATGTGGGGGAGAGGGAGTGGGGGTCATACTACTCCGCATGTAACAGTGTGTTTATGAGAAAACAGTGGTTGTTTTCTACCACGGCAACCATAGAACACAGTCTACGAAAATCGCATACAAAACAAACAAAAATTATCAGGAAAATTAGAAACTACGTATGCGACACCACAAACATTAAAGGGTTGACATAAGGGTAACCCTTGAAATAACCCTTTGAAACGGTCAGTGGAGAAAAGGCCGTTGGGTGTTTAAAACTGGTTCTAGAGCGTATCATACGGGACAGTGCCCGTAAATTAAAGAAATTCCCGCCAGACCTTTTACAAATAAGACCGCATTGGTAGGTAAATTTACTAAACATTACGTCTAAGATCACTAATTAGTGTTAAGATATGTTGTTAGGTAAAGTCGCTTAAGAAGTAGTTTTCGACATTGTCAACAGTTCTGCCTTTTTGTTATCAAATTCTATACACGGTAAATAAAAGGTTACGTGATTTATTTGTGTTGCGTGTGCATGCGTGCAAGTCTTCAACCGAATAATTAAACAAATTTATTACGAAATTCTAAGATTTCCGATTTCACATTACGCAACAAAAATGTAGTCCTCGGAGAAGGGATTGCGTGTATTTGTGCAGGAATGATTTCACTTTCTAGGGACTCAATATCCTCACAATTGCAGTCAAGTTTCTCAAAAGTGCAAATAAATCACGAGAATACGTGGCTTTAAGAGCGTGCATATCCATATATAAAATCAGTATTTAGTATGGTTTTTCTTCACAAATAAATACGGAAGACAATTGCAAAATGATAACACTTTGCTTATGTCATACACCTGTATATAACCAACGTTATGGTACGCGTAACATAAGCTAATCGTGTATTTGGCTGATTACGTGACGCATCACATATTAAGAACCTCATTTCATTTGTTGTTGACGGGACTCTGATGCCTAACCATAGACATCTCAAATGTAAAACGCTAGCCATTAGAGTATTGCGCCATATTTCATTTGTATAATAAACAATAATAAAGTAGAATGGATGTTTAAACATTTCTGATACACATTCATCGTGGTCCTCCTTCATGTATAACGTCAGTCAAAGAATGAATGAATGAATGAATGAATGAATGAATGAATGAATGAATGAATGAATGGTGTTTTACGGCACGTCGACACATACATAGGTGCACAAACACTTATGAAAGATGAAGAAAAGAAGTAGTAATTAAAAATTAAAAATTAATGTAAATATATAAAGATAAACTATTTACAAATAAGGGATGGTATGGTAGTAATATACGGGCGCATACACAAGTAAATATATATAACAGCATATTATAAAGATTTATAAAGTCTGATTTCTTTCAGGAAATCTAAAACAAGACTAAAATCTATAGTATCAAATAGCTATAGCGTCTCCGTGGCCGAATAGTTAACGACGTTGCGTTTATAAACCTTCGCCTCTCACCGCTACGGGTTCGATCCCACTTGTTAGTGAGGAAGTGTCCATTCTTACGGAAGGCGGGAGGTGTACAGTACTGCCTCCATCACAAAAAATCGACCGTCATATATAACCTGACATGAGTTGAAAATGACGTAAAACACCATACAAACAAACTGCCGAGTGTAGTACCTTTGCCGCATAGGATCAGTCTACACATTCCAACAAGAAATGGTATCATTCGAGATATCTTAAAGATATACTGTTACTATTTCTTGATAAATAGTAAAGCCTGGTCATAATACGCAAAGAACTTCAGAAACGAAATAAAGAAAGTTTAATTAATATTGTAGCATGAATATTTTGCTTTTTAGAAGTATTAGTTCCGATGTTAAACCTGTCTTTACTGGGAGCATCTGTAGATAAATAGATACCTAGACGATTACCACTAAAAGACGTTGAATAATTGCTTTCATTTGGTATGTATAGGCAATTCCGCTCCATAACAATAGCTAACGATGGCATTTCCATTCACTTCAACTCATCTGCCGGTCTCTAGCAATCCCGCAAGCTCGTTAACCGTTCTCGACAATTACTTGAAGGTTGATAGCTCAAAGATGTTTTGCAATCTTTCTGCACAATTTAATCATGGTATACACATGTGCTGATCACGGAAACTGTACTTGTTGGTGGAATCTTCAAATTCGATGTTTTCAATGCAAACGCTTTCTACAAATAAGTATAAAAGTCGAACATGTTTTAAAATATATACGTTAATCCTTTCATTTTGTTTAAATTGTGGAAAATACCTTAAGGTAAAGAACACTCATTAAAACACAACCCGTATTTAGAATTATTATTGCCAGATGTTTATACATTTTAAAACACATACTGAGCCAACGTGTCCACATATTTTCAAGTTATAAAACGACTGGTTGTCCTAAAAAGCGATACCGAAATCAAAGATGGAATTTACATATGTCAAATTCGTCAAGTGTTCTTGTATATAGAATAGCTTATGGATAGCAGATAGTTGTTCAGTATAATATACATAGATTATCTATATACGATATACATGCGACAAATTTAAGTCAAACCATCACATGTTATATTGCACGTAAGCCCATACACATGTGGCAACAACCTCGTGGAATTGCGTGTTTCAGCAATGACTGCGCATTCAAGATGCTCCCGATTACGGTCAAACTATGTTTATCGTTCAGTGTTACCTGAGTGATAAAGACTTTATTTCGAGTATAAGTGTACATTATTACCGTCTAGTTGGCTTTAAATCACATGATCCTTCAATTATATTTACATGTTAATAGAAAATTTACACCACAACTCTTCTCGGACTTTGTAATTTTTTCAACACAATGCGGACTTGACCTGCCATCTGATAAATTGTTTGCGACATATGAAGTCAATGTTGCCATACACACTGCCTGTATCTATTTATTTGTAGCAGTTTGCAACTTTGTATTACAGTTATAGGACTGACCCAAAAATATGTAGTAGTCTCGACTCAGCTGAAGTTACATGATAATCAGCTTGGTGTCGGCATACCCAGAATGAGGACAATAAAATGGCAATAAATCACCTAATAGCTAAAACTTTGTTCATGCAGAATTAAATGTTAGAAGTATATCTCACTGCCTTATTCCTGTTTGCAGATAGCATTTTGTTACACCAACTTATTTCTATTTTTTTAAATGCGCCTATCTGCTGTCAGATAATTGATGCCCTGCTGTGCGAAAATGGGTGTTTTATTGCTCTGGGGTCAGTTAATTACATGGATGAATTATAGAGATTCTCTCAATAAACAGAGGAAACTCGGGTCAGATCCTAGAACTGATTATATTATATTTGTTTTGTAACATGGTCACTGAAATTCCCTTTGTATGTGCACAATTGTAATCATTAAAATCTTTAAATGAAAATATCACCTGTCAGAATAAATGGTGTACTCTAACTACCAGTTATTGGAAATACAATGTAAGAGTATGAAATTGACATGCTACAAATCAAAGAGAGGCTACGCCCATCTCGATGTTTAATTAACGCGATGAGATCATACTCTATCTATTACTTACTGCGTAATGTCCTAAGTTACACAAATACCGAAAAACGTAATTTTAAGCTTAAATAAACATATTGTGCCGCAAACAACGCAGCATAGCACAAACTTATCCTGTAAACTAATTAAGGAAACCAGCCTAATGTTATAATGCTTACAGCGTTCCCTGTCTAAATGTTATGAAACCGTTTTATTTGCGCGGCTCCCTTAACCCGTAACACATATTAATGGACTGTTCTTTCTTTGAATTAAGACCATTCCATTTATGTGACAAAGATGTGGTTTGGGGGAAATGACTGATCAGCAGCTGGAAATTGTAAACCATGATCAGCCTGTGAGTTACGCTGATCTGGGTTTACAATGGACGCAAATGCTATTATTATAGTCGTGATTAGCGGGTTAAGGGTTAATGTTTTAAACGTTTGAAATTTTGTTTATAGGCACGGTGTCAGTGGAACCCTGTTATAATGCATATGATTATGATAATTAATATAAAACAAAAATAATGAGACTTGACGGATTTATTTTTAAATAAGGTCGATAGTAATGTTATTTTTTCAAATTTCATTTTATTGTCTATTTTGTATATACTAATGTAACGATGTATTACATGTTGAAGGTTGTGCACTCGTGCGATGTTTTGTGTGTCCATAGTGTTTCCGTAGTGTGTCCCTACTTGTTCTGTTTACCGTTAGATTAAGTTTCAAACGCGCACAATGAAGAGAGTTTACTTTTGTTGTCTCGCCCACGAGAGTGGGTAGCGAGACATAGCAGTCACATTTCCGGCGGCGGCGGCGGCGGCGGCGGCCACACTTTAAAACAACTATAACTCAACAACCACTGCTCGATTTTTCTGAAACATTGTCAGATGCTTTTTTGGATCAAGGGACATCAAGTAATGCTACAAATTACCAATGTCAAGGTCATATTTTGCGTTATTTTCCCAAAACTTAACCTTGGTTAGGTAACTTAACCTCAGTTAACTGTATGTGATTGCCTCATTTTCTTTGTATGATACTTGGTCATATGTATTTGTTGGCATTGGTGGTCATCACTGAACGACAAAAACTACCAAGGTCAAGGTCATATTTTGCGTTATTCTCCCCAAAATTTACCTTAGTTAGGTAACTGAAGCTCAGTTAACTTTATGTGATTGCCTCACTTTATGTCTTTGATACTTGGTCATATGTATTGTTGGCATTGGTGGACATCGCTGAATGACAAAAAAATACCTAGGTCAAGGTCATGTTTTACGTTATTTACCCTAAACATCAGTTTGGTTAGGTAAGTTAACCTCAGTTAACTTTTTCTGATTACTTTCTTGTTTTGATACCTGGTCATATGTATTGTTGGCATTGGTGTACATCACAGAACGACAAAAATTACCAATGTCAAGGTCATACTTTGCGATATTTTTATCAAACTTAAACTTGGTTAGGTAATTTAACTTCTGTTAACATTATGTGATTGTCTTACTTTATGTCTTTGATACTTGGTCATATTTATTGTTGGCGTTGGTGAACATCGCTGGACGAAAATAATACCAAGGTCAAGGTCACATTTTGCGTTATTTTCAAAAACTACACTCTGGTTAAACCACATAACCTCACTAACTTGAACTCCTTATGATTACCTCGCCTTAATTTGTTTGATACTTGGTCATATGAAGTGTTGTCTTCGGTGAACATCATTTAAGCACAAATTTACTCAAATATTTCATATATGCCGTTTGCCGCGGTGGGCGAGACACCCACAGACCGATGTTTTGTTTTGTTTTAGACTTGTTTCTAATCATTCAAATGTCGAAGAGCGAGACTCCGTCATCAAAATAGTTTTAATAGAGAATGTTTGATAATTTTATAATCCATTGAAAGAGTGTAACTCACAGCAATAGGACATCTGCAGAAATCTCTTATCTTGACTGTTCCATTTACAAACCCATATTGACAACTACAAGTAGAACAAACCTAAATATACTAATGTTGAGTTAATAATGCGTAAATAAATAGTTTATGCAGCTTGCCAAACACGATTTATATGCAAATGATGCAATGCGGAGATATAATAAAATATCGTTTTATTTTTTTTAAATTACGTTGAGAACCTAAAACAGAAACTCTAATGCTTTTCTGTAAAAACGGGTATCCGTGTCCTTTCTAGTTAACCACTTGAACATTGATCACTTAAATATGGACGACTGTTACTGGTAAGATAGATCGTCTTTATTTGCATAAAAACCCTCCTCAAGAACATATCTCGAGCTATGCCACACCATGCTTAAGCATGCTTCATAATATGTATATAAAATATCGTCACCAGGACCTTGCGTTATAATATTGTTTTATAATCACACTGAATAACATAAAGAAACCTTACAAACTTCCTAAGATCCTTGGTCATGATCTCTTTCATACTATCTTTGTTAAACTTGTTTATCAAAAGAGGTTATGACACATCATTCTGCAACGCACTGCATGCTTGGTGGTGGACACATTTACAGTTCGCCACTATGATTTCCTCTTTAATTGTGCGATGACCGGACAGGCTGTTGACCCTATGATGACGTCTCCCGAAAGCCCAAAACGACTTTTGCCTGCAGTCTTGTCTTGTCGTTCCCTCAATGGTTTATTTACGTGTTGCTCTGCCTTCTGCAAAGTCACTGAGTACCTTTTTTGTGGCTTTCTAGGCTATTTGTTTTTCGTATTTATATATACACGATCATCTTTGTGTTTTACTTATACACCACTCAACTTTTATAATCGGTCACCCAGGTTTTTTGAAAATAACACAAAATATTGGTATGTAAAAAATAACACAAAATATTGGTATGTAAAATACATACCAATATTTTATTAAGTTTATCAACAAGGTTTTAGTCCAATCAAGGCAGATTAAGTTTTATAAATTGCTAGCGATATTTGTTAAACGACGCCAGTTAAAATTTCAAATGAAAATATGAATTATTAACAAATATATAATTCTTTGAAAAGTGACCTATTGTAAAAGTTGAGTAGTGTATTGCCTATTAATGCTGCCTTGTTGGTTAGAGAATAGTTCATGGCGGGGATTTCTTTATTTACATTGTCCCGTTTTATTGGGTTGACAATAGGGTAAGTGTGAGGTTTGGTGCACCCTGGAATCTGGTTTAAACCCCCAGCGGCCTTTTTTTGTCACTGACCGTTCCAAGGCGGTAGCCCTATTGTCAACCCTTTTGTGTTTGTGATGTCTTATTTGGCATTTTATTCATCTTTAAATTTGTTCTTTGTTTCTGTGTCCGTTTGTGGTTGACTGTCGTCCTTGAATGCTGCTTTTCCTGTTCGATTGTTATATCTATATTTACTCTTCGCTATATAGTTTCTATTTCAAATGTTCATAGATATGTTACCAACACTGGCTAGTACAGTAGCTAAAATCATTCGAATGCAAAAGGCATTGCATCCGTGTTATTTCTCATGAAGTTCCAAACTCTACTCGACACATTGTATTTATTACATTTCGTTCAGCCAAGAGGACCATTCAATAAAATAAAATCAATTTCGAAGTCAATTTCTTCTGAAACCGCTTCATGAATTAAATCACTCGTTATGTTTCTGGTCTCGTAATTGTCTTCTATGAAGTTTGAGTGTTTCATCATCGTCAAATATTTGTTTGTAGGAAACTATATATGACTGTAGATATAAAAGTCTAACATAAAATGTAGCTTTCACAGAATAGAGTCAATCAAACCCACGGCATGTGCATTACGTGGTCCGAGTATTACCTTTCATAACCCATCCACTCCTTCTACAAGAAGCAAAAACGGGGTTGGCTTGGGTATGAAATAAAACCTTATTTTCGGATAAAACAGTTTGCATAAATTAAACATTTAATAGGTAATTTTAAACAGGTTATCGCATTTTTTCAGCAAAAAATGTTTTTAAACGTGTTTCATTGTCGAAATATCCGTTATAAAATCCAGCTAATATAAGCTTTCCCATTTAATGGAATTAAGGCGGGACCACGTAATGGACAACAACAACTTACAAGGTGTTGTGTTTGTTCAATACAATTCTGGATACATCCTGAGTTGTTTCTTATTATGTTTTTATATATCCTTTCAGTAACATTTAAGTGTATTATTTGCTAATTTCTCTGGATTGTTAGAGATTTCCTTTTGATGGAATGTACTTTTATTTACACTGTTTTGTCAATTTATGCGTTGAAGACCGGATCATAGCGAGGTTGTGCACACACATAAAATCTATTGAAGCTAACCTATAGGCCTTATTACCTACTGATCGTTCCAAGTTGGTAACCCTGTCTTCATCACAAAGAAATATAAAAATATCGGACAGGGAAAGTAACATTCACGGAGGACAGTCAACCACAAAACAGAGAAACAAACATGCAAACAGACAAACAAGAAGGCAAAAGTAACAATAAAAGCAAACGACATCACAAACACAAAATGGTTGACAATAGGGCTACCGCCTTGGAACGGTCAGTGACAAAGTATGCCACTGGGGGGTTTAAACCGGTTCTAGGGTGCACCAAACCTCACAAGTTATGTTATGTAGTGTCCTTTTCATTGTTTTAAATATGCTCTTATTTCGGTTTGTGGGGCAGTATACCAAGACACAAGCCCAAGCCCATCAAACCTTCAAAGCGATATTTGATTATCTTGATCGAGTATAAGGTACCGTAACAGTTAAAGATTGATAATATGTTGTTTGCGGTTGAACTAGTTCAGTTCAATGCGTACAGCCAGTTACAAGAGACATATTTATAACCATTCATTTAATGATAGATACTGATAACATATTGCTTAACATAAACATATGTCTGATGTTGCGTCCGCACGCTATACGTTTAGTCTCCAGCTTGTTGCTTAGCTATATTGGTCAAGTGAAAGGCAAGTGAATGCGACAATAGTCTTCTTTGTCTCTTTAAACAATAAAAATTACATCTCTGAATCTGCTCAACGAGTTGTTGTTAAACTTTGGATGTGCATTGGGTCTCTCTCTCTTAAGAATGTTTTGTAGTCGTCAACCTATATGAAAGTGTTTGCTTCAAATAAATACCATTTGCTCTGTAACCGCTTATTGAATTCCAATAAAATGTCAGCTGTCCTTGGTTGTCTTTTGGTCACTGTCAATTGTTTTTCATAGGATAATATGACAGAAATGATTCTGTCTTAAACAAATTAGCTGAACAAAGCAAAAGCTAAACAGAAAATGTAACATTCAAAGGACGCCTTCACCAAAAGCACACATTTAAAACAATGAGAAATTACAAGGATAACTAGAATTTGGTTACAATAGTTATTCTGTGACGTTATTTTAGAAATCTGCTTTTAGTTTCGCCCGTCAACCGTTACTCGTAATATACCATCATTATGAAGTTACAATTGTTATGCCCGGAGTTAGTATAAAATGGTGGCAGAGAGAACATGCGGACAAGAACTGATTTTATACTTGAAAAAGTTATTCTTAAAGCATAGATACCCGTATTATTGTGAACACAGCAAACTCCTCTTCCTTACTTTCTCCGAGTCCTATGTTACCTAATCTGAAATCCGAAATCGAAGAATCTCAAGAGAAATTCGTTTTAGTTCTTGCTAATATAAACAGCTTATATCTGGAACTTGGAAGCACTAATCACGCTTATAACTACGTGCACAATTTTTCTAGACTGTGGTACTCGAAAGCAAAAACAAAACTGCAACTATTTTCTGGATTCCCAAACTACACAAAGTTGTTTGCCTTTTATTCATCTTTAAAGTTGTTCGTTGTTTCTGTGTGTGTCTGTGGTTGACCGTCGTCCTTGAATGCTGCTTTTCCTGTTCGATTTTTATATCTACTTGTAAAGCCCGTATTGTTTCCAATTCTAGTTCCTGTACTACGACAAACACCTCCAAACGTTTAGGTTTATTATTGCGGCTGATGAAGATCACTTTAAACGGCACTGTGCTAAAGTTTATGACAACTCTGGGATGCATTAATGTTGGTCAAATAACAATTCAGGAGACGATATTGATACAATTTGCAATAAACGTCAAGTTTCATTGTCCACACTATATTTTCAAAGGCTAGCTTATTGCTGGTATACAAATGGTAATTGCTATGTGGTTAGGGGAGAACTACATGTTTGGCCTGTAAAAATATAAAAGCATGCTTTACTAACGGCAATTTAGACAATTACCCTTATGTGAATGCCAAGACGTTTATGAAGCACGTATATTCCTATAAGATAATACGAACTGTGAATCTCTTGTCGCCGATTTGTTTTCACTAGTTTGTGTGCCATGTTTAGGTTATAGCATATTGCTGATTTATTTGAGACATTTTCAGGTATTGTCATGTTTTGGTTTAGCCTCTGATGGTTGTCGTACCCGTGCAGGTTACTGAGTACTTGCTTTATAGCTTTCTAGGCTTTTGTTTTTTATATTATATATACATGATCTTTTTGTGTTATACTTGTATTGTTTATTATTGCTGCCTTGTTTATTGGAGAATTTAACCTGGCGGGGATATCTTTATTTACACTGTTCCGTTTTACTGAGATGACAATAGGATAAGAGTGAAGTTTGATGCACCCTAAAACCTGGTTTAAACCCCAGAGGCCATTTTTGCCACGGGCCGTTCCAAGACGGTAGCCCTATTGTCAACTCTTTCATGTGTGTGATGTCATATCTTACCTTTTATTCATCTTTGTAGTTGTTGTTTGTTTCTGTGGTGTTTGTGGTTGACTGTGGTCCTTGAATGCTACATGTCCTGTTCGACTTTTATATCTACTTTATAATTGTATTTTGCTTGTATAAAAACGAGAGTACAAACACAGTACTTTGACAGTTCAGTGTTTATGTTTAAGAGTTTCAATGTCAATTTTAAACGGTGCAGTCATTCAGGAGGACACGTTGTTTTTGTTGTTTTTGTTGTTGTCTTGTTGTTTTTGTTTTGTTTTTTAAAAACATGACCGAATCTTGTTTGGCAATAAAAAGGTATTTTTTTACTAGAATGTTAGTATTCTTATTTCAAGTGGTCCTAGATATGAATGGCAAAATTACACTTTTATTTTAGTATGAAAACAATTAAAGCAACCAATGGACTTGTTAAATCTTATTAAGTCGTCGCTTACTATACAATCGGAAATGTTCCTGCTTAATTTTGTTTTTGTTTTAAACCAGTACGAAAAGATAAAAACGTGATTTATAACACAATCGATGAATGGTCGTCAAACCATGCCTACTCAGTGTTAGTGTCGTTATGAGTATGTAATTGGTAGCGCAGATGGGAAGTGGAAACTCTCTTGATGATATTGCACTGCCAGTATAGATTGCTTTCCAGGATCAAGTACACACTAACGCTTATCAGGAAGTTTCATTATGCTAGACAACATTAGGAACACATCATTTACCCTGTGCCAAGTACATTTTGACCAGTACGATTTGAGACTATATTTATATTAAAATAGAAACGTAATGCTTCATCATGTTTTAAAATGGGAGATAGCATAGTCTCACGTAAATCATGTATAAAGTCAAAAAACAATTGTTTATAGTCGGCTTTCAGGAGAAGACACTTTAAAAAAAATCTGTAAAATTGCATCGGTATTCCAAAGCAACTATCAATTTTAAACATATTTACAGCGTCTAGCAATAACAATGTCGATGTCTCTGAATAAGAACAGTTTCCGTCAGTATAGCCTTCGTCAAAGGTTAGATAACAAGAGTCTCCGTCATATCTCTGAGTAAAAGCAGTTTCCGTCAATCCGCATGTTACAACAATTTCCGTCATAGTTCAGAGTAGCAACAGTATCAGTCATATCTTAGACTAACAATAGTCTCCGTCAGATCTCAGAGTAATTACAGTCTCCGCCATAGCTCAAAGAAATAACAGTCTTCATCATGATGATTCGGCGTGACGACAATCTCTGCCATAGCACAACGTAAAACCATTTATCCGTCCTGATTCAGAGTAACAACAGTCTCCGTTATTTTGCAGAGTAAAAACAATCTCCGTCACTTCTCCGTCATAAATCGGAGTAAAAGAGTAATGCAATCTGCATCATAGCTCTAAGTAATAACAGTCTCTGCCGTATATCACTGTAACAGCCGTCTCCTTCATATCGCCAAGTAACATTTTTTTTTAAATTGTGAATGTCATTACTCATAAATGTACCACGAATACTCTAAACTTTTAAAAACCATGATTATGGGTATTATGGTTATATTTATTTTCTTGTGGGACAGTTTATTCCTTATGTACATGATGAAAATTGTTCTAAGCATGGGTCTACTATATTAAGAAAAAAACATACAGTGTTTCATTTTACTTAAAATCCATATAATCATTCTAGAATGAGTATTCCTTTTAAAATGTATTAAATAGATTTACATTCATTTTGGAAGCATAAACTATTAAACATCTTTTTTTAGTCTGAATATTTCCTTGTTGCTCAATCATTTTTAATCTGATGATTAAATACTCATTGCAGTCAAACATTATCTACAGCTCTTCCAATCAGCATGTAAAAGAATCATTGCAATTTGTCCTCGTAATATTCATTTCACAATAATTATTGAAATAATCCACGATCATTCTTGTGATTTGATTGCTTTCTGGGATCGTTGTCCCCACCTGCGAGGATGCAGAATCCGTAAAGTGTAATCCTTTCATCATTGTTTGCATTCATTATGTATAATGAAAGAAACTGCCGTTGAAATCATACAAAAGTACCGACTTTACTTCCTCCGAGACATAGGTTTTCCTTTTGTTTTATGAAATTGGGAGTCTAAGAATTACTTTAAGTATTCAGTTTTGGGTGCAGACGTGCACGTCTACAAACGGGAACACAAATATATTACATAGCCTTTTATTTACCATGTAAAGAATCAGATAACATAAAAGTAACCGACAATGACACTCTCAGTTGTATAGTCAACTGTGCTTTTCACCAGGTCCAGAGAACGATTATGAACTTACAGTATTATATACCTGTTGTAAGCTATTCGCTTCTAAGCCGTAGACTAAGGTACTTCTTGATTGACTTCCTGGGTAGAACCAGTACTAAGCAATGCAGATAAAGTGTCTTGCTCAAGGACACAACGCATATGGTTATGGCGGGGATCGAACCCACGAAGTTTGGATCCTGGTTTCAACGCTCTACCACTAGGCCACAGCAATCCACTTTTTCATTACGGGACATGTCATGTTACGACTTACATTAATAGAAAGATGGCTTTTGACGCTTTTAACAAAGTAAAACCCTTCTTCAATCGGTACCTTTAGAACCTCACGATCAGTCAAAGTCTGTTTTGCCCCTCGTTTTCCAATGTTAAATGTAAACAAGCATGGCTGCCGATTGACCCAGAAAAATAATATGTTCGCGTGACCGGAAGTCAATATGGTCAGTATTATTTACGATGAAGGGTAGACAGCTTCCGTTACAAAAGTATTGAAATAGAGCATATTTTTCATGATGACAATGTGTTTGAACACTTAAAAGCAATATTGCTTTTTGAGCTTAGTACATAAACTTAATTCTCGCAACTGAAACAAAATATTCCAAACCATATAAAATCCAAATTTAAATCGACCAAAATCCAGGTTGTATTTCCCCAGGCTTCATCACTTTTTCTTTGACCCGCTTTGTCCTACTAAATAACGTTGTTGTGATTTGAATGACTTCGTGATGTAATACTTGTCACCCCAAGGAAAAGTCGTTACACAAGTCTAATAACGGTGTCTTTCATTTCGGCAAAGTTATGCTCCCTTTCCATTAAACCTTTACCTGCAACCTGACCTAGCCCATAACGTTAAATACGCACATGAGACAGCCTACAAAATGTTCTGTGGAACACAATTCTAATTATTTATTTAACATATGCAAAGGCTTATGTGATTGTCAGCCCTTGATTCAATCATTGAATTATATACTGTAAGGATAAAACAAAAAGGGATAATAAAACAAATTGCCTACACTACACTATCATACACGTAATATTCCAGATATATCTCAAAGAGTTTTGTACAAAAAGGGGCTACAACTTATTACAGAAAGGACAATGCTGTCATATAGTAGACCTTTTAATCAAAGTATACAGGAAATTCATAAATGTTGAAGTTTCGCTTTAAAAAAGTCAAGCCAAGCCATTTCAGTATTGTGTTTAATGTTAAGAGATTGCACGTTTAAAGCCTAAGTTTGCTCACCTGCTTGAGCCAAATGAGCATTCTGTCGATAATGAAACGTTAAGGGTTAACCATTGGTATGTTCGGTGCTGATTAAACCTTCTTTCAGAAAGGACAGGCCTAATGTCGCCCTGTACCATTCGATTTAAACATGCGTTTCTTTTTTCTTTCCAGCATATTCACCGTCACACTGAAAATATGTATAGAATAATTGTAAAAGTACACCACTGTTTGAATCAGAAAAAAAATATTTATATCCCACGTGCTTTCAATACACAAAGAATACACATAAAAAGTGTGTATTGAAAACTGGAACATGTGGTATGGTGAAACGTTCGGATGAACAGTTTATTAAATATATTGGTATTTGGTATGGACCATTTTTGTTCGAATAAAGATATGCTAATGATCAACTTGTTTAATGTTTCTATGCAAAATAATCACTCAGTTCTTTTTAACACATCCACAAATATAATTGCCGGCTATAAAAAATTTACAGGGGAAAGTCCGTCAATGTCACCATACTATAACACTGAGAATATTTCGAAACCACATTGCCTTTTTACAATGGTGCACTTTGAAATTTGGATGATGTGATAACGTGGCTTATTTTAGTTAGAAATAATCTCGTCTGATCTCGCTGGATAAATGTTTTTTTGTTCAAATTTGCATGTTTTTTGCCCAAAACAGTTGAGAACTGCATGTTTCGTGTAACAAAAGCTTACAATAGCTTAGTAATTACGTTTGATGTTGGATTGGCAGAGACTGACGTTGCTATAATACTTTTATTAACAAACGCAGGGATTGTACGTATTTAATTTTCAGCAGAACAAAAATGTATATAGTAATATATATTATTACTTCTTCAACTCCACCAACATTCTATTATACTTAGATCGGCCTCCATATTTTTAGCTGCAAGGATTTCCATCACATCTTTTCATTCTGCGACAACCGTCCCCATCCACCCACAAACACACACACCCACACACACTCACACACACAAATAAAAACTAAGAAAAAAAAAGAAAACATGTAAGTGATTTTGCAGGTTCAATTACACACCAAAGTCAATACACTGCACTCCAGCCTATATCCCTCCGCGTCACCCTTTTAAAGAATTAGGTCAGTGAGTGAAATGCAAACACAAATATAAATATATATATTTATATCAAAATTACCATTAAAATCAAGATAGATGCCTTCTACTTAATACTCACAACTTCCATGTTTATGAATACTTGTTTATTTACAGGGTAACGTGTTTTTTGGATGCGTGTGGAGTTTTTCTGGGTCGAGTGTTTAACGCTGTTACATCGGGAAGCCATTCATTACTTGTCTTGTTTGTTAAACTTCATTTAATCTGCGAATTTCGATAATTGATGAAGAATTTCCTAATCGGTACGGCATGTTTAGGTAAGCCAAGGTTGCAGAAACGAAATATTATGTATATCTGACCTGATCACTGAACGAAATTTACAGACGGAATAGAAAAAAGGTATTAAGAAAAATCCAAAAACTCGAGTCTCTTCTTCTCTCTATCATTCCATACTATTGTAATGGAAGCCTTTGCTTGGACGCAAATTCCCGCATTACAAAGCCACCACATCACGATTATACAGAAACAAAGTTCATCGCAACCTAAACTATTATTTAAAGGCTTAAAACGTTTTTATTTATTATGTAACTACAAAATGCATTGGCGGTCGCCACTTCAACAAAACTGATAAACATCCCTTCATTGTTGTAATGAACTGTTCCGTAAGTCGTTCCATCCGCCATCTTGAAAATAGTGTAAGCAAATTTACATGGGGATCCAGGGGGTAAAATGAACTTTTGTGGATTCTGTGGCGATTAATAAACTGATTAAGATGGGTGGAGATCGCTAAAAGCGTCAAAAACCCATCTTTCTATTGATGTAAGTTTTAATATAAAAGGACTAGGTATGATAAGGAGCAAAACTGGCCCACAACATTTGAGTTTGAATCTCTAAGTTTGAATATTTAATTTAGCTAAGAATGGACCAAATCATCATGATCATTATTAAAACATATTAAAGGTAATTTTGAAAGCTCTAAATGACTTTAGGAGACTCACAAACAAGCCCTTTTTTTAAAAACAAAGCATTTTTTGTTCTGTTTCAGCAGTTTTCTGTCGGTTTTGGTCCTGGAAATACAGAGCGTATCCTTGAGCACAGTTGGTATTTTGTCATAACAAGTACATAATAGAGGCACATCATCAGCCTAAAAACTGTGTGTGCTCGGGGTGCGCTCTATATTTTTGGGATCAAAAACTTGCAAGAAACGCCCAAAATCTGCAAAATATGACAAAAGTACCAAAAATGCCAATTTTTGAGACGCAAGTTAAGCCTTCTAGATCAATAAAACAAAAGTATATATTGAAGATAGAATATAATTAATTTCTTTAACATGCGCAATGCATCAAAGTAAACTATTTATTTTTGCATTTTGAATATTATGGGGGCCAAAATACTCTCTTATCATGTATCTTGTCCTCTCCCGTTTATTTTTGCGATTGAAAATCGTTCTCTGGACCTAGTGTCAAGCACAGTAGACTGTTAACACATGTGTGGTTTCAAGTATGGTGAAGTTTAAGCAAGGACACTTCAATAATAAGTACATCCATTAGTGTTGACAAGTTGAAAAAAACATTCTCGAGCGACTTTACCTAACGATGCATCTTGTTTCGTTTTCTTGGAGCATTAACACTAATTACTGATCTTCAACTTAATGTTTGCACTTTGTATCTAACTGGCGATACAGATTGCTGATATTTGTTCAAACGGGTTAATACCAGGTTGTCACCAGGTTAATCAATTTTCCTATAAATGCTACCTAGTTTCTTTATAAGAGGATATAATCTGGTGGGAATTTCTTAAAATTTACACTCGTTTTATTGCGATGGCGATATGGTAAGAGTGAGGTTTGATGCACCCTAGAACCTGGTTTAAATGTTAAGTATACTTAGGCACAGGGAGCAAGTGTGAGCGAAATTGTGTTCAACCTTTTCAAAAGCAAGTTAAATAATAAAGTTCTACATAACGTATATATCAGAAAAAAACTATTGGAAAAAAACAAATCTTTTACTTGAACATGTTTAAATGGTTTTCTCTAGTCTCAATTAAACCGACACTACACTATTGTTAATATTGATCGTGTTCGGCTATTTTTTTATGTCCCCATTGCATGCTGTTTTAAAGACACATTTCGAGCCTATTGTATGGGTGGGGGGGGGGGGGGGGGGGGGGGGGGGTATTGTATGGGTGGGGGGGGGGGTAACGGTAAATCGCTGTTAGAAATACATTTGCACAAGGAAATTGAGATTTATTTATTTTTGTCAAAGGATGAGGCCCGTCCCATAAAGAGTATATAAGAATGTAGTAAAAATTATAACCGTTTTGCATTTTATGTTCACTTGTATATATATTAAAACAACTATGTATAGACGGATTTTCTAAAAAGACCCGTGTTAACAATTAATAGTTTTTGTATTTTTAGCACAATATACTCTATTATCAGTTACTTCCCTGCCATGTTTTAGTAAATCTCAAATGCAAAAAACTCATCGGTACTTCAAAATTCAAAAATCATTGTCATCTGTCAGTGTTTTTGATCACCTGAGCCGAAGACTCAATGTGCTGTTTTGGAATCACTCTTCGTCCGTCGTCCGACGGTTCTTTATCGTTTGCTTCTGACGACTTTTTCTCAGAAACCGCTTGTCGGAATTCAACCATATCTTAAATGTATTCAATAAACTGGATTTTATAGTTACACAACAGCTAAGATCATTTGGCGACATTCCAGCTTTATAGTGGTGAAGGTAGATCCCAGGTGCAAACCCGGGCATTTTTTTTGTGCACAGGCGCGCACCTGAGTAGAACCATCGACGTTCCGCAAGCAAGCAGGATAGCTTGATACTCGCATACTAAACAGTCCTGGCCCCATGGGGAATCGAACCCACAGCGGTGAGGAACATGTGATTTCAAGTCTGAGACCACTCGACCACAGACGACCCCAAGTTTATGTGAATCATTATTATATGTTTGTTCGAATGGTGCACCTGAGGTCATAAATGCCCCCGCAATGGGGCTTATCAGTTTCATTTAACAAATCTTAAAAAATCGTCTGCAAAAATACAAGTGTAGACAGTGGTTACCAAATCCGTATGGACAACCTCATATGGGCAATAGGTGGAATTAATATTAATATATGGTGCAGCAAAGTTATCGCTTCTAGTTCGTGTGTTGTTGTTTGTTTTCTGATATTAGTAATAACAACAAGAAAATCGGTAGAACCGATGGATGCATCCCGAAAGTTACACAGAGAAAAAAGTAATGTTTAGTGTGAGTGCTTCCTTATACAAAATGAATCCGTACGGAACTCTATGATGCCTTCAAAAAAGGAGATAATTAAAAAAAGTAGTGAAGCTAGTGTTATGGTTCCGATGAACTGCACTCCGTCTCATTGTCCTAATCATTCACACAAACTTTAATCAAGCATACATTTTTAGTTATGCTCCGGATAAAAAGTGTGTCGCAGGGACGCACACACGGACGAACGGAAAAAGCGGCGACTATATGCTCCCCCATAATAAACAATCTAGTGTTTTAGTTACAATATAGTTTATATCAAAAACTAAGGTAGTAGAACATGAAAAGAAATAAACTGTGATGGGGCCTCAATATAATGTCTCTGTGATAATCAGTCAGCGAGAAGTAAGCAGTTAAAAAGCATGCTATCCATGATTTTTCAACGACTAAATTCAGTTGGGAAATGTGTCTTTAAGACAAAAAATTGATTCTAGGACAAATTATAACATTATCATAGTAAATTGTCTTTTTTAGAGTAGATATTAAACACCTATATCGTAGAGATTCCATTTATTTCTCAATAGAAATCCATCTGATATATAACGATTTTTTACACTTAATTTGGCGAATGTATCCCAAGATTTTTAACACTTAGTGTGGCGAATGTATCCCAAGATTGCATCAAAATTGTCACTACTGGAGAAAACAACAGTCTATTAGTTACACGGGAAGTAAATAGAGACAAAAAAACACACAAAAAAACAACATAATGCTGCATCCCACACAGTTCTTTATTCGTTCTACGTCGTCAAGCTAATATGATCGTAATGGAATAGTTGTTTGGCACGTAAACCAGTATTTAGTTTATATAATTCCGCGTTCGGATTTCAGAGTGCAGAGAGGATTCAGACGTTAAGCCTTTCTCATATAAACTAGGTTACTGCGTATGTGCATACTATAGAAAAGTCGTTGGCGAGACTCGTTTGCATACAAAGGCAGACGTCGCGACACATAGAAAACGCTAGCGGAGATGCAGGTTGTTGTATTCCATTTGTTATAAGTAAATATAGGATTTATTTTCATCGAGAAGTGAGTAAACTTATATTGTCACGAGTGTTCTAGCACGAGTGGAAATATTTGAGTTTTATCATTTCCTATATTCACGACAAACCAACAAATAGTCTATTTATTATATACTCACACCCCGGACATGTATGCAGAAGAGTATAATGCGTCAAAATAATGACATCAATATATTATATTTTCACATGTGAAATATAAACAATGAAAATATAAGGTTTTGTTTTAATCATAAAATCCACTATTTCATTTGAAAGTATATAATAAACTGCTTCTTTTTATCTCGTCCTTATCACTGGTAAAAAACATGTTTTAGAGGAAAATGTTTTATTCGTTAGTTCTTCTTCATAATTTGCATATTTAAAAATCATTATTAATAAGCATTTTAATTGTTCAAAGTCGATTGTATTTGCATAATACTTAATGTTGGTTATATGGACTATATATGTAAAACAATGATAGATTAACGAAGAAAACTTGAACCCTTCCAATTGATTTTAATTATCAGTAGACAGATTTAAATCTAAATGATACTGAAGTCATAAATCAAGGTGATCATTTCAATGTTTGATGACTAACTGAAACTACGTGCGTCCCTTAAAGACATGAACGACTGGATGGTAAATGAATGGTAACATGCGATGTACCATCCCACACTGATAATGCCAATCAGATACATAACAATGAAACAAACTCTTCTTACGATTTTTTTTCCTATCTTTATTTCAATACATCCATTTTGTTGGCATTTTTCACTGACATCTGTGGTCATACAGCTATGTTACCAACGTATTTTATACAACATAAACCATCAATGGAACTCGGTATTTATAGTATGCGTAACCAAAGCTTTGCGTAGCGTGAATGATATGAAGGTCTGGATGTCTTAAGTATAACCAAATTTTTGTACATGTACGCGTAACATAAGCAAATCGTTTCATTGGTTGACTATGTTACGTTTAATATAAGGACTTAAATTCATATGTAGTTTAGGTAACGCGTAACATGAGTTTGTTACGCGCAACCCACATAGCGTCATGACCCTGGTGGGGAACCATAGACATCTCAAACATGAAACGCTAGCCTATAGAGCATTGCTTCACATTATATTTGTATAATAATTTAATAATAATGTAGTACAATGGCTGTTCAAACATTTCTGATATATCAAAGTAGAACTTATATTTCTGATATATTAAAGTAAAGAACTTCAAGTAAAAACTTATATTTCTGATATATCGAAGTAAAGAACATCTACAAATGTATCTTCCGTTCTTTATAACGGATGCCATACAAAACATCGTCAAGATATACTGTTATTATTGTTTGATACATATTAAAACCCTGGACGGCATAACCTAACAGCATTCAAATATATAATGCACCGATACCCAGAAACGAAGTATAAGTGTATTTTTTTTAAGTCATAATACGCAAAGAATTTCAGGAACGAAATAAAGACAATTTAGTCAATATTGTAATAAGAATGTTTTAAAGTTTAAACTGGAACTATGATGTACTGTGCGTAATGAATTTCTCAGAAATTGTATTGCAATCAAGCAAGTGTAAGTATGTACATTTGTTCCGGTATTTATCGACTCTTTACTGGGAACATCTGTACATGAAAATATACTTCTAAGTTACTAATAAACACATGGAATAATTGCAATTCATTTAAAGTGTATTGGTAGATCCACTCTGTATCCCCGCAAGTAAGGACAACCAAATACGGTAAAAAATCATTTCGTTTCGAGGCTAGCCAGGTGTGGAAGGATTACAAAGAGTTTTCTATGCTGATCCGCAACGGATCGGACCTAAATGTAAGTGTGCCATTGTGCCTAATGTTGCTTTGTTTTGCTCTTAAAACTCATATGTTGTCTCATGGTGGTCTAGTTTGTATGCTGACTAACCATGAGATAATATGTAAGTGTGTCTAATGTTGCTTTCGTTGCTCTTTAAACCCATATTTTGTCTCATGGTGGTCTAGCGTGTATGTTTGTCAACCATGGGATAACTATGAGCTTGCTTGCTTGTTCCTTTTGTGTTTTTATGTTGGTATATATATATATATATATATATAACTATAGAATTGTATGAGTTTTACTATTCCCTCATTTCCCTCATTTCTTTTTGCGTCTGCTATGCTTGATGTGCTTTTTTTTTTTCTTTTTTTTTTGCTTATATGTCTGCATGCTTATGCCTTAAGATATCTTGTTTAGTTTTAATTATTGTCTCATTATGCTTATGTGTAAACATTTCTTACGTGGTTGCATGCTTATTTCTTTCAGTTTTTTATAGTCTTAATATCTAACATACTATTAACATACAGCATGCTTATTATTTTCAGTTTTTTATGGTCTGAATATCTAACATATTATTAACATACATTAAAAAAAATAAAAATAATATGAGTGTTTTAAATGTGCTTTTATTATTGTTGTAATTTGTTTTAAAGGGTGCTTTAAATGAGTAAATTTAGTAAATGTTCTAGTTTAATTAAGATGAAAGTCAGGTTGACTTTTTCTGTGTAATTTGCATGTGTGCTTAGAAAAAATATTTTAATGTGTGAATGCTTAAATGTGCTTAAAATGTGCTTAAATGTAAATTCTGTTGTATCTTTAATGTGTTTTTCTTTTTCTAATTATAATTTTATCTGGGCTATTTTAATAAAATTATAAGAGCCCAGATTGTATGTTATAAATAACATGTGATATGTATATAATTTATGTTTTAAATAACATGTGGTATTTATATATATAATTTTAACCCCATGCTCTTTCTGTTTTTTAACTGCTATATGATATGTGTTTATGTTTACAAATGTTCCGTCGGAAAATAATTCATAGAGCTGATGTTATATGTTATATTTGTTTGTAAAAACCGACTTGAAATAAATATTCTTGTATCTTGTATCTTGTATCTTGTAACGATGTCATTGTTATTCATTTGAACTCAGCTGTCGGTCTTTAACGATCTCTCAAGCTCTAACTGTTCACGAATTGCTTGAAGGTTGATAACTGACATGTGTTTTGCATTCGTTTCTCATTCGGCGCAGTTTAAACATATTTTAAATAAATTTGCTGATCGGAGAAACTGTAATTGTTGATGTATCTTTAAATTGAAAATGTGCTTGACTCTTTTTTTAATTTAACATCAGGACGCTATTCGATGTTTTCAATGCAAATGTTTTCCACAAAGCATACTTTAAAATATAAACATTAATCCTATGTCGACTATGGTCACACTATGTATTTTTCTGTTCATTTTTACCGGAGATGAAACAGACTTTGTGTTGAGTATTAGTGTACATTTTGCATAAAGTTACCTGATGTTCCCATGTGTTAACTGAAACAAACCATTTAAAATTTATCCTCTGTTAAATTATGGACTTGTTTTGCTAATGTTGCCATACACTCTACTGTATATATTTATTCAGAATACTTTTCGAATCCCAAGTTGCATTCTGTCCTGTTGCGTAATTCCCTAAGTTGTAGACGTTCGAAAAACTTTGTTTCATTTTACGTTTAAATAAGCATATTGTGCCTCAAACAAGCAGCATAACACGAACTGCAATTTAACATAATTAAGGAAACCTGACTAATGTATTGTGCAGACGTTACATTGTTATCAGCTTTCCCTGACATAAATGTAAAATAAAAGGTTAGCTGTTATTAAACTGATTTATTTGCCAGTCTATTGATTTGTTTTAAAGGTCTGATATTGTTTCAGTGGCACGGCAAGATATATCAAAGCAAGTTGAAAAACAAATCAGTATGGTTAACTATTTTATGATGCATTTGATTATAATCGTCAATGTTCAACAAAAATAACAAATTTAAAGTACTTGACGTATTTATTTTTAAAGCACGTCGATAGTGGCATAATTCTTACAAATTTACGTTTTTTATTATCTATGTTTAATAAGACAGTTCTATGAAAGAGGTATTAAATGGTGAAGGTTTTTGCACTCGTGAGATTTATTGCATGTCCGTCGTGTATCCCAAATTGTTTCTGACTCAGTCTGTAAGATTAAGTTTAAAAGCGTCCAAGAAATAATGTTTCTCTTTGATCGCATGACCTGTTTCTAATCATGCAAATGCGCAAGTTTAGGACTCTTTCATAGAAATGTGCTTGATAATAGTGGAGAGAACAAATGACAGTTTTAGAAACCACTGAAATAATGCAACCCATAGGAATAGGACATTACAGAAAATGCTATCCATGAAAGTGCTCCTTACAAACACAGACATTCTTAAAAGTGTCTCTTACAAACACTGGTAGTCTTGAAAGCACGACATTTATAAAATAATATGAAATTGCTGGGGCAGGTTTATTCAGTTAACCTTTCCCAATTACATGTTTCGTTTTCTTTATAAATATTCAAGGTAATCTTTACAAAGCGGTATACTGGAATATTTAAACCATCTGCCTGTCTGAACCCGTTTTTATATATAAATGTAAGTTGGTCTCAACTTGTATGCGTTCTTGCCGTTACCGATTTGTGATTGTTTACCGTCCGTCACCCAATGAAGGTCACAGTTAAACAAATTGTACCAACATTAGTGACATTTCAAACAAAATGTCCAAAACTGTATAAAAATTTGTGTTTTGGGCTGTCGTCAGATAGTCGAGATGGCCACCACGACGACGTATATTTCCCGAAATGACACAATGACTAATAATATCAGAACTCTTTTTACTTTGACATAAATTGGATAAAGCAGCTGATAATGAATTAATGTTTGACGTCTACATTTTATTAATATTTTAGTTCTGGAACCTAGAAGCGCTAGTTCCCATACTCAATCTACTGCGGATGATATTGTTTCCACGAATATTATTCCATTGCACCGCTTTCACGGCTGATGTCGAATTAACCACAAAACAAATTTAACTACGTTCACAATTCCTAAATGACACTTACAATATTATACAGCCCGTCTTATTTCTAATTCTAGAGTCTGCACCACTGCAAATATCCCCGCACTTGTAACTTCTGGTCATGTTGCCGTTAAGGATCCCGTCAAATATCTCCGCACTTGTAACTTCTGGTCATGTTGCCGTTAAGGATCCCGTCAAATATCTCCGCACTTGTAACTTCTGGTCATGTTGGCGTTAAGGATCCCGTCAAATATCTCCGCATTTGTAACTTCTGGTCATGTTGGCGTTAAGGATCCGTCAAATAATAGTATGCGTATGAAACTCTGTGATTCATTTATGTTGCTCAACTAAAACATCAGCAGGCGTTTTTGACAAAAACGTACCGTATGATGTACACGATAAATATAAACGATATTGCAGTCTCGGTTTGATTGAGTTTGTTTATAAACGATAGTGAAACATGCTTATTACTGTTCACGCGCTCTAGCCCCGGGATGAGCAGAACTCAATATTTAAAATGTAAATGCTAAGAACATTTTAGAAAAGTTGGTATCCATATGATGGTGACCAAGGAACCTTCAAAAAATTCAAAAAAAATGCTTTTTTTGCTTGAAACGAGAAAGCAATGGGCGAAATAACAAAATAAAATTTAGTTTGAAGCGGAGGTTATGGAACCTCCGTATAACACGTTACATTAAAAGACTAAATTAAACAGCAGACACAATTAAATACTACTCAGAACTTGGCTACATGAGCACAATATGTTTGCATCTCAGTGTTAGTGAGTTTAGCGGTGAAGTCGTTCAGGAGACCCGATCTTTCTTATGAGATGCATGAATCCTCCTTGTTAAGCAGCACAAGGGTAGTTTTTCATAAGAATGTTAGTACTCTACTTTAAAGTGGGCCTAGATATGAATGGCAAAATTACATTTTATTTTATTTCAAACAACAAATAACAACAATCAATGGATGTGTTACGCCTTATTAAGTCGTCGATTCGATTACTAGGTTGATGTTTTTGCTTTAGAATGAGAACTTTTCCTAGTTAATTTTGTTTTTGTTTTAAACAAGTACGAAGCTATAAAAACGTGAATCTATGATCTATTATGTAACTCTAACGAATTACGAATATGAATTAGAAAAAACAGTGTGTATGTATGATTTTACTTTATATTTCTGGCATTTAAATGGAAAAGCATAACCATGCTTAGATTTTTAATCTGGTTGGTTTGACAGTCTGAAAATACGTTTAACGGCTCACATACCGTCCCAGATATTGACAATCTTAGCAAGGTTATCTCTTAATTTACTAGAATATCGATAGCTGGCTTATGGCTGTTGTCGAACGGAAGTTAATTAAAGCGATGATCATGCACACTCAATGTTCGTGCCGTTATTAATATGTACTTTGTAGCTTACATAACACTTAGCAAGGATTATATTGTACCGTTAGGATTGATTACTTTCATTGGCTAAGTGTACAATAAGGTTTATCTTGCTTTGCCATTAGCATCGACAACATTAAGAAACACATCATTAACCCTACAGTGCTTACTGACCAGTAAGATTTGTATTACAATAGTGTCAATACTTCAACGCGTTTTAAAGCAGAAGATAGCATAGCCTAACTCAAAATACTAGTATGTATGTAATTAAAATACTTTTGTTTTGTTTTTTCAGGTATTCATGGATAAGGATGTCAATTAATCAGATCTCA
The DNA here is from genome assembly GCA_037043455.1 of Cyrtodaria siliqua. Lineage (NCBI taxonomy): Eukaryota > Metazoa > Mollusca > Bivalvia > Adapedonta > Hiatellidae > Cyrtodaria > Cyrtodaria siliqua. Next base: position 252,593 of record JAWPHD010000261.1, read on the forward strand.
GAGTAACAACGGTCTCCTCCGTCATATCACCGAGTAAAACTCAGAGGAGTATCAATGTCCGTCATGTCTCGCAGTATCAACAGTCTCCGTCATATATCAGAGTAACAACAGTCTCCATCATATTTCACAGTAGTATCAATTTCCGTCATGTCTCACAGTAACAACAGTCTCCGTCATATATCAGAGTAACAACAGTCTCCGTCATGTATCAGAGTAACAACAGTCTCCGTCAAAGCTCATAGTAACAACAATCTCCGTCGTATATCGGAGTAACAACTGTCTCCGTCATATCTCAGAGTAACAACAATCTCCGTCATATCTCAGGGTAACAGCTGTCTGCATCATATGTAAAGGTAACAACAGTATCCGTCATAGCTCAAAGTAACAACAGTCAGTGTCACATCTCAGAGTAACAACAGTCTCCGTCATATCTCAGAGTAGCAACAGTCTCCGTCATAGCGCATAACGAACAACCATTCTTAAATGGCAACGTTTTCATAATTCCATTAAGACACGCTGATTCTCAATTTGAACTAATAGTCTTCTACATGCGTATAGCAAATTTGAGTAGATGACACTCGTATACAAAATAAAACACATGCAATGGACAATATTCGTTTCTTCGACGTTTACTAATAGCATAATGTAATCGAATTGGTGTTTAAATGCTTTATAACCCATTAGCTTAGCTTAGAGCCGTTCGTTGGGAAGCTAAAAAGCAAAAACAAGAAAACACGCAGAAGTATTTATAACAATTGTGAAGTTAATGTCAGATGAGCAACGATTTACATTCATTGTACATATTTATTAGATCTAAATCGTGTGATACAAACAGAATGCTTATGTCAACCTATCGCAGGCCCTGGATATAAAATGTGATTAATATGCTTTGCGTGACACATGTAGAGACTTAGTACCATAGACACGATGTTCTGTCGCATACGTTTTGCGTGTAACAAAATTTAGAAAAGTTATGCTTTAAGCATCTCTCTCTCTCTAGAGAGAGAAAGAGAGAAGGGAGAGAGGGAGAGAGCAATAGAGAGAGGGGAGAGAGAGAGAGGAGAGAGAGAGAGGAAATAGGCAGAGAGAGAGAGACAATATCTTTGGAAAAATAATAAATAAAATTGGCAATGTCTTTGTCGAACAGTTTCGACCGGAACCCCATCCTTTTCTTCGACATTTATTGACATTTTATAACGACAACAGTTTCTATGTAACGTCATGACGTCATCAATTAATGAGCACATCTTGTTTGGCGTTACGTTAAAGAATGGCGCGCTTTTTATTACCATTACGTTTCCTACGTTTGTGTTTAAGTCCGTAAGGAGCCACAGTTCTGAGTTTATTAATCCAAAGGGACTATTTTGTTTTCCTGTATAGTGAATCTCTTGTCTTCTCCATGGAGAATGACCATTAAATCTTCAAAGTGGTTTGGTCCTTTGAAATGGATGGCCACCGTATCCTTTTTATGATTTCCTGTGAGAGAAATATTCAGTAACATTCTTTGATGAAGTGTACCTCCTGTTTGACCCACATACGAACTTGTCACCTGCCTAACACTCAGTCCCATAAATAAGGTTTTTGTTTTACAGTTGATATTCCCTTTCACTTTGTAAACTTGTCCATCATAAGCAGTGAACTGATCTGTCTTCGTATGTGAGAACACACCATACATTGTTATGCTGCACATTTCGCGGTTAAGTGTGTCTGTTTGTAGAAAGTGTTGTTATGCTGCCTGTGTACTAGGACGTCTTGTAAAATGTGTCCCCTTCTATACGAAACTAATGGTGGATCAGGACAAGCTTCCTTCATTCGATCAAATTTGTGTAAAGCGTCTAGAGGTTTTTGCACAATGCTGTGAATGTTAGGGAGAGCTGAACAATACGTTGTCACCAGAGGGACAGGTCCATCGGACTTCTTTGGTCGATTGTACTGAAGCAAGGTTGATCTGCTCATATTGTTAACCCTGTCCAGTTGTTCACTGACGTTTGTCGGATCATATCCCCTGCGCCGACGCTTCTTTTGAGCAAATGCGTTTAGCCCTAATTCCGAGTCCGAATGGTATCGTTTTTTTCATTGTATAGGATGGACTGACTGTTTGTGTAAGTACAGATGTTTGCTCTTTCGCGTACAAATCTGTTTGAATCATACCATCTTCAAGAGAAGTAACGACATAAAGGAACTCTATGCTCTCTGATGACAACCGCATTTCGATTTGGATTCGTGGGTGAATTGAATTGGCTACTGACTGGAACTTATTCAATTCCTTCTACTCATGTGTCCATATTCCCAACACATCATCGACAAACATCCAGTAGTCAGACGGTTTCTTTTCAGATCTTTGCATAAGTTCCTTCTCCCAGTCTCCTAGGTATGTGCATGCATAATTCTTACCCAGGCGGGAACCAATTGCCGTTCCTTCGGTTTGTAAATAGTGTTTGCCGTCAAAGCTAAAACTATTGTGCTCAAGGACAAAATCCATCATCTACAGAACGGCCTTTGTGAAAGGGATTTATCAGATCGTTTATCCAGTGTTTCCTCACATCCCTGTCTAGCTTCTGTCCTAGGAACGTTTGGATAAAGTGGTGCCTTGACGTCTAGACAAAAAAGTATATATATATATATATATATATATATATATATATATATATATATATATTGAAGGACAAGCATTGGAGAATTCTAATGATCACAGTGTGTAACTATTAGCCGGCTATTTTGCTCAAGCGATACTGCTTAAGATTTTTGTTATTTCCTTTTTTAATTTCTCATACATTTAACTATCCCCGAAACACTGGTTTTTCATTGAATATTTCGTAGTCGTATATAGTTGTATAACTTCTAAAATTCGCCTATAGTGCTGCGTGGAGTAGATTGCTGCGTTGTAAAGTCAAATTTAGTCCTTATAATAAAATGCACGTGTCCTTTTGTGTTGAAAATGTATGACTGCTGCAGCGTTTAAGAACTAGAGCATCCGCTTTACAGTCAGGAGGTCGTGAGTTCGATCCTTCGTGCATTTTTCTAGTAGCTCCCTTGATTGACATTCGGGCTATAACGACAGTGCTAGGACTAGTAAGGCCGTCTGTATAATGTAATATGGAAAAAATGGCCGATTTTTTCTTATTTTATATGTAAGTGCACACCTGTGTATGAAGACTAGTTGTATTGTGGAATTCTGCCCTCAGATGTTGTGATCGCTATGTAAGTTTATTTCCATTGTATACATAGTTAAATTGTTTACGGAATAAAAACCATGGCTATACTAATGTCTTGTCTTTGTGATGCCAGCTGGTTTTTTTTAAAACAAAAGACAAATGTGTTGCTTTCATATGCGTTTCATAAATGACGTTGAGAACTTTAGAGGAATAACGCTATTAAGTGTATTAGGACAACTATTTACAAGATTATTAAATACTCGATTGACTACTTGGGCAGAAGAATATTATGTATATGTAGAAGCGCAAGCCGGTTTTAGATCATGTATGGGTACTACAGACAATGTTTTTGTCCTACATGGACTGATCAACATATTTTAAATCAACATAAGCAACTTTTTGTGCCTTTGTAGATTTCTCTTTTAAAACAAAAGACAAGTGTGTTGCTTTCATATGCGTTTCATAAATGACGTTGAGAACTTTAGAGGAATAACGCTAGTAAGTGTATTAGGAAAACTACTTACAAGATTATTAAATACTCGATTGACTATTTGGGCAGAAGAATATTATGTATATGTAGAAGCGCAAGCCGGTTTTAGATCCTGTATGAGTACTATAAACAATGTTTTTGTCCTACATGGACTGATTAACCATATTTTAAATCAAAATAAGCAACTTTGTTGTGCCTTTTTAGATTTCTCTTTTAAAACAAAAGACAAATGTGTTGCTTTCATATGCGTTTCATAAATCACGTTGGGAACTTTAGAGGAATAACGCTATTAAGTGTATTAGGACAACTATTTACAAGATTATTAAATACTCGATTGACTACTTGGGCAGAAGAATATTATGTATATGTAGAAGCGCAAGCCGGTTTTAGATCTTGTATGAGTACTATAGACAATGTTTTTGTTCTACATGGACTGATTAACCATATTTTAAATCAAAATAAGCAACTTTGTTGTGCCTTTGTAGATTTCTCTTTTAAAACAAAAGACATGAGTACTATAGACAATGTTTTTGTTCTACATGGACTGATTAACCATATTTTAAATCAAAATAAGCAATTTTTTTGTGCCTCAAAAGATTTCTCAAAAGCGTTTGACTATGTTGTTAGGGATAAACTTTGGTATAAGCTTATAAAACTTGGGGTTAGAGGGAAAATGCTCGATGTGATAAGATCTATGTATGGAAATGTAAAATCAAAAGTTCAGTTTGAAAATACATTGATTGATACATTTGAATGTCACCTAGGGAATGCCTGTCGCCTTTCCTATGTTCAATGTATCTGAAGATTTAGAAGATGACTATTATATGAAAGGTTACACCGGAGTGGATATCGGTTCCCTTAAATTGTTTTTATTACTATATGCAGATGATATCATTATATTTGCAAACACGTCCATAGAATTACAATCAGGATTGGATATATTGCATGATTATTGTACAAGGTGGAAACTTAAAGTTAACACTGACAAGACCAAGGTAATGGTTTTCAGGAAAGGTGGAATATTCCCAAGAAATTTAACAGTTTATTACAATGCATTACCTATAGCAATTGTGAATACATTTTCATATTTGGGTATTATTTTTTACAACGGGTGGGCCATTCACTGAAGCTCAGATAACATTATCGGCACAAAAAGCAATTTTTAAACTTAAAAGATATTTATCTAAATTCACAAGCATATCTACAAGGCACACGCTTGAATCATTGTTTGATAAATTAATTACCAAATCGAACGTGTGCAATTACATTTTTGCAAAACATTGCTTGGTGTAAAAATATCAACTCAAAATAATTTTATCTACGGAGAATTAGGAAGGATAAATTATTATACAAGAAGACTTTTCATAATCATTAAATATTGGTTGAAAATTCTAAATTCAGATAAAAGAAAATACATTTATCACATTTACATGATGATGTTGGAATATGATTAAACTGCCATTTAAATCGAATTGGGTGCCTTTTGTCAGAGATGGCTTATCCCGTTTAGGATTCTATGGGATATGGTTATTACAGGGTATAGGGGATGTGAACATATTTTTATCTGTCTTGAAGCAACGCCTTAAAAATAATTTTCTACAAAACTGGGATGAAAGAATACACAGTTCTAGCAGAGCAATATTTTATACGTGTTTCTCAGACTTTAAATTCCAATCTTATCTAGATAATATTAATATTATTAAATTTAGAAAAACATTTACAAAACATTAGTGTGTCTTCTCATAGGCTCGAAATAGAAGCTGGTAGGTCGAATAAACCAAATAAAACACCGAAAAAAAAATGAAAATGCAAATTATGCAATGTGTTAGAGGACGATTACCATTTTTGATTTGAATGTCCTTTATATAATGGCCTTAGAAAATTGTACTTAAAATCATATTTTTATAGAAGACCGAACATGATCAAATTGACTCATTTAATAACATCCGAAAATAAGAAACAAATAAAAGATTTGGCTATGTATACATACAAACCCTCCTGTGTGAACTTTTTGTTAATTGTTTTTTTTTAGGGGGTTGTTGTTCTTTTTGTTAATACTGTTTCTTTTAGGTACACCTTTTGTGACAACTGAAAATTCTATTAATTCAAATAGTATTTCATTATTACAATAAATGCATTCTTTGAAGTTATGTTCTGCGCACCATTGCCGTAAAACATGAATTCTCATAATGCATGAAACGAAAATTACATTTAATTAGTGTATATTGCTTGTCATGCTATTGTGTATTGTTATATGTATTACATGAATTACTTTATGACACTGTCACGTCATTGCATCTATTTTGAGTATTTGTTGAAGTATCTATCATATGCTCATGAGTCTTATCGGACTTAATGCATGAACTAATATGAACATTTTAAGGTCTACGGCGGGATGCCCTCGACCCGTCCTAGACCTATTGACGAGGATAATAAAACAAATTCTATGCATACTGAATTGCTATGTTTATTTCCTTCATGCTATTGTATAGTGTTGGAAGCCCTTTGCATGACACCCCTACTTGTAATCTTCCTTTAATAAACATTTTGAGATTTATGATAATATCTCTTGCGTCTGCTCATCCAATGTTTTTAAATATCTAAACATTAAATATCTATTAATTATTATTATTTATCAATATATGTTTTAAAGCATCTATTAATGAAGATTTATGACAAGCATAATTTAAAGAAATCAACCTGATGAAGATGTATGTGTTACGTACCTGTGAAGATAAAATGCATTATGATGATATGCCATTACGAGGTCCGAGTATTAACTCTCATACCCCATTCATTCCCTTCTCCAAGAAGCCAAAACGAGGTTGACTGGGGTATGAAATAAAACCTTAAGTTTGGCTTTACAAGTTTCATTAAAACATTTAAAACGTAATTTTAAACTGCTTGTCGCATTTTTGCAGTAAAAATGTTTTTAAAGCTGTTTTATTGTCGAAACATATGTTATAAAATCATGCTAATATAAGCTTTGCCACCGCTTAATGTAATTAAGGCGGGACCACATAATGCATTAAATTAAGTGTTAGTCGTAATGTAATTGATCACCATTTGCAATCAAAATAGAGAACTTTATAAACTATGATACTTATATCAGACATGAAGAATGAAATAAGGTCAGCTTGATAACTGTTTACACATTTGTATTCATCAGCCTCATTAAGTCTGCATATAAACCTGCGAGACAGGGTGGGAACATTGCGAGTGATATATGCCAATTTTATGATTGTATATCTTTCGGAGATGTTTATTTTTTACTGATCGGTTTGATTATCAGAAATTGTTCAGGAGATTGGAGATGTGTTTTTTTAAGAATGAGAGAATGAGAATGATTTAATTAAGAACATATGCCTTCCATCGATTATAATAGAATCATGATCTGCTTTTTCACAAAGCCGAACATTTGATTTATCAAGTTGCATTTTACAATATAAATATTATATAAAAACATATCCATAAATTGCGGCCTCAATCGCGAGGCCTTGATATTTACATTGTTCTACTGGACGCATGATGTTTACAATGAGTATAGATGAGTATAGATTATTATATGATTTTCACATCTGATCACTTATCAGCTTTAGCAAATTTGGAACAGATATAGGTGGCGGCCTGATATAGGGACAGACTTGAAAAACAGCTATATCATTCCGATTATATTTTTAAAAAAAAAGACTGTATCTTTAGCAAATATATTGTAATACATAATTATTAATATTACACAATAATTATATTTAAACTTAGGTAATTTTTTTTTTAATGATTCTAACTATTTCATTTAAATTGATATTTGTCAATGCAAATGTAACTAGAAAATGTGTTCAGGGAACACGGATGCCCCGCTTTAGCACTGTCAGTCACATCAAATAAATTTAAATAAAGTGTGTAATATGTAAAGACGTCATTCTCACTGTCCTTCTGTTTATGTAAGTATTAACGTGTACAAGAAAGTCGTCGAAAGTATTTGTAACGAAAACTATCGGAAACACTGTAGGTAAAGAGCGAATCGAATCTGAGTTTGTAGATATCAACAAGCTAGGTTGTACACAGACGTAGATGAACATTAGGTTGTCCCGCCTTAATTCCATTAAGCGATGGGAAAGCTGATATAAGCAGGATTGTATAACGGATAATTCGACAATAAAACACGTTTACAAACATTTTTACTGAAAAAATGCGATAACCTGTTTAAAATTACTCATTAAATGTTTTAATTTTACCATATGCAAACTTTTTAAGACGAAATTAAGGTTTTATTTCATACCCCAACCAACCCCGTTTTCGTTTCTTGGAGAAGGGGTTGGATGCGGTATGAAAGTTAATACTCGGACCACGTTATTTGGCAAATAATCGTGGTTTTACAAACTTTATCTCGATGTCACTGTACACTGCCTGTCTGTGCTTTACATTTACACAGTACACGAGACTTTCAAGTGACACGTCGAGTTTACGACGTGGAAATATCTATTCGATACTATCAGGCGGTTTATACGGCAATAACGTGTCTATGTATACTTTACCGCCTTATATTCCATCAAAAACATTTTTTGAATTAGATCAAATATTTTTTAATTTGTTTCTGATAGATTTTAACCTCAACAACAAATTTTAAAGCCAAAATACATAGTTTGTCTGATTTGGTTTGTAGATGTGAACAGTTATCAAAGCGAGTGTTTGTTGATGGTAAGTGCTAGTTTTTCGATGTAGAGGTGCTGGTTTGTTTTAGCTTAGCGCCTTTTCTTATATGGTAAGTATTGCCATTTAGCTCACCTATTCGTTAGTATCGAAGTAACGGTCGGTAAAACAAAACCTTTTATTCTTTTTATAACATTTTAAGGAAAGTTGTCAGAGGATATAACGTGTCAGAGGATATTAATTGATTTCGTTAACTTAAACATTTTTCCTTACACATTTCATATTTCATATTTTCTTGCAAAGTAGCAATTGCATCGTCAAATCGATCTCGTCTTTCCATCAATGTTGGTATTGTTTTTCGTAATAAAAACAGTTAACATAACCAAATTTTCCGCCACAGCTTAACTTCTTAAGGTCAACAAGTTAATGATGTTGAGTCCTTCACAGTTTTTGAAACGGTTTTGAGAAGTGGTCTAATAATCCATGGACTTAAACAACTTGGCCTTATTCGATATTACATTCACAATGTTTTTACTAGGAAACGCAAATATTATTTTCGATAGACTGGGACTGTAGTGTCCTCGAGTTATGATTCCAGTAAAATGATGTCCTTTATTTTTCAAACCTGACATAAACCGTTGCACAAGAACTGACATACAACACAACGTAACCACGTTCATTAACAATTTCAAGGCTAGTTTTTTCTCATGGAAACGATGCCCGAAAATAAAAATAAAACATCTTCCATTCTGACAATAAACGATCTACCGTTTCGGTTGCAGAGGGTAACATACCAGGCAAACCATATATATATGTCAGCATATGTATGGTGACATATGTATTACATATGTGAGAGGTGTTGCACTCGACATAACCTCTCATGAACAGACTCAGTAAAATCGAATCTGCTGCTTTTATCTCTTGTATGTGTTTGTTGCTTCCAAGGGATCCCCTTTGAATTTATTCGGTTTATTTTGTATTTTAAAATATGTTTTCCGCTGTTGTATTATCAAGGTCAATGACATATTTTAATGGGCACTCGGTTACAGCAACATATAATTCGCTTTTCTCATTGGAGGAACACATATGTCCAGTTAAAATTTAATTACCTTTATGGATTCAGTATGCGATAATGGAATAACTGACCTTCCATCTCTGACGATTGTATCAAGAATCAAATTGAAATACTTTGACAGGTATTTGGTGTTAGAGACTTTCCCTTTGAAGCTTAAATTTAGATTTTCATATATATTCTAGGAGTACACAAAAAAATCAACTAATAATGCAGTTTTTGATGAAACTGGTCGCTATCCTTTGTATATTGATGTATTATCTCAGTCTATCAACTTTTATCAAAGACCTATTTCTTCATCTCCATCATCACTGTTATATTATGCTTTTAAAGAATCTTGCTCATTGCAGGAGAAGGTTAAAAATATTTTTGTTTCAAGCATGTATTTTGTTTTAGAGAAAATGAATATGAACCATAACCAAATTCAGTCTAACCAATTTACTTCAACATTTAAGTCAAACCTTACTGTTAAATATAAAAATGATTCCACCACTAGAATAAATTCATATAAAATAGAGAACAAGGGTAAGTTACGGACATATGCAACATTTAAAAACACTTTGAATTTTGAAAAGTATTTGACCTGCATTCCAGACCCAAATGTAAGATCTTGTTTTACCAAGTTTAGAATAAGTGCCCACACATTAGTTATTGAGGCTGGTAGATACAGAAGCATTAGTGAAAATGAAAGAGTATGCAGAGTGTGTAGTTTAAACCAGGTAGAAAATGAAGAACACTTTTTGATGAGTTTGTCCTATTTTTTGAACAGGGTAGACACAAATGCCTTCATCTAGTAAGTGTTTCAATAATCTATCCTCAAATAATACGTTTATATTCTTGCTAAGTAATGGAGATGATGATGTCTTAAATATAACTGCTACATTTATATACAACATTTATTGTAACCGTTTTGAGCTTTTAACGCACATTTCCTCCGGAATTAAATACTAGTGTGTGCTAAATAATTATTAATAAATAATACATATTGATTGAGAATGTTTAAATGTTTTATAGATATATTTTGCTATCTTCAGTTAATTGTGTTTCACAAATCAGAATCAAGCCTTAGTTATGTTATTGTTAATCGTTAATCTCTTTGTTTTGATATGCACATTATGCTTTGTAGTATATATGTGATTAAATGCCTATCTTGGGCCCTTGATTGGAAATAAAAGATATTATATTCTATGCCTGACTTTGTGTTGCACGATACTGTCAAATGTTTCAATTTCTTCTGTGCAATAAGATTTTCGAAATGTATTAGTTGAGAGAAAAAAATAAGTGAAGTGTAAAGATTCACATATAGTAAAATACAAAATGGTTAGCGTTTGTCTAAATAATACATATAATTATACGAAAATATGTAAAGTTGCAGTTGTAAAAAATCCCCAACATCATCGACAAACTAGTGCTTAACTTCAACAAACTTGTCTAGATTTCAGTGAAATGAGCATTTAAGATACTAAATAAATACATATGTCGGCACATACTACTACAGTATATCATTGCACAAAACCAGTAGTAGACAAAGATATTTAGAAGAAATGTAATAACATCATATACCGTACAATAACATCATATATACCGTACTTTTTTCGCCTTGACTAATTTAATAAATGGAATGAACATATAAAACATATAGCAACATGTCGTCAAAGTTATCAATTTAAAGCAGTGAAGAAAAGAAATGCAACTTAACATTAGAAACAATTTAAATATCGAAAATACTGCGTTTGTTTACATTTTCAATGTCAATTCAATCCCATGATGCAACTGAACCCGTCTAAAACTAGCGTGTTTATATCTACAAACTCAATCTCGATTCGCACTTTACCTACAGTGGGAAATAGCAGGTGCTCGGGTACGGAGATTATCGAAGCTTGTAGCGTATATCAATAATTTACGATATAAAATTAATGTAACTTGTCATATATTACAGATGCAATAATGTTAATAAAATAAAATAGTATAGGTAATAAATATAAGCAATGTTTTGGTGATGAAAGCCTCCCATTATCAGACCGTACCGTACATTCCATTATCATTTAGTATAACTTTACAGATATATGTATGTACGGCGCTGATTCAATTACTTATTTATTTTCTAGTATGTAAGTTTAAATATACCCTTGATGCATTGTTAACTAAACAGTATGCAACTCCATTTGTATTTTTACATCTTTATATATAATACAAGCAATTATAGCAGAATCGCAGATCTAATAACAAACTTATTGTTATTATGTCTTTGCAGAATGTACTATACGGTACGGTATATATTTGGATGTATGTTGAGTGCGTGGTTCAGTGGTAGAGCACCGGACTTCAGATCGAAAGGTCGTGGGTTCGATCCTCGCCATGTCCATGTTATTTATCCTTGAGCTAGATAATTAATCCACATTGCTTAGTACTGGGTTCTACCCAGGAAACCTGCACATAATCTTCGAAAGGGGGTGTTGCAGTATCAACAGATAGATAGACAGATAGATAGATAGATAGATAGATAGATAGATAGATAGATAGATAGATAGCAACGTTTTACAACAGAGCTTTCCCGAACAATATTTAAATAAATGTATAAATCCTTATATGGGTTTTGTATGTGTCTATGGTTAACAGACTGAGAATCATGTAGTTGGCGATAAGCATGCTTTACAACTTGAATTCCTAGAGAACTCGTCTAAAAAACTTGAATGGTATAAACACATATTTTGGAACGTTCAAAGGTTACCGTTTCGCCTGTGGCTTTCACGTTTTCGTAGATCATTCTGCTCAGTGTAAAACGCGGCAATGTTTCCGGGGTCTTTATGTGTCCGGGATGTTTACGGAGCAGACTTAAATCGTAAGTGCAAGTGCATAAAATCGCAAGTATTGTAATGGAATAAGTGCAACTCTTTAAAAATTATTGAATCCGTGAATATATAACGACAATGTTTAGCGTTATATTGGCTTTATTGATAATGCCAAAAAGGAGCGAAAAAGTTGCAAATCAACTTGTCCACACTGTCACTTAAATAATTTTTGATTTTTTATCAATTTGCATTTGAATGATTATATCTGAAAATTAAATTCTGATGAAGGCTGACAAACCGAAACATTAAAAAGTGTTTGTTTTTTTAACTATCATTACAGATTTTATCAGTAAGACCTTGGCCAAGTTTCGTAGTGAACACTATGTGACGCATCTATTGCGTAGTTATTGCTTTGATAAAAAACAGCAACACTTATTTGAGATGTTCATTAATTATACAAACAATTGTTTGCATTCCTACCAGTTCACAGGCTCAAAGTCATGTTTATTTACTTATCGGCAGTTTGTTTACGCTTGCGTAAAACCTTGCTTGTCATTGCCAATGTATTTATCATGTCAGTTCATTTGCCCAATTTAGAAAAGAGGGAAAATAACAATTGTTCTCCATTAATTACTTCCCCTACCAGTTGCACTAATCAAACATAATCTCAAATATATTCGTCTGCTTCGGCCTACGAATAATGAAGTTTAAAAGCTGTAAGGCTGTTATTATGTGAGAAATCAACTAAAACGAACCTCGTATGACACATTTTTATTTCCTTAATGCTGGAATGAAGATGTAATTGTTACAGAGTTTGAAATCGTAATGGCTGTTTGTATCTAGTCAATGGCCTTAATAAAACATATTGAATGTCAAACTGCAATGTAAATGAACAAAGTTTAAAAGAAAAATATCAAGTTCATTTATACCTACTTTTTAGGTACACACTAATGTCATCTAGATGTAATAATGTGTAAAGTTTGAAAGCTTTACAGCTTCCAGTATCTGAGAAATAGACTTAAAGAAATGTTAAACATTTTTCGTACGGACGGACGGACGGACAAGGTTAACAGTATCTACCCATTCTACATTGATGGTAATGCACGTCAAAAGTAGAACAATATATCAACTAAATATAATATTACAACAGACTGTAGAAAACCACGGGCTTTGTAATCACGACAGCAAGTGAATAAAAGAGATTATTATATAACCTATAAATAGACGCGTTTTCATTGGCTAAAAAGGATAATTTTTTAGAAAAAATATCTAGCGATATTGACCTGTTTTTTTGATATTGACCTGTTTTATATAATTGTTTTTTTGATATTGACCTGTTTTATATAATTGTAAATTGAGGGTTATATAATAAAACAGTTATGGACTTTTCAGCTGTTATACATGATGTTGATATGTACCAAAAAATCATTATTGACCTCGGCTATCGCCTCGGTCAATAATGATTTTTTTGGTGCATATCACATCATGTATAACAGCTGAAAAGTCCATAATTGTATAATAACAACCTCGTAGAATATTGTGATCTATGACATCATGGACATTCTGCCCATTCCATCTGAAATCAGTTTGAGTGCGGAATGGTTGTGGCACGTAATGTCATGTAAACTAAGATGTTTGACTCATTCATTGTGTAAAAGTGTCAAAATAAACAAAGCAATCATATCTTAGGGAGCACTATCACTTTATGATATGCATTAGTAGTTTCAAAATGGCGATTGTTGATATCAATTATTGTCATCCAATTAGATCAGGTAACATGTCAATGACGCCTCAAATGGTGAAAATGGTGTCAAGTAAATGGAGTATGGGCGTTATGTGTAACTTTAGGACATTAATAACAAATGTGAGAGGATATAGTTATAGGTTATTAGATGTGTATTGGGATAGATGCACGAGTTCTTTTGTGTATTAATATTGCGCAACATTTATGTGCAAAAGAACGAGTGCATATATCCCAATATAAATCTAATAACCTTTTTATTGTATACGCATTTTTAGATAAGAGAGAATAAAATAAGTTTCACCAAAAACATTTATTTGAAACAAACATATTGTCATTAAATAATGGGAATTTTCACAGTGAAATCAACATTGTTTACATCACGTGACATACTTTCTTTGACATGAACAGAAAAATGCACCAATCACGAACGAGTATACATTACACACCCCATATGACTTTACTGCACGTCAATATGGGCGAATATTGACGTTTCCTGTTACATTGAAAGTAAACGGAGCTTGTAAATGCGTATGCAATAATAGTACATATTATGTATGTGAGCTTTTTATTATTTGCCTGCTAAAGCAACTACTATTTTGCCTATGTTTCACTAAGTGCACTGATAGGAAAAATAACTATTAGAACACGGAATTGATTTGGTTATACACTATATGCAAATTGCCTGATATGCTAAGAGTATTTCTTTAAGGATAAGAAATAGATAGAGTCTGGTCTCAGCGAGTTGGCTTATTAAACACCTCGATGGGCGTAGCCCATCGAGGTGTTTAAATAACCAACGAGCTGAGACGGACTCTATCTTTTTTGTAGCATGGTGTACTTAGTAACACTGTGACGTCATAGTGACCGTACTCTAAATTCCAATATCCGGTAGTTGTAGCCACGCCCCTTTAGTTACCCTAAGTTAAACGATTTAATGCTCTGCATTCATCAATGGAAATGTCACCGACCATGCTACAAGAACCAAAAATCGTTTAAAACTGTAAGTGAATTGCTATACATGATGCACTATGTGTGAAAGTATAGTGTGTTTTTCGTCTATGTTTTCTCCCTTAAGTAATGCCTACTACATGGGGTTTGATTCCAGTGATATTTCTCGTTTTTCATAATGCCTGTTTGTCACCCAATTTATTTGGATTTGATTATTTTTCCCTGTAAAATATACACCACATTCTAACATATTACATACATTTACTAAGCCATTAGTGAAGAATTATATCATGCATATTGTAATATTTTTAAAAACGCATATATATCTTGAACTCTGCACTGTGTATTTTGCTAATGGAATAAAGAGTACCAGCAGCGGGATTCCTGTTTTAACAAACAAACCTATCGCTTGCAACCCCGGCAATGAGATACCACATATCAATGTAGCATCACTGCTGCCTACGTGATCCACATTAGCCTGCTGTAATTGCATCCCAAATAAATGCATCAAATAACTTCCATTACTAAGTACTGTTGTAATTTTCATACCCACGGGTATTATTTTATGACTGGTAGTTTGTGACCGAGTTTGTGATGTAAGGAAACACAAAGTCATATATTCTTTACAACACGAATTTATCTATATTTCTTCAATTAATGTAATGTTAATAATATACCAAATTAGACTGTTTAAATTAATGTCACTTTCTCACTTTATTCAAAGTCCCATTTCACGTTTTGAGATAATTTGAAGTTTTGAAGTTCCCCCTAATGTCAAGTATTCTAAGCCGAAAATAATGCCAAAAGATCCATCGATATCTCTTAGCGACACCTTTTATACAACTACAGTGTGTAACACCAACCCCCTACACATGTGTAAACACAAGCCCCTTATAAGGAAGTGAATCTTCCCCAACACATCATGTGTTAACCCGAGTTTGACCTTCCTTTGTCTAAAGGCTACACAATCTCCCCGTGTAAACACTGTGTAATGTACATGTGTTAACACAATCCCCTTTTAAGGAAGTGAATCTTCCCCAACACACCATGTGTTAACCCCAGTTTGACCTTCCTTTGTTAAAAGGACTACACAGTCTGCCCCAATTACACCCGTGTTAACACCGTTTAAGAACTACCCAAAACACCTCTGTGTGACCAGTATAGAATACACTGCATAAAACATCAGATCACACACTAGCCCGGCTTGTGTTACACACTGTATGTAAGGTTATATGGAACTTTCAATACTTTCACACAAAGACTGCATAAAAAGCATATTCATATAATACATCTATGAAATGTAATATTACCAAAACACAACACTGCCCCTTCCTTAAAACGAAAGAAAAGAGTTTTAAACCAAATGTAAAAGTAATTAGCATATCAACAAATGAATTACCCTTAAACGCTATTAGTTATCATAATCTTCAATTTAATAATCAAAAATTAATTCCAAAAATGTCTTTCTCTGACTTAGGAAATATATTGTTTAAATCCACATAAAAATCCAAGTCCTTCTATAGCAGGAAAGGCCCTGGAAGTAAGTCCTACATGTTTCCTTAAATAATTGACAAAAGAAAATAGCACAACCTCACACACCGTCACAATCACACAGAGTCCTGAATTATCATTTTCCGCGAAATAGTGCTTTGCTGAATTTATTTTTAAAAATAACAATGGAAAAAGAAAGAGCACTTTATGTCTATAGTCCCACAATATAAATTCTGGTATACTGGTCCCATTGGTACCGCTTCGCATAGTTGGGTTTGATTCAGCCACCAGACTAAAACAACGCTGATAGGACGTGACACCCGGAAACGTAGATAGGACCCGACACTGGGAAACTCAGTGTCTCCAACATAGATAGGATTGGACACTGGGAAACTCAGTGTCTCCAACGTAGATATGACCCGACACTGGGAAACTCAGTGTCTCCAACGTAGATAGGACCGGACACTGGGAAACTCAGTGTCTCCAACGTAGATATGACCCGACACTGGGAAACTCAGTGTCTCCAACGTAGATAGGATCGGACACTGGGAAACTCAGTGTCTCCAACGTAGATACAAGGTAGTAACATCAAGGTTAATCCGTTAGACAGGCGAATAGCATTCATCAACACTGAACACTTAGTAAATCCAAGAGAATAGCAACATGTAAATCCAACTGTGAATAATAAACTTGGTTAATCCTTTATTAGAACGTAATAATCCAATGGTGGAAATTAATAATCCAATGCCCGGGAAACAGTAGAAACACTTAATAATCCAATTTAACTTATAGTTATCCACATTTCATGAATAACAGGTTTAATCCATAACTTACTTAGTGAACCTATGAAATATGGGTTATTATTACATATTTCAGGGTGACATTTTAATTTACTTAGTATTAGTTAAGTCCTTCAGCTTCGAAGAGTTAAGGGCGAATGACTGTTGGTTCCAGGTTTTCAATGTTTGAAGTGTCACTCTATTTAATGGAGAGTTCCTATGCTGACAGACAGATCCCTGTTTTCACACAAAGTTTGACATTATAGTTCAGGCAGGGTGCAAACCTACACATCATGTAGTTTATTACTCCATAGCTTCCTGAGAATAACAACGATTTCAACAACAGTGACACCTAGTATCCTATATAATGGCTATCAAGTGTTCCTTAGAATAACAATTCTCCAAAAGCAGAAACATGTCACAGATATGACATGGTCAATAATAGCCCATTCACTAGATAAGGGCTTCATTTCCTGCACGTAATGACACCTCCCTGTCATCACACAGAACACAGTTTATTAACATTAGCCCCAATCACACCATCCGTCTTACAGCCAGACTCACATTCAACTAAGATTACTAATCTCCAGAAATTAAAGTTTTAACTTTCTTTCAACATATTTCCTGCTTGGAAAAATTGAGTTTCTGGTCCTCTGTAGTTGTAAACAGCAGTAATAACGGGATAAGAATTCAAATACCAGTTTATTAGCAACCATGTTGCTGCATTTGTTGGGTAATACATAACACATACTATTTTCTTCGTGAAATGATCCATAACCACCAGCACATATTTATTTCCATTTTCGGTCTCAGGCAAGGGACCTAAAATATCTATTCATATCCTGTCTAGTGGTTGTGACACTACCTATCCCAAAATAGGACTTTTATGTAATTTCACTCCCGGCCTCTTTCTGTACCCACTGGTGGTACATTTGCTTATGTAATGAGATACACTATCTTTCATATGATACCAGTAAAAATAGTTTCTCTTTAATTTATATGTAGTTTTCCTTATCCCCAGGTGACCAGAAGATATGGAATCTTGTCCTGATTCCAAGATTTGTCCCCTTAGCAATGATGGAATCACTAATTGTTTATAATTCTGACCTTGAGTTATCCATTCTTTGAAGAGTATCCCATCAATAATCACCAACTGGTCCCACAAAAGCCATACATTTCTAACAAATGGGCACTTGCTGATAATCTCACGGTTTGGTCTTATCTCTGAGAAATTTATCCACTTAATCACCCTCCCAATTTCAGGGTCAGTATGTTGCATCTCCAGGATTTGCTTAGGTGTGTAACTGGCCAATGATCCTTTTAACATGCTGTCAACATTATCATCATGGAATTTTAATTCGGGTGATATATAACCCTCATGGGCTATAGAGCAATTTACTTCGCTGTTCTGGTTGCTGTTCTGTATTCCCCGGGTTATTTAACTTCAGAAGTTCCTCATCCGATTGGAATCTGCTTAGCGGTCTGAGTCTACCTGCAGACACATTTGTAAGCAATCTGAATCCCAATTTGATACTATTTCTGTAGTTTACCACGCCATATACCCCAACCATCATGACTTTTATGATGATAATCCAGAACAGACATCTCCCCAACGGGTTACACCAATACACCATTGTGTTTGTCAAATATCCCTCCCACCTCGGGTCATGATTTGCTACGCATAGGTATAATCCAGTTATTCCAAGTAGCGCAACACAAACAAAAAGTCCGCGCGTCCAATTTGATACACATCTGCATCTGCCCACATCTTATTTGCTGGATGTCCTTTCAGAACTTGAACATGACACATTTCGAGTAAATAATAGGATCACATCATCAACGTCAGCCAGTACAGATCCTTGGTTTTGACGTTTCTTACACACGGTAATCCTCCGCAATGTAATTGTTCCAAATCAACACAACTGAACTATTTTGCCCTTTCCAGACTGTGCATACAATCGCCAATCCTTGGCAACGGTACGCATATTTAAATTGACTAATCAAATGTCCACCATTTGAAAATCATCATCTCCAAGATACAGTTGACAGCATTCCACCAGAACATTTGAAACAAAATATTCATCAGAGAAAAATTCATTTGTAAAAACAGAATCCTCTTAGAAGGTTTGACTCCTTCGATCTAGTCTCTGATGAACATAGTATTTCGAAGTACAGAAACAAATCATACATGTCCATTGTTCATTAATCATAAAGTTTGTTTGAATAGATCGAGTTGTATTTACGGGTTTGGCATACTTATTAATAAACACTTTACACTTTCCATTTGCATCCTTTGTAGTCATGCTGAGTGTCATATGACCAAACATAAACATCAGCTAAAGTTTTAAGTTCCAAACTGTGACCTGTATTTAAATTCACGTTCTGCAAAAAATCATCTTCAGTGCATACAGCAGTTGCTTTTGTATTAAACGAACATTCCAAAACTATTCTCAAACACATCAAAAGTAACATCATGATTTGCATGGTGATTGTTACTATTCTAATACGAATTCCAAATATCTGTTTACAATGTTCCAGAAAAGGTTTGCTAAAATTAATCCGATATTTAATATGCCGTAATTATGTGTCTTAATGTAATCGTCCACCACAATTGTCCAATAAAAGACGCGTGTTAAAGTCCAAAAATCCCTGACGCTGCCACCAGTGTTGTAATTTTCATACCCACGGGTATTATTTTATGACTGGTAGTTTGTGACCGAGTTTGTGATGTAAGGAAACACAAAGTCATATATTCTTTACAACACGAATTTATCTATATTTCTTCAATTAATGTAATGTTCATAATATACCAAATTAGACTGTTCAAATTAATGTCACTTTCTCACTTTATTCAAAGTCCCATTTCACGTTTTGAGATAATTTGAAGTTTTGAAGTTCCCCCTAATGTCAAGTATTCTAAGCCGAAAATAATGCCAAAAGATCCATCGATATCTCTGAGCGACACCTTTTATACAACTACAATGTGTAACACCAACCCCCTACACATGTGTAAACACAAGCCCCTTATAAGGAAGTGAATCTTCCCCAACACATCATGTGTTAACCCGAGTTTGACCTTCCTTTGTCTAAAGGCTACACAATCTCCCCGTGTAAACACTGTGTAATGTACATGTGTTAACACAATCCCCTTATAAGGAAGTGAATCTTCCCCAACACACCATGTGTTAACCCCAGTTTGACCTTCCTTTGTTAAAACACAGTCTGCCCCAATTACACCCGTGTTAACACCGTTTAAGAACTACCCAAAACACCTCTGTGTGACCAGTATAGAATACACTGCATAGAACATCAGATCACACACTAGCCCGGCTTGTGTTACACACTGTATGTAAGGTTATATGGAACTTTCAATACTTTCACACAAAGACTGCATAAAAAGCATATTCATATAATACATCTATGAAATGTAATATTACCAAAACACAACTGTACAATGGACTCTGAAGGTGTATGGGTATGCTGGCTGCATTGGATATCAAGTAATATACTGAATAAAAAAAAATCCGCTGAAGTTGATGGTCTAGACAAATGCTAGACAAAAAAAACAGGAAAAAAATAATAAAGTTTTAAGAATAATTAAATAGACAAGTCAAAACAAAGATGTTTTTGAAAAGTTCAGTACACAAGGGATTTAGCCCCCTTTTTCTTAAAACATGCATTTTGACCACAAAAATCAATTAAATCTACAAAAAATGTACCGACATTTGTCCGAGACAATATTCTCTATATGTTCCTTACCAAAAAAATCACACACAAATCATAACACAAATTGTGTAGATGGCTGCTTTTGGTTATCAACATCAATCCAATTACCTCCCCTTTAACATTTCCATATCAGCCATAAAATAAAAGATTATTATTATTGCTTGGCACATTTGAAACTGTTTAAATGGATATTTATTACTCATCAACATTGTTTTATTAAAACGGTATTAAAACTATATTTAATCTTTTAAAACTCTCAAAAACTGGCCAATGGAAATACTTTAATGGGATACTTGATAGTCTGAATTAAAAAAAAACACTTGACAATTTGGATTAAAGGGACATTTGACAATATTATTAAGAATTTATACTCAAATTGGATTTTAAATAAATATTGAATCTAATTTATGTTTAATTGTTAGATGAAAATGCGTCATTGCACTATTAGAATAAATGTGTTGTTTATATTCTAAAAATGTGTGTTGCTGGTTTCGCCTTTCTTTTCTCTTTACATTTTACTCATAACAATAAGCAAAAAAATACTGCAGCAATTGATCCTCGACATTGGATTCTTTTTTGAGAATCCAACTATTTCCATTTGGAGCTTTATCAAAACATTTATTTATTTTATGTTCTACTTTGGCATTTAAGTTTCAATCATCTTCAGTGAAATATGATAGAACGTTCGGCGTAAACATGTTTATGTCTATAATCGCTTTGAAACTAGCATTGTAGTATACTCATAAAGCACCACAACCTCTCTTCGGGGGGAAATTAAGAACAAAAAACTGCTAAACTTTCAACTTGTACCATCTACTTTCAATTTGCACCACCTACTTTCAACTTTTATTGCTTCATAAGCAAGATCATATGCCTATGCGCATTGGGAAAATGGGATCATATCCAAAACCTAAACTACTTCTGGTTTTAAAGAGAAACGCGTGTGTTTATTTCACAAAGCCAGTTCAAATGAGTTATTATTGTGTTTATGATAAGGAATTGTGTACGATAATACACAATCCAATAACTACTTTTCACTTATTTTAGAAATACGGCGCCTGTTTCCAATACTTTTAGAAGAAAATGTTAACACGCAAATTGACAAAATAAGAAATTATCCAAATTAATCACAGTCCATCATTATCATACCATCATAAGTACACGCTCTCGATGGAAAGTTTCAATTGTCTCATATTTAATTGACTCAATTGTTTCAACCGATCTAATTTTGATAGGCGCTAACGAACAAAAAAATACATTAGTTATGTTTCCAGCCGTATTTAGTTGTCTACAAACGATTATTTGTCAAGAAATCCGCCATGAAAGAAAACAATCAAGTACGACAGACTTATATGACGTTGTTTTTGAATGTTTGACATCACATAATCTTATCCCAGAAACAATCAGGCACGTATAATATGTACACAGGACTCCATTTGCAAGATTACATACAAAACACAAGGACAGTTTTCAGTAATTTGTTTTTTGTTTACCTACTGTTACATTTTGTGGGAATGGCTAGTTGTCCGTCGACGTCTTCCGTCGACCATATTATATCCATAGTCATTCCGTTGTCATTAAGCTTTTTATTGTTTACACGATAACTATTTGACTGTTTCTGATTGTCACTAAAAAAAATTTTAAATAGTACCTCAGGCTACTTTGACAATGAGCAAAATCGAAGGATATGCTAATGGCCTGATTATTGAAAAATTAGCACATTTTAGATTGATACGTGACAACTTTATTAATTTTCACCTGATTTTTAATGAACGTTTGTTTTAATGTAATATGGAAGGAGTTTATTAAATTTGACAAGCGCGGGTCCGAGTTATTGCCAAAAAATTTCAGTTTGTGTAAATGATTACATAAACAAACGGATTCACATTTTCACCAAAAATGATTGGAAAGTTTGTTGAATGGTTTTGTTAAAATTGTTAGAGTTTCAGCTGGTGTTCGCAATCAATGACTTGCCAAGCTGTTATAATTATCGCGTCGTGTTCATAACTCCTAAATTGGATGAGATATTTAGAAGTTGAATCTTCGGTAGACAGTGTTACGCTTAATGCATTTGTTATTCCATGTTGTCCAGTTCAGCCAATAGGATGGAGGCAAAATGTTGGACAAACTGAAAACAAGGAAACTATACATGACATATATATTATACTTATTCTATTACATTTGTTTACAGATGATACTTCGTTGGCATCAGATTGACAGAATACATACACAGCCTCCTCTATTATTATAAGACTTGCTAGTCAGTAAAATGTCGTCCGGCCTTAATGGACATATGTTTCTAACATCATTTTTATCATCTTACAAACTCATAAAAGATAGCGGTGACTGTTCCTCAACAGAATATAGATATAAAAGTCGAACAGGAAAAGTGGCATTCAAGGACGACAGACAACCACAAACACACACAGAAACAAAGAAGAACTTTAAGCATCAACAAAACGCCGAATTATACATCACAAACACAAAAGGGTTGACCATAGGGCTACCGCCTTGGAACGGTCAGTGGCAAAAAAGGCCGCTGGGGGCTTAAACCAGGTTCTAGGGTGCACCAAACTTCACAATTACCCTTCTGTCATCCCAATAAAACGGGACAATGTAAATAAAGAAATTCCCTCCATGAACTATTCTCTAACCAACAAGGCAGCATTAATAGGCAATATAAGTAAATCACAAAGATGCTCGTGCATATATAAATACAAAAGTTAATTATTTCTATAATTTCGCGTACATTTACGTTTTATATATTATCGCATAATTAAGCCGTCTATCCAATTCTGTCCAGGAATTAGCATAGCGACTGGCCAACTACCGATAAACACGGTTTTGAATCAAATTAATGTGTAGAAATTGCGAAGTGAATCAGTGCAATATTTATTTTAATAAGAATTTCAAAACAAGCTGTGAATCAAATGTAAAATGCAGTCTAAAGCACTTGAGCATGCACCCTGGGCTATTAAGCAAGGTTTTAGTAAGACACCGATTGATACCAAATTGGTCGAAATAACGAACGCCTCAAAATCAAATGTACATGTACGAAGCCCAGCAGAGCTTATGAGATGGCGAGTTGCCCGGCGTCCGTCGCCCGTCGTCGTCAGTAGTCGTCGTCCGGTAACGTTTGCCTTGTGAACAAGATAGGGCCAATTTTATTAATCGGATCTTTACCGAACTTTGCGAGGGTCTTTATATCAATGAAAGATCGGATAAGTTCGAAAACAAGCTGGATTAGATTAGTTTCGCCGGAGGTATGGCCCTTGATTTGCTGAAAAATGCCATATTTTGCCTTGTGAACACTCTAGCACCTTCATGTATTATTCGATCTTTACCAAACTTGTAGAGATAGTTAATATCAAGAAGAAAAATAAAAATATCGGACAGAGAAATCAGCATTCAAGGACGACAATCAACCACAGAACACAAAAACAAACACGCAAACAGACAAACGAGAAGGCAAAAGTAATAAAAAATGCAAACGACATCACAAACACAAAAAGGTTGACAATAGCAATACAATCTCGGAAAATTTGAAAACCAATCAGATCGAATCAGTAATACCAGAGTTATGGCCATTGTTTTTCTGAAAAATGCCAGTTTCTACATTGTGACCACCCTAGTACCTTCATTTATTGTTTGATCTTTACCAAACTTGCACAGATTGAAAATTTGAAAATCTGCCAGATCTGATTATTAGTAACACCAGAGTTACGGCCCTTTTAGCTGAATAACTCAATGTTCTGCCTTGTAAACACTCTAGCACACTCTGAACACTCTAGCATCTTCATTTATTTTGATATTTACCAAACTTACACAGATTGTTAATATCAATGAAAGCTCGGACAAGTTCGAAACCAGTCAGATCGGATCGGTAACACTGGAGTTATGGCCTTTGTTTTGCTGAAAAATGACATTTTCTGCCCTGTGAACACTCTAGCACCTTCATATTTTATTTAAACTTTTCCAAACTTGCTTAGATTGTCATTATCAATAAAAGCCGGTCATCTGCCGGTCTTTAACAATCCCTCAAGCTCGTTAACCGTTCTCGACAATTGCTTGAAGGTTGATAGCTCAAAGATGTTTTGCAATCTTTCTGCGCAATTTAAACATGGTATACACATGTGCTGATCACGGAAACTGTACTTGTTGGTGGAATCTTCAAATTGTAAATTTCTGTTAAATTTTAAATATACCACCAGAACGCTTTTCGATGTTTCAATGCAAACGTTTTCTACAAATAAGTAAAAAGTCGAGCATGTTTTAAAATATATACGTTAATCCTTTCATTTTGTTTAAATTGTGGAAAATACCTCAAGGTAAAGAACACTCATTAAAACCTTCCCGTATTGAAAAATGCTCAAAAATTACCTTGCCAGATGTTTATACATTTTAAAACACATACTGAGTCAACGTGTCCACATGTTTTCAAGTTATAAAACGACTGGTTGTCCTAAAAAGCGATACCGAATTCAAAGATGGAATTTACATATGTCAAATTCGTCGTCAAATGTTCTTGTATATACAGAGTAGCAGATAGCTGTTTCGTATAATATACATAGATTATCTGTATACGATATAGATACGACAAATTTAAGTCAAACCATCACGTTATATTGCACGTAAGCCCATACACATGTGGCAACAACCTCGTGAAATTGCGTGTTTCAGCAATGACTGCGCATTCAAGAAGATGCTCCCGATTACGGTCAAACTATGTTTATCGTTCAGTGTTACCTGAATGATAAAGACTTTATTTCGAGTATTAGTGTACATTATAACCGTCTAGTTGGCTTTACATCACCTGATCCTTAAATTATATTTACATGTTAATAGAAAATATACACCACAACTCTTCTCGGACTTTGTAATTTTTTCAACACAATGCGGACTTAGCCGTTTTCACAGCGACTCTGACCTGCCATCTGATAAATTGTTTGCGACATGTAAAGTCAATGTTGCCATACACACTGCCTGTATCTATTTATTTGGAGCAGTTTGCAACATTGTATTACAGTTATAGGACTGACCTGAAAATATGTAGTAGTTTCGACTCAGCTCTAGTTACATGATAATCAGCTTGGTGTCGGCATACCCAGCATGAGGACAATAAAATGGCAATAAATCACCTAATAGTAAAACTTTGTTCATGCAGAATTAAATGTTAGAAGTATATATCACTGCATTATCTCTATTTGCAGATAGCATTTTGTTACACCAACTTATTTCTAATTTTTTAAATGCGCCTATCTGCTGTCAGATAATTGATGCACTGCTGCACGAAAATGGGTGTTTTATTGCTCTGGGGTCAGTTAATTACATGGATGAATTATAGAGATTCTCTCAATAAACAGTGGAAACTCAGGTCAGATCCTAGAACTCATTATATTATATTTGTTTTGCAGCATGGTCACTGAAATTCCCTTTGTATTTGCACAATTGTAATCATTAAAATCTTTAAATGAAAATATCACCTGTCAGAATAAATGGTGTACTCTAACTACCAGTTATTGGAAATACAATGTAAGAGTATGAAATTGACATGCTACAAATCAAAGAGAGGCTACGCCCATCTCGATGTTTAATTAACGCGATGAGATCATACTCTATCTATTACTTACTGCGTAATGTCCTAAGTTACAAAAATACCGAAAAACGTAATTTTAAGCTTAAATAAACATATTGTGCCGCAAACAACGCAACATAGCACAAACTGTCCTGTAAACTAATTAAGGAAACCAGGCTAATTTTATAATGCTTACAGCGTTCCCTGCCTAAATGTTATGAAACCGTTTTATTTGCGCGGTCCCTTAACCTGCAATAAATATATAATGGACTGTTCTTTCTTTAAATTAAAACCATTCCATTTATGTGACAAAGGTGCGTTTTTGGGAAAATGACTGAACAGCTAGCCGGAAATTGTAAACCCTGATCAGCCTGCGAGTTACGCTGATCTTGGTTTACAATGGACGTAAATGCTATTATAATCGTGATGTTTTTTAAAACATGTTTTATTGTCGAAATATCCGTCATAAAATCCTGCTAATATAAGCTTTCCTATTTAATGGAATTAAGGCTGGACCACGTAATGGACATTAACATCTTCCAAGGTGTTGTGTTTGTTCAAAACAATTCTGGTTACATCCTGACTTGTTTCTTATTATGTTTTTATATATTTTTACAATAACATTTAAGACTTGTTTCTTATTATGTTTTTATATATTTTTACAATAACATTTAAGTTTCCTCTGGATGGAAACTTTATTGTTAGAGATTTCCTTTTGATGGAATGTACTTTTATTTACACTGTTTTGTCAATGTGTGCGTTGAAGACCGGATCACAGCGAGGTTGTGCACACACACAATCTATTGAAGCTAACCTATAGGCCTTATTGCCTACTGATCGTTCCAAGTTGGTAACCTGTCTTCATCACAAGTTATGTTATGTAGTGTCCTTTTCATTGTTTTAAATATGCTCATATTTCGGTTTGTGGGGCAGTATATCAAGGCACAGGCCATCAAACCTTCAAACCGATATTTGATTATCTTGATAGAGGATACCGTAACAGTTAGATATTGGTAATATGCTGTTTGCGGTAGAACTAGTTCAGTTCAATGCGTACAGCCAGTTACAAGAGACATATTTACAATCATTCATTTAATGATAGATAATGATAACATATTGCTTAACATAAACATGTGTCTTATGTTGCGTCCGCACGCTATATGTTTAGTCTCCAGCTTGTTGCTTAGCTATATTGGTCAAGTGAAAGGCAAGTGAATGCGATAATAGTTTTCTTTGTCTCTTTAAACAATAAAAATTACATCTCTGAATCTGCTCAACGAGTTGTTGTTAAACTTTGGATGTACATTGGGTCTATCTCTTAAGAATGTTTTTGTAGTCGTCAACCTATATGAGTGTTTGCTTCAAACTTTAACGAAAAAATATAGGACATTTAAACACCATTTGATCTGTAACCGCTTATTAAATTCCAATAAAATAAAAGCTGTCCTTGGTTGTCTTTTGGTCACCGTCAATTGTTTTTCATAGGATAATATGACTGAAATGTTTCTCTCTTAAACCAATTAGCGGAACAAAGCAAAGGTAGTTACAACAGCTAAACAGAAAATGTATCATTCAAAGAACGCAGTTCACCAAAAGCACACATTCAAAACAATGAGAAGGATAAAATGGTTACAATATTTATTGTTTGTCGTTCTTTTAGAGATCTGCTTTTAGTTGCGTCCGTCAGCCGTTACTCATAATATACCATCATTATGAAGTTACAATTGTCATGCCGTAAATACACATTCAAGTTAGTATAACATGTTGTCATAGAGAACATGCGGACAAAAACTCATTTTAAACTTGAAAAAGTTATTCTTAAAAGCATAGATACCCGTATTATTGTTTACACAGCAAACTCCTCTTGCTTACTTACTCCGAGTCCTATGTTACCTAATATGAAATCCGAAGTCGAAGAATCTCAAGAGAAATTCGTTTTAGTTCTTGCTAATATAAACAGCTTATATCTGGAACTTGGAAGCACTAATCACGCTTATAACTACATGCACATTTTTCTAGACTGTGTTATTCGAAAGTAAAAACAAACTTGCAACTATATTCTGGATCCCAACTTACACAAAGTTGTTTGCCTTTTATTCATCTTTAAAGTTGTTCGTTGTTTCTGTGTGTGTCTGTGGTTGACCGTCGTCCTTGAATGCTACTTTTCCTGTTCGATTTTTATATCTACTTGTAAAGCCCGTATTGTGTCCAATTCTAGTTCCTGTACTACGACAAACATCTCCAAAAGTTTAGGTTTAATATTGCGGCTGATAAAGATCACTTTAAACGGTACTGTGTATGACAACTCTGTGATGCATTAATGGTTGTCAAATAACAATTCAGGAGACGATCTTGATACAATTTGCAATAAACGGCAAGATTTATTGTTCACACTATATGTTCAAAGGCTAGCTTATTGCTGGTATGCAAAAGATAATTGCTTTATGGTGAACTACATATGTGCCCTGTAAAATTATAAAAGCATGTTTTACTAACGGCAATTTAAACAATTACCCTCATGTGAATTTAAAAATGTTTATGAAGCACGTATATTCCTATAAGATAATACAAACTGTGAACCTCTTGTCGCCGATTTATTTTCACTAGTTAGTGTGCCATGTTTAGGTTATAGCATATTGCTGATTTATATGAGACATTTTCAAATATTGTCATGTTTTGGTGACTTCAAAGGACGGTAGACTTTGATGGTTGTCGTACCCTTTAACGGTTTGTTAGATTGTTGCAGGTTACTGAGTACTTGCTTTTAGCTTTCTAGACTTTTGTTTTTTATATTTTATATACATGATCATTTTTGTTTTATACTTGTAATGCCTATTGTTGCTGCCTTGTTTGTTGGAGAATATAACCTGTTGGGGATATCTTTATTTCCACTGTTCCGTTTTACTGGGATGACAATAGGATAAGAATGAGGTTTGATGCACCCTAAAATCTGGTTTAAACCACAGCGGCTTTTTTTGCCACAGGCCGTTCCAAGGCGGTATCCCTATTGTCAACCCTTTTATGTTTGTGATGTCATATGTTGCCTTTCATACTTCTTTGTAGTTGTTGTTTGTTTCTATGGTGTTTGCGGTTGACTGTCGTCCTTGAATGCTACATTTCCTGTTCGACTTTTGTATCTACTTTTTATTACATTTCTATGCGTGAAAGATCGCGATTTCTCAGTGCAAGAATACGTCATCCGCCGATAACGTTCCATAAAGCAAATATTTGTTCGAAAAACGTAATTTAAAATGTAATAAATAGATTATTTAACTGCTGGGATCAATTATTGGGTAATCCTTCACTTGATGGTAGACGTGCTTTGTTTTTTCACTCACTCTCGTGCGCTCTTTCATGAAAAGAACCACACGTCTACCACTCGTGTAGGATTTCCCTATAATCGATCCCAGCAGTTAAATAATCTCTATATAATTGTATTTTTCTTATATATAAACGAGAGTACAAACACAGTTCTTTGACAGTTCAGTGTTTATGTTTAAGAGTTTCAACGTTAATTTTAAACGGTGCAGTCATTCAGGAGGACACGTTGTTGTTGTTGTTGTTTTGTTGTTTTTGTTTTGTCAATAAAAGGGTATGTTTTCATTATATGTGTTAGTATTCTTATTTCAAGTGTGCCTAGATATGAACGGCAAAATTACACTCTCTTGATGATATTGCACTGCCAGTATAGATTGCTTTCCAGGACCAAGTACCACTAACGCTTATCTGGAAGTTTCATTATCCTAAAATTAGAAACACATCATTTATCCTATGCCAAGTACATTTTGATCAGTTCAGTACGATTTGAGATTATATTTATATTAAAATAGAAACAATGCTTCATCATGCTTTAAAATGGGAGATAGGATAGTCTCACGTAAATCATATATAAAGTTAAAAGACAATTGTTTTTTTATAGTCGTCTCAGGAGGACACTTTTAAAAACATTCTGTAAAACTGCATTGGTATTCCAAAGCAACTATCAATTTTAAACATATTTACAGAGTTTAGCAATAACAATGTCGATATCTCTGAATAAGAACAGTTTCCATCATTACAGCCTTCGTCAAAGTTTAGATAATAAGAGTCGTCTCAGGAGAAGACACTTTTAAAAACATTCTGTAAAACTGCATTGGTATTCCAAAGAAACTATCAATTTTAAACATATTTACAGAGTTTAGCAATAACAATGTCGATATCTCTGAGTAAAAACAGTTTCCGTCAATCCGCATGTTACAATTTCCGTCATAGTTCAGAGTAGCAACAGTATCCGTCATATCTTAGAGTAACAATAGTCTCCGTCAGATCTCAGAGTTATAACAGTCTCCGCCATAGCTCAAAGAAATAACAGTCTTCATCATGATGATTCGGCGTAACGACAATCTCCGCCATAGCACAAAGTAAAAACATTCTCCGTCATGATTCATAGTAACAACAGTCTCCGTTATATTGCAGAGTAAAAGCAATCTCCGTCACTTCTCCGTCATATATCAGAGTAAAAGAGTAATATCAGTCTCCGTCATAGCTCTAAGTAATAACAGTCTCTTCCATATATCACTGTAACAGCAGTCTCCGTCATATCGACAAGTAACATTTTTTTAAAATTGTGAATGTCATTACACATAAATGTACCACAAATACTCTAAACTTTTAAAAACCATGATTATGGGTATTATGGTTATATTTATTTTCCTGTGGAACAGTTTATTCCATATGTACATGATGAAAATTGTTCTAAGCATGGGTCTACTATTAAGAACAAAAAACATACAGTGTTTCGATTTACTTAAAATCCGTATAATCATTCTAGAATGATTGTTCCTTTAAAAATGTATTAAATGGATTTACATTCATTTTGGAAGCATGAACTATTGAACATGTTTTTTTAGTCTGAACGTTTCCTTGTTGCTCAATCATTTTTAATCTGATAATTAAATACTCATTGCAGTCAAACATTATCTACAGCTCTTCCAATCAGCATGTAAAAGAATCATTGCAATTTGTCCTCGTAATATTCATTTCACAATAATTATTAAAATAATCCACGATCATTCTTGTGATTTGATTGCTTTCTGGGATCGTTGTCCCCACCTGCGAGGATGCAGAATCCGTAAAGTGTAATCCTTTCATCATTGTTTGCATTCATTATGTAAGTGAATGATTAAATGAAAGAAACTGCCGTTGACATCATACAAAAGTACCCACTTTACTTCCTCCGAGACATAGGTCTTCCTTTTGTTTTATGAAATTGGGAGTCTAAGAATTACTTTAAGTATTCAGTTTTGGGTGCAGACGTGCACGTCTACAAATGGGAACTCAAATATGTTACATAACATTTTATTTACCATGTAAAGAATCAGATAACATAAAAGCCACCGACAATGACACTCTCAGTTGTATAGTCTACTGTGCTTTTCACCAGGTCCAGAGAACGATTATGAACTTACAGTATTATATACCTGTTGTAAGCTTTTTGCTTCTAAGGTACTTCTTGATTGACTTCCTGGGTAGAACCCAAGACATTTGGATCCTGGTTCCAACGCTCTACACTAGGCCACAGCGCTCCACTTTTTCATTACGGGACATGTCATGTTACGACTTACATTAACAGAAAGATGGGTTTTGACGCTTTTAACAAAGTAAAACCTTCTTCAATCGATACATTTGGAGCCTCACGATCAGTCAAATTCTATTTTGCCCCTCCTTTTCCAATGCAAAATGTAAACAAGCATGGCTACCGATTGACCCAGAAAAATAATATGTACGCGTGACCGGAAGTCAATATGGTCAGTATTATTACCGATGAAGGGTAGACAGCTTCCGTTAAAAAAGTATGGAAATAGAGCATATTTTTCATGATGACAATGTGTTTGAACAATTGAAAGCAATATTGCTTTTTGCGCTTAGTACATGAACTTAATACTCGCAAATGAAACAAAATATTCCAAACCATATAAAATCCAAAGTTAAATCGACATGAATCCAAAGGTTGTATTTCCCTAGGCTTCATCACTTTTTCTTTGACCCGACCCGCTTTGTTCTACTAAATAACGTTGTTGTGAACTCAATGACTTCGTGATGTAATACGTGTCACCCCAAGGAAACGTCGTTACACAAGTCTAATAACATTGTCTTTCATTTTGGCAAAGTTATGCTCCTTTCCATTAAACCTTTACCTGCAACCTGACCTAGCCCATAACGTTAAATAAGCACATGAGACAGCCTACAAAATGTTCTGTGGAACACCCTTCTAGTTATTTATTTAACATATGCAAAGGCCTATGTGATTGTCAGCCCTTGATTTAATCATTGAATTATATACTGAAAGGAAAAAGAAACGGATAATAAAAAAATGTGCCTACATTACACTATCATATACATCTAATTCCACGTAATATTCCAGATATATCTCAACGTGTTTTGTACAAAAAGGGGCTATAATTAATTACAGAAAGGAGAACGCTGTCATGTAGTAGACCTTTTAATCAAAGTATACAGGAAATGCATAAATGTTGAAGTTTCGCTTGAAAAAGCTCAAGCCAAGCCATTTCAGTATTGTGTTTAATGTTAAGAGATTGCACGTTTAAAGCCTAAGTTTGCTCACCTGCTTGAGCCAAATGCGCATTCTGTCGATAATGAAACGTTAAGGGATAACCATTGGTGTGTTAGGTGCTGTTTAAACCTTCTTTCAGAAAGGACAGGCCTAATGTCGCCCTGTACCATTCGATTTAAACATGCGTTTCTTTTTCTTTTCAGTATATCCTATTGTTAAATTCACCTCCACACTGAAAATATGTATAGAATAATTGTAAAAGTACACCACTGTCAGAATAAGAAAAAAATATTTATATCCCACGTGCTTTCAATACACAAATGATACACATGAAACGTGTGTATTGAAAACTGGAACATATGGTATGTTGAAACGTTCGGATGAACAGTTGATTAGATTTGGTATTTGGTATGGACCATTTTTGTTCGAATATAGACATGCTAATGATCAACTGGTTTAATGTTTATATGCAAAATTTTCACTCAGTTCTGTTTAACACATCCACAAATATAGTTGCCGGTTATAAAACCTTTACAGGGAAAGTCCGTCAGTGTCACCATACTATAACTTTGAGATTATTTCGAAACCACATTGCCTTTTTACAATGGTGCACTTTGAAATTTGGATGATGTGAAAACGTGGCTTATTTTAGTTAGAAAGATATCTCGTCTGATCTCGCTGGATAAATGGAACAATTTATTTGACATTAAAGAAAAATCTCAAAAAACGTTCAATAAATTGCGTCACACTTTTCGGATATAAAGGGCACAATTTCAGCCATATAAGTATTCTTTCTGATATTATGGTCACGTAAATAATATTGAATTACTGTCATGTACTTTATGGTTGACATTGCTCAAGCCTAAAGTATTCATTTGGTTGAACATTTCACTGGACCATACCCCATCCATTTTTGAGGTTGTTTTTATATAAAGATGGCTGATCAATAGTCCTTAAATATACAGCAGCTAAAGCGTGTATGCAAGTTAACACAGGATAGATTCAAAGGCAATGTTACAAAGAGGTTTAAAAGACTATCACAGCAGTCTTTGCTTCAATTCATGGGAGTAGGAAATCGTTTTTAAACGAAAACAACTGATTTACAAAGTAGTAGACTGCTGAAAGAAAGGTTATAATCTAGATACCGCTACGGCAATAGGACAGAGCACAATGAAAGACATGTTTTGTTACCTAAATGGACACACAGTCTATAGTAAAAACTGATGGTGAGATTTCCCAATCCAATCCACAACGCAGTATAGGATGGGCATATATCAAGCCGTTGTAATGAGACCCTGGAATAATTATCAACTGGATATCAGTTAATAATAATCCAGTGTCTCATTACAAGTGCTTGTTGTATGTCCATCCTCTAGCGTTGTGGATTCAACTGGTCAGCTCTTAATGAGCAGTATTCCCCATACATATGCAGCAGCAGCAGTACAACATGTGCGTGCATACCACCACGTGCAAACAAGGACCTCGATAAGTCTTACATACCTTCAGAATAGGGATGGTACACCTTGGACTTTGTTGTTAGGCTGTTATAAGGCCAGTTATAACAGATGACCCATATGTTCCTTTATAATTTCGGAATGATATCAAAGTATCTTTGAGAAACTTACTTTACACTGTACTTGCAGAAAGGATAGACTTCCCTGTATGGTAACATGGTGTGAATGCAAGGCAGTTAGTTGTAGCATTTATACCAGATTCAGAATGTTGACATGCGTCAGCATTCGGCAGATGAAAACGAAGTACTCTGTTAAAGATGTTAATATCATGAGTGTCTCTTACAATAGCTTTGAGACGTATATTGTTTCCCAGACTGAGTTTTCTTTAAAATTACGTTTACTTCTGAATTGCATTTTTCTCAACCCAAAACCGAAATATCACTTCTCTCGGTTTTCTTAATTGGCATATAGTTTTTTGCAATAGTTTAATAAAAGAAATACTACACTTTGCGTATGCAATTTATGAGTTTGAATTTAATTATCAAAATCGTTTAAAAATGTCTTCAGTTTATTGATTACAAATACATGTTATTCATGCAATTCATTTTTAAGCTGTGTTTTTTTTTTTGTGTTTCCCCATTTTTTTCCATAAACACGCACATAATAAGAAAATATTGAAGACCTTCAGCTCCCTTTCATTTCAAAGAAATCATTTTTTAATAAATATTCAAATTTTTATATATGTTATTTGCAGTTTTCAAGTTACTTGTTGTCTCTATACCTTAATACTTCTTTATTTACATTTTTTGAAATATACCTTGTTTTGTTAAAAAATAATATCAAAAATCTTTTATTTTATGCTTTATTTTTGTACATTTCTCCAAAAATGTCAAGATGTATAAACTTTTCTTATTTCAAACATTTTTTCCACTCCCTTATATTGCCTTGAAATTGTATTTTAAATACTGAGTCCAGTTTTCGACGGTTTTGGTTTAAATTTCGATATTCTGGCCAAAGGAAATGGCATTTTCAAATATCTGATACTTTAGGACTGTCTCTTCTGTAGCTCATGACACTTTACATTTAAAGAAATACTTTACGACTTCATTTTGATATTTTAAGAGATATTTTGAGATTATTCCGAAAATCAGCGACCGTAATTCCTTTTGTGTGGATTTCCCCTCAACATTTCAATATCTTTTATTCATTCCAAATATTTGTTTTTATGAACATGTATATAACAGATAACTTTAAGGATTTTTAATCTTCTTATATTGTAATGAGAATTATAATTTTAAAAGTAATCCCGTTTTTAGTGATTTTGCATATATGAAATTTTGGCCCAAAATATCGCAGTTTTTCAAATCTCTGATCCTATAGAATTTTACCTATATCTCAGAATATCTTTATATGAGTAAAAACACTTTAAAACTTCTATTTTGTTTAACTGGAAGTGTCAATATTTTTTTAATAATAATTATTCCAAAAATCAGCGATTTGTATGCTTTTTTTTGCTGATTTTCCCCCAAAATGGCAAACTGTATACATTGTGTTTATTTCAAACATCATTTTATTTATATGAATATAACAGACAACTTTCAGAAGCTTCAATGATAATAATATTGAAAAAAAAAATCCAGTTTTTAGCGTTTTTTGTTCAAATGTGCATGTTTTTGCCCAGAACAGTTGAGAACTGCATTTTTCGTGTTGCTATACTACTTTTATTAACAAACGCAGGGATTGTACGTATTTAATTTACAGCCGAACAAAAATGTATGTAGTATATTATTACTTCTTCAACTCCACCAACATTCTATTATACTTAGATCGGCCTCCATATTTTCAGCTGCAAGGATTTCCATCACATCTTTTCATTCTGCGACAACTGTCACCATCCACCCACACACACACACACACACACACAAAACTAAGAAAAAAAAGAAAACATGTAAATGATTTGCAGGTTCAATTACACACCAAAGTCACTATACTGCACTCCAGCTTCCACCCTCCGCGCCACCCTATTAAAAAATTAGGTCAGTGAGTGAAAGTCAAACTCAAATATATATATATATCAAAATTACCATTAAAATCAAGATATATGCCTTCTACTCAATACTCACAACTTCCATGTTTATGAATACTTGTTTATTTACAGGTTAACGTTTTTTTTTGTATGCGTGTAGAGTTTTTTGGGTCGAGTGTATCGGGAAGCCATTCACAACTTGTCTTGTTTGTTAATTTCATTTATTCTGCGAATTTTGATAATTGCTGAAGAATTTCCTAATCAGAACGGCATATTTAGGTAAGCCAATGTTGCAGAAACGAAATATTATGTATATCTGACCTGATCACTGAACGAAATTTACAGACGGAATAGAAAAAAGGTATTAAGAAAAATCCGAAAACTCGAGTCTCTTCTCTCTATCATTCTATACTATTGTAATGGAAGCCTGTGCTTGGACGCAAATTCCCGCATTACAAAGCCACCACATCACGATTATACAGAAACAAAGTTCATCGCCACCTAAGCTATTATTTATAGGCTTAAAACGTTTTTATTTATTATGTAACTACAAAATGCATTGGTGGTCGCCACTTCAACAAAACTGATAAACATCCTTTCATTGTTTTAATGAACTGTTCCTAAGTCGTTCCATCCGCCATCTTGAAAATAGTGTAAGCAAAATTTACATGGGGATCTAGGGGATAAAATGAACTTTTGTGGCTTCTGTGGCGATTTGCAAACCGATTTAGATGGCGTGGAGATCGCTAAAAGCATCAAAAGCCCATCTTTCTATTGATGTAAGTTTTAATATGAAATTTCCCGTAATGATTTCTTTTTCGACTGAAAATCGTCCTCTGGACCTGGTAATGAGCACAGTGGAATGTTAACACATGTGTGGTTTCAAGCATTTTGAAGTCAAAGCAAGGAAACTGCCATAATAAGTACATCCATTAGGATGTTTAATCATCTGTTGATTGGAATACAAAGCAGTGTTGACAATGTTGAAAAAAACATTATCAAGCGACTTTACCTAAAGTTGAATCTTGTTTTGTTTTCTTGGAGCATTAACACTCGTTAGTGATCTTCAACGTAATGTTTGCACTTTGTATCTAACTGGCGATACAGATTGTTGATATTTGTTCAAACGGGTTATTACCAGGTTATTACCAGGTTAATCTATGTTCCTATAAATGCTGCCTAGTTTCTGTATAAGAGGATATAATCTGGTGGGAATTTCTCTTAATTTACGCTCGTATTATTGTGTTGGCGATATGGTAAGAGTAAGGTTTGGTGCAACCTAGAACCTGGTTTAAATGTTAAGTATACTTAGGCACAGGGAGCAAGTGTGAGCGAAATTGTGTTCAACCTTTTCAAAAGCAAGTTAAATAATAAAGTTCTACATAACGTATATATCAGAGAAAAATATGGTTTAAAAATTAATATATTGAAATATTGAAAAAAAACATTTATTTGAACATGTTTGAATGTTTTTCACTAGTCTCAATTAAACCGACACTACAATATTGCTAATATTGATCGTGTTCGGCGATTTCCATATGTCCCCCTTTCATGCTGTTTTAAGACAAAAAATGGATTATAGGACAAACTATAACATTATCATAGTAAATTGTCTTTTTTAGAGTAGATATTAAACACCTATATCGTAGAGATTTCATTTATTTCTCAATAGAAATCCATCTGATATATACACTTAATTTGGCGAAAGTATCCCAAGACTGCATCAAAATTGTCACTATTGGAGTAAACAACAGTCTATTAGTTACACGGGAAGTAAATAGAGACAAAAAAACAAAAAAAAAAACATAATGCTGCATCCCATGTTCTTTATTCGTCCTACGTCGTCAAGCTAATATGATCGTAATGGAATAGTTGTTTGGCACGTAAACCAGTATTTAGTGTATATAATTCCGCGTCCGGATTTCATAGTGCAGAGAGGATTCAGACGACTCGCCTTTCTGCTATAAACTTGGTTACTGCTATGTGCATACTATGTTATCCTGTGTTAGAAGAGTCGTTGGCGAAGACTCGTCTGTATACCTAGGTAGACGTCGAAGTAACTCGTATCCTATAGTGACACATAATTAGAAAACGCTAGTGGAGATGCAGGTTGTTGTATTCCATTTGTTTTGAGTGAATATAGGATTTATTTTCATCGAGAAGTGAGTAAACTTATATTTTCACGAGTGCATAAGAACGAGTGAAAATATTTGAGTTTGATCACTTCGAGATAAAAAAAAAATCCTATATTCACGACAAACCAACACATATTCTATTTAGTATATACTCACAACCTGTTCATTTATGCAGAAAAAGTATAATGCGTCAAAAAAATGACGTCAATATATTATATTTTCACATGTGAAATATAAATAATGAAAATATAAGGTTTTGTTTTAATCATAAACTCCACTATTTCATTGGAAAGTATATAATAAACTGTTACTTTTTATCTCATCCTTATCACTGGTAAAAAAACATGTTTTAGAGGAAAATGTTTTATTCGTTAATTCTTCTTCATAACTTGCATATTTGAAAATCATTATTAATAACCATTTTAATAGTTCAAAGTCGATTGTATGATTTGCATAGTACTAAATCATGATTTTATTGACTATACGTAAAGCAATGGTAGACTAACGAAGACAACTTGAAACCTTTCAATATCTGTAGACAGATTTAAATTTAAAATGATACTGAAATCATAAATCAAGGTGATAATTTAAATTTGTGTTGACTAACTGAAACTACGTGAGTCCCTTTAAGACATGAACGACTGGATGGTAAATGAATGGTAACATGCGATGTAGCACCTCACACTGATAATGCCAATCAGATACATAACAATAAAACAAACTCGTCTTACGATTTGTTTTCCTATCTTAATTTCAATACATCCATTTTGTTGGCATTTTTCACTGACATCTATGTTTTTTAGCAATTATGGTCATACAGCTATGTTACCGACGTATTTGATGCGTACAACATAAACCATCAATGGAACTCGGTATTTATAGTATGCGTAACAAAGGCTCAACTTGTTGCGCGTAACCAAAGCTTTGTGTAGCGTGAATGATATGAAGGCCAGAATGTCTTAGGTATAACCAAATGTATGGTACATGTCCGCGTAACATAAGCAATTCGTTTCATTGGTTGATAATGTTACGTTTAACATAAGGACTTAAATTCATATAGTGTTTAGGTAACGCGTAACATGAGTTTGTTACGCGCAACCCACAAAGCGTCATGACCCTGATGGAGAACCATAGACATCTCAAACATGAAACGCTAGCCTTTAGAGCATTACTTCACATTATATTTGTATAATAATTTTAATAATAATGTAGTACAACGGCTGTTCAAACAATTCTGATATATCAAAGTAGAACTTATATTTCTGATATATAAAAGTAAAGAACTTAAAGTGAAAACTTATATTTCTGATATATCGAAGTAAAGAACATCTACAAATGAATCTTCCGTTCTTTATAACGGATACCATACAAAACATCGTCAAGATATAGATCTACTGTTATTATTGTTTGATACATATTAAAACCCTGGACGGCATAACATAACAGCATTCAAATATATAATGCATCGATACCCAGAAAAGAAGTATAAGTGTATTTTTTTTAAGTCATAATACGCAAAGAACTTCAGGAACGAAATAAAGACAATTTAGTCAGTATTGTTATAAGAATGTTTTAAAGTTTAAACTGGAACTATGATGTACTATGCGTTATGAATTTCTCAGAAACTGTATTGCAATCAAGCAAGTGTAAGTACGTACATTTGTTCCGGTATTTATCGACTCTTAACTGGGAACATATGTACATGAAAATATACTTCTAAGCTCCTAATAAACAGGGAATAGTTGCTATTCATTTAAAGTGTATAGATAGATCCTACGGTGTCCGGTTGGGTCCAGATACAATGTCGCATTGTCGTGGGCACAATGGGCAACAATGCGACGCCCGACAACGCGATATCGCGATATCGCGATACGACAGTGCGACATTGCGATACGACAACTCGACAATGCGATACGACATCGCGACAATTATGTCGTGATGTCGTATCGCGATGTCGCGATGTCGCATTGTCGGGCGCGCATTGTCGGGCGCGCGCGACAACGCGACATTGTGTCGTATTGTCGTAATGTCGCCCACGACAATGCGACATTCTTTCAATTGTCGACATCGCGATACGACATCACGATATAATTGTCGCGATGTCGTAGCGCAATGTCGAGTTGTCGTATCGCAATGTCAAATTGTCGTATCGCGATGTCGCGATGTCGCGTTGTCGGGCGTCGCATTGTCGCCTACGACACTGCGATATTGTATCTGGCCCCAACTGGACACCGTAAGATCCACTATGTATCACCGCAAGTAAGGACAACCAAATACGGTAAAAAATCATTTCGTTTTGAGGTGAGCTGGGTGTGGAACGGTCTGCCAAACGATATCCGATCCGCCAAGTATTACAAAGAGTTTGCTATGCTGATCCGCACCTGGACCGGACCTAAATGTAAGTGTGCCATTGTGCCTAATGTTGCTTTGTTTTGCTCTTAAAACTCATATGTTGTTTCATGGTGGTCTAGTTTGTATGCTGACTAACCATGAGATAATATGTAAGTGTGTCTAATGTTGCTTTCGTTGCTCTTTAAACCCATATTTTGTCTCATGGTGGTCTAGCTTGTATGTTGGCCAACCATGGGATAAATATGAGCTTGCTTGCTTGTTTTTTTTTGTGTTTTTATGTTGGTATATATATATAATATATAACTATAGAATTGTATGAGTTTTACTATTCCCTCATTTCCCTCATTTCTTTTTGCGTCTGCTATGATTGATGTGCTATTTTTATTTTTATTTTTTTTCCTTATATGTCTGCATGCTTATGCCTTAAGATATCTTGTTTAGTTTTAATTATTGTCTCATTATGCTTATGTGTATATATTTCTGACGTGGTTGCATGCTTTTTTTTCAGTTTTTTATGATCTTAATATCTAACATATTATCATGATTATTAACATACATTAAAATAAATAAAAAATAAATAAATATGAGTGTTTTAAATGTGCTTTAATTATTGATGTAAATTGTTTTAAAGGGTGCTTTAAATGAGTAAATTTAGTAAATGTTCTAGTTTAATTAAGATGAAAGTCATGTGCTAGATGTAAATGTTTATGTACTAATGCTCTATAGGTTGACTTTTTCTATGTATTATGCATGTGTGCTTAGAATAATTATTTTAATGTGTGTATGTTTAAATGTGCTTAAAATGTGCTTAAATGTAAATTCTGTTGTTTCTTTAATGTGTTTATCTTTGTCTAATTATGATTTTATCTGGGCTATTCTAATAATATTATAAGCCCAGATTGTATGTTATAAATAACATGTGATATGTATATAATTTATGTTTTAAATAACATGTGGTATTTATATATATAATTTTAACCCCATGCTCTTTCTGTTTTTTAACTGCTATATGATATGTGTTTATGTTTTCAAATGTTCCGTCGGAAAATAACTCATAGAGCTAATGTTATATGTTATATTTGTTTGTAAAAACCGACTTGAAATAAATATTCTTTTATCTTGTAACGATGTCATTGCTATTCATTTGAACTCAGCTGTCGGTCTTTAACGATCGCTCAAGCTCTAACTGTTCACGATTTGCTTGAAGGTTGATAACTGAAATGTGTTTTGCATTCGTTTCTCATTAAACATATTTTAAATAAATTTGCTGATCGGAGAGACTGTAATTGTTGATGGTATCTTTAAATTGAAAATGTGCTTGATTCTGTTTTTAATTTAACATCAGGACGCTATTCGATGTTTTCAATGCAAATGTTTTCTACAAAGCATATTTTAAAACATAAACATTAATCCTTTCATTTTTTTT
The DNA here is from genome assembly GCA_037043455.1 of Cyrtodaria siliqua. Lineage (NCBI taxonomy): Eukaryota > Metazoa > Mollusca > Bivalvia > Adapedonta > Hiatellidae > Cyrtodaria > Cyrtodaria siliqua. The sequence continues at coordinate 294,961 of JAWPHD010000261.1, forward strand.
AAATTGTGGCAAACATCTCAATGTTGATGGTAATCATTAAACACAACAAATTGTGTCGAATGCTTAGCATTTACCGTGTCAGATGTATATACATCTTGAAACGGATTTTGAGACAAAATGTCAACCTTGTTTTCAAATTATAAAACCACTGGTAGTCCAAAACATAGATACCGATATCAAACATGCATTTTACATATGAAAAATCCTTCGTCTTAAGTGTCTTTGTTTGTATAGCATAGCATATGGATAGCAGATAGTCGGGCATAGTTAATCTTTACAAGTCTAGGTTGAGACGACAGTGCCACGATTAATAAATCACATTACACTAACGAGACTTAATGGCAGTCCATCACATGTTATACTGCACGTAAGCCCATTGGCATATGGCAACAACCTCGTGAAATTGCGTTTTTCAGCAAAGGCACATTCAAGGTTGCACATTCAAGGTTCTGTCGACTATGGTCACACTATGTATTTTTCTGTTCATTTTTACCGGAGATGAAACAGACTTTGTTTTGAGTATTAGTGTACATTTTGCATAAAGTTACCTGATGTTCCCATGTGTTAACCATGTTAACTGAAACAAACCATTTAAAATTTACCCTCTGTTAAATTATGGACTTGTTTTGCCAATGTTGCCATACACTCTACTGTATATATTTATTCTGAATATTTTTCGAATCCCAAGTTGCATTCTGTTCTGTTGCGTAATTTCCTAAGTTGTAGACTTTCGAAAAACTTTGTTTCATTTTACGTTTAAATAAGCATCAAGCAGCATAACACGAACTGCAATTTAACATAATTAAGGAAACCTGACTAATGTATTGTGCAGACGTTATATTGTTATCAGCGTTCCCTGACATAAATGTAAAATAAAAGGTTAGCTGTTATGAAACCGATTTATTTGCCAGTCTATTGATTTGTTTTAAAGGTCGGATATTGTTTTAGTGGCACGGCAAGATCATAGTATATCAAAGCAAGTTGAAAAACAAATCAGTATGGTTAACTATTTTATGATGCATTTGATTATAATCGTCAATGTTCAACAAAAATAACAAATTTAAAGTACTTGACGTATTTATTTTTAAAGCACGGCAATAGTGGTGTAATTCTTACAAATTTACGTTTTTTATTATCTATGTTTAATAAGACAGTTGTATGAAAGAGGTTATAAATGGTGAAGGTTTTTGTACTCGTTAGATTTATTGCATGTCCGTCGTGTATCCCAAATTGTTCCTGACTCAGTCTGTAAGATTAAGTTTAAAAACGTCCAAGAAATAATGTTTCTCTTTTATCGCATGACCTGTGTCTAATCATGGAAATGCGGAAGTTTAGGAATCTTTCATCGAAACGTGCTTGATAATAGTGGTGAGAATAATTGACAGTTTTAGAAACCACTGAAATAATGCAACCCATAGGAATAGGACATTACAGAAAACGCTATCCATGAAAGTGCTCCGCACAAACACAGACATTCTTAAAAGTGTCTCTTACAAACACTGGTATTCTTGAAAGCACGACATTTATAAAATAAAATGAAATTGCTGAGGCATGTTTATTTAGTTAACCTTTCCCAATTACATGTTTTGTTTCCTTTATAAAATATTAAAAGATGACCGTGGCATTGCATTGTAATCTTTACAAAACGGTATACTGGGAAATTTAAACCATCTGCCTGTCTGAACCCGTTTTTATATATAAACGTAAGTTGATCTCAACTTGTATTCGTTCTTGCCGTTACCGATTTGTGATTGTTTACCGTCCGTCACCCAATGAAGGTCACAGTCAAAACAAATTATACCAACATTAGTGATATTTCAAACAAAATCTCCTGAACTGTATATACAATTTGTGTTTGGGGCTGTCGTCAGAGAGCTGTCGTCAGAGAGTCGAGATGGCCACCACGACGACGTATATTTACCGAAATGATACAATGAATAATAATATCAGAACTCTTTTTGCTTTGACATAAATTCAGTAGACACGTTCTTTCTTATGAGATACATGTATCCTACTTGTTTGGCAGCATAAGGGTAGTTTTTCATGAGAATGTTAGTACTCTACTTTAAAATGGGCCTTAATATGAATGGCAAAATTACATTTTGTTTTATTTCATACAACAAATAACAACAATCAATGGATCTGTTACACCTTATTTAGTAGTTGATTCGATTACTAGATTAAAGTATTTGCTTTAGAATGAGAACTTTTCCTAGTTAATTTTGTTTTTGTTTTAAACAAATACGAAGCTATAAAAGCGTGATTCTAATGCATCTATTATGTAACACGTTTCTCCATCGGCTGACGTTTAATGTGCGACCGTAAGAACGCTCAATTTACCATCTCAAAAGTATGAGACGTCACATAACGTTGTAACAAGCGACGTCATTGGATGACGTCAACAAAATGAATTTACCGATGAATTTGAGTTTTCATAGAAAAATAGAAAAACAAGCGTGTATGTATGATTTTACTTTATATTTCTGGCATTTAAATGGAAAAGCATTAGAATTGATATATCCATGCTTAACGTTAGGTTGGTTTTACAGTCTGAAAATACGTTTTACGGCTCCGCTACCCCGTCGCAGTAAAACTAAATGTCAGACCGTAAAACCACTCACATACCGTCCCAGATAATGGTTATCTCTTAATTTACTGCAATATCGATAGCTGCCTATGGTTGTTTGTCGAACGAAAGTTAGTTAAAGCGCTGATCATGCACACTCAATGTTAGTGAGTGCCGTTATTAATAGGTACATTGTAGCTTAGACATAACACTTAGAAAGGAAGCTCTCTTGATTATATTGCACCGTTATAATTGATTACTTTCATTGTCTAAGTTGTACATAAATTTTCATCTTGCTTTGCCATTAGCATCGACAACATTAGAACACATCATTAACCCTGCTGTGCTTATTGACCAGTAAGATTTGTATTACAATAGTGTCATTACTTCATCGTGTTTTAAAGCAGAAGATAGCGTAGCCTAACGCAAAATAAGTATGTAATTAAAATACATTTGTTTTGTCTTCATGGATAACCATGTCAATTAATCATATCTCAGAGTAAAAACAGTTTCGGTCATAGCTCATAGTAACAACGGTTTCCTCCGTCATATCACAATTAAGTAAAACAGTCTCCATCATATCTCAGAGTAGTATCAATTTCCGTCATTTCTCACAGTAACAACATTCTCCGTCATATATCGGAGTAACAACAGTCTCCGTCATGTCTCACAGTATCAACAGTCTCCGTCATTTATCTGAGTAACAACAGTCTCTGTCATGTATCAGATTAACAACAGTCTCCGTCAAAGCTCATAGTAACAACAGTCTCTGTCATATATCGGAGTTACATCATATGTAAAGGTAACAACTGTATCCGTCATAGCTCAAAGTAACAACAGTCACTGTCACATCTCAGAGTAACAACAGTCTCCGTCATATCTCAGAGTAACAACGGTCTCCGTCATAGCGCATAACCCACAACCATTATTAAATGTCAACGTTTTCATAATTCCATTAAGACAAGCTGATTCTCAATTTAAACTAATAGTCTTCTACATGCGTATGGCAAATTTGAGTAGATCATCTAATATGACTCTCGTATACAAAATAAAACACATGCATTGGACATGATTTACTAATAGCATAATGTAATCGAATTGGTGTTTAAATGCTTTATAACCCATTAGCTTAGCCTAGAGCCGTTCATTCATATCAAAAGTCGCTGAACAATTCCAATCGAGTCAAATAGATTTAACTTTATCTTTCAGAATGACGCATATGAATATAACAAAATTGTACATCTTTCTAAAAGAAGACATAAAATGTAGTAAATTTTGAAAATCGTTATCTAGTCCATTAAAATTATTTCATTAAAATTTGATTTGAAATCATAGGATTTGAAAGAAATTATAGACAATTGACATTGAACATAAATGACTTCACGATTTAGCATAAAAAAAATCGACTTCACGGATTAGCATAATTTAAAAAATTCATTAATTCCTACGGACTGGTTCTTTAACCCAAACCCTTTCGCCTACCTGATGTGAAATAATAATGGGGAAGTTTTCGTGATAAAAACAGGGTATATACATGGATTGAGTTCATAATATGCGCAAAACTCAAGTACGCTTCAAGGATTAGCAAATTTATTCTGGTGCATTTTCAGAAGTTTACCAAAGTGTTTTCGAAAACTTTTACAAAAAAAATAATATCAGTCGAGGGTAGCGTACAAATTTTGCGTTCGAATGCGCTTTCTTTGGTAGAAAATGATTAAGATATAAACATCTTATCGCACTCTGAAGCTTTTAATGTGGGCGAATGTTTACAAATTTGTTCTTCAAGAATTAGCAATAATGACGTCATAGGTCATGTGGTATAGTCACCCTGTATATTACATGATTATTGTACAAGGTGGAAACTTAAAGTTAACACTGACAAGACCAAGGAAATGGTTTTCAGGAAAGGTGGAATATTGCCCAGAAATTTAACAGTTTATTACAATGCATTACCTGTAGCAATTGTGAATACATTTACATATTTCGGTATTATTTTTTACAACGGGTGGGGCATTTACTGAAGCTCAGACACAATTATCGGGACAAGCACAACGATCAATTTTTAAACTTAAAAGATATTTATCTAAATTTACAAGCATACCTACAAGGCACACGCTTGAATTGTTTGATAAATTAATTACTCCTATCTTAAATTATGGCAGTGACGTATGGTGCTTTGGAAAAGCCAACCAAATCGAACGTGTGCACTTACATTTTTGTAAAACATTGCTAGGTGTAGAAAATATCAACTCAAAATGATTTTATCTACGGAGAATTAGGAAGGATAAATTATTATACTAGAAGACTTTTCATAATCATTAAATATTGGTTGAAAATTCTAAATTCAGATAAAAGAAATTTATCACATTTACATGATGATGTTGGAAGATATGATTAAACTGCCATTTAAATCGAATTGGGCGTCTTTTGTCAAAGATAGTTTATCCCGTTTAGGATTCTATGAGGTATGGTTATTACAAGGTGTAGAGGATGTGAACATATTTTTATCTGTCTTGAAGCAACGCCTTAGAGATTATTGTGTACAAAAGCGGGATGAAAGAATACACAGTTCTAGCAGAGCAATATTTTATACGTGTTTCTCAGACTTTAAGTTCCAATCTTATCTAGATACTGTGAATTTTGTTAAATTTAGAAAAGCTTACAAAACTTAGAGTGTCTACTCATAGGCTCGAAATAGAAGCTGATAGGTAGAATAAACCAGCTAAAACACCGAGAGAAAGCAGAAAATGCAAATTATGCAATGTGTTAGAGGACGAATACCATTTTTTATTTGAATGTCCTTTATATAATGACCTTAGAAAATTGAACTTAAATCATGTTTTTATAGAAGACCGAACATGATCAAATTGACTCATTTAATAACATCAGAAAATAAGAAACAAATAAAAGATTTGGCTATGTACACATACAAAGCCTTTGATTTTGGGGTTGTTGTTCGTTTTGTTAATATTGTTTCTTTTAGGTACACCTTTTGTGACAACCGAAAATTCTATTAATTCAAAAAGTATTTCATTATTACAATAAATGCATTCTTTGAAGTTATGTTCTGCGCACCATTGCCGTAAAACATGAATTCTCATAATGCATGAAACGAAAATTACATTTAAATAGTGTATATTGCTTGTCATGCTATTTTGTATTGTTATATGTATTACATGAATTACTTTATGACACTGTCACGTCATTGTATCTATTTTGAGTATTTGTTGAAGTATCTATCATATGCTCATGAGTCTTATCGGACTTAATGCATGAACTAATATGAACATTTTAAGGTCTACGGCGGGATGCCCTCGACCCGTCCTAGACCTATTGACGAGGATAATAAAACAAATTCTATGCATACTGAATTGCTATGTTTATTTCCTTCATGCTATTGTATAGTGTTGGAAGCCCTTTGCATGGCATATATAACCCCTACTTGTAATCTTCCTTTAATAAACATTTTGAGATTTACGATAATATCTCTTGCATCTGCTCATCCAGTGTTTTTAAATATCTAAACATTAAATATCTATTAATTATTATTATTTATTAATATATGTTTTAAAGCATCTATTAATGAAGATTTATGACAAGCATAATTTAAAGAAATCAACCTGATGAAGATGTATGTGTTACGTACCTGTGCAGATAAAATGCATTATGATGATATGCCATTACGAGGTCCGAGTATTAACTCTCATACCCCATTCATTCCCTTCTCCAAGAAGCCAAAACGGGGTTGGCTGGGGTATGAAATAAAACCTTAAGTTTGGCTTTACAAGTTTCATTAAATAATTTAATGCGTAATTTTAAACAGCTTGTCGCATTTTTTCAGTAAAAATGTTTATAGAGCTGTTTTATTGTCGAAACATATGTTATAAAATCATGCTAATATAAGCTTTCCCATCGCTTAATGTAATTAAGGCGGGACCAAATAATGCATTAAATTTAGTGTTAACGTCGTAATGTAATTGATCACCATTTGCAATCAACATAGAGAACTTTATAAACTATGATACTTATATCAGACATGAAGAATGAGATAAGGTCAGCTTGATAACTGTTTACACATTTGTATTCATCATCCGCATTAAGTATGCATATAAACCTGCGAGACAGGGTGGGCACATTGCGAGTGATATATGCCAATTGTATCATTGTATATCTTTCGGAGATGTAGAGTTTATTTTTTACTGATCGGTGTGATCAGTCAGAAATTGTTCAGGAGATGGGAGATGTGTTTTTTTAAAAATGAGAGAACGAGAATGATTTAATTAAGAAACTATGCCTTCCATCGATTATAATAGAATCATGTATCTGCTTTTTCACAAAGCCAAACATTTGAATTTATCAAGTTGCATTTTACAATATAAATATTATATAAAAAAAATATCCATACATTGCGACACCATTCGCGAGGCATTGATATTTACATTCTTCTACTGGACACATGATGTTTACATAGAACAAATAACATTCGTTAAATGACTATAGATGAGTATAGATTATTATATGACTTTCACATCTGATCACTTATCAGCTTTAGCAAATTTGAAACAGATATAGGTGGCGGGCTGATATAGGGACATATTTGAAAAACAGCTATATCTTTTCTGTTCTATTTTTAAAAAAAGACTGAATCCTTAGCAAATATATTGTAATGTGATGTTATTAATTGTTTTCATATTGGCCCAGTTATTGGTCCAAGGACTGTCATACTGGCACAAGGCCGAAGGCCGCGGGCCAATATGAAAATCCGAGGACCAATAACTGGGACAATATGAAACCCTTAATTAATGACAATTTTATTAATTAACGTCCTCTACAGTAGAGTTTTATTTTAATAACATTATTTTGACATGCTTTGCGTTTATTTATAGTAGCGTTAATTCAATTAATTCATAAATTGATAAGCGAGCGTTAATGACGTCAATTAACGTTAATGACGTCACTTAACGTGAATGACGTTACTTAAGCTCATATTGGCTAGTTTTTTCATATTGGCCTTGTTTTTTCATATTGGCCGACTTCCGGTTCATATTGGCCGAGTTTGCGTCGTATTATGTGTAGAGTTTCTAGTAAAACATGGCTAATATAGTTTAGTTAATTAATAATACATATTAATATTACACAATAATTATATTTAAACTTAGGTAACATTTTTTTTAATATTTCTAACCATTTAATTTAAATTGATATTCGTCAATGCAAATGTAACTAAGAAATGTATTCATGGAACACTGTCAGTCACATCAAATAAATTTAAATAAAGTGTGTAAGATGTAAAGACGTCATTCTCACTGTCCTTCTGTTTATGTAAGTATTAACGTGTACAAGAAAATCGTCGAAAGTATTTATAACGAAAACTATCGGAAACACTGTAGGTAAAGAGCGAATCGAAACTGAGTTTGTAGATATCAACACGCTAGGTTGTAGACAGACGTATGATGGTTTGTAGATGTACATTAGGTGGTCCCGGCTTAATTCCATTAAGAGATGGGAAAGCTGATATTAGCAGGATTGTATAACGGATATTTCGACAATAAAACAAGTTTACAAACATTTTTACTGAAAAAATGCGATAACCTGCTTAAAATTACTGATTAAATGTTTTAATTTTACAATATGCAAACTTTTTAAGACGAAATTAAGGTTTTAGTTCATACCCCAACCAACCCCGTTTTCGTTTCTTGGAGAAGGGGTTGAATGGGATATGAAAGTTAATACTCGGACCACGTAATGAGAAACCCATATTTGGCAAATAATCGTAGTTTTACAAACTTTTTATCGATGACACTGTACACTGCCTGTCTGTGTTTTACATTTACACAATGCACGAGACTTTCAAGTGACACGTCGAGTTAACGACGACGAGGAAATCTCTATTCGATACTATCAGGCGGTTTATACGACAATAACGTGTCTTTATATACTTTACCGCCTTATATTCCATCAAAAAACATTTGTTGAATCAGATCAAATATTTTTTAATTTGATTTTAACCTCAACAGCAAATTTTAAATACATAGTTTGTCTGATTTGGTTTGTAGATGTAAACAGTTATCAAAGCGAGTGTTTGCTGATGGTAAGTGCTAGTTTTTCGATGTAGAGGCGCTGGTTTGTTTTAGCTTAGCGCCTTTTTTTATATAGTAAGTATTGCCATTTAGCTCACCTATTCGTTATTATCGAAGTAACGGTCGGTAAAACAAAACCTTTTATTCACTTTATAACATCTTAAGGAAAGTTGTCAGAGGATATAATATGTCGCTCGACTGTTTGCACATTCATTCGTTCATGTTCCGTCCGGTGGTTAATTGATTTCGTTAACTTAAACATTTTTCCTTACACATTTCATATTTTATATTTTCTTGCAAAGTAGCAATTGCATCGTCAAATCGATCTCGTCTTTCCATCAATCGTGGTATTATTTTTCGTAATAAAAACAGTTAACATAACCAAATTTTCCGCCACAGCTTAACTTCTTTAGGTCAACAAGTTAGTGATGTTGAATCCTTCACAGTTTTTGAAACGGTTTTGAGAAGTGGTGTAATAATCCATGGACTTAAACAACTTGGCCTTATTCGATATTACATTCACAATGTTTTTACTAGGAGAAGCAAATATTATTTTCGATAGACTGGGACTGTAGTGTCCTCGAGTTATGATTCCAGTAAAATGATGTCCTTTATTTTTCAAACCTGACATAAACCGTAATAAATTATCTTTAAACAACCGTTTCTCGGTCCTCCAAAATAGATGCATAGTGTCATCATACCTCATTGCACAAGAACTGACACACAACACAACCTAACCACGTTCATTGACAATCTCAAGGCTAGTTTTTTTTTACTGGAAGCGATGTCCGAAAATAAAAATAAAACATCTTCCATTTCTGACAATAAACGATCTACCGTTTCGGTTGCAGAGGGTAACATACCAGGCAAACGCTATACATATGTCAGTATCTGTATGATGACATATGTATAACATACGTGAGAGGTGTTGCACTCGACATTACCTCCCATGAACAGACTCAATAAACTCGAGTCTGCTACTTTTATCTCTTGTTTGTGTTTGTTGCTTCTAATGTGATCCCCTTTTGACATTCACACTAACGTTTGTTTAGTGCTGTGTGGCGGCCGTAAGAAAAGTTGCCCTGACTACAAATCAGTTATTGTTATTACTTACTGATCCTTTGGGATCTTCAAGCCCAATCTTCGTGGCTTAAAAATAGAATACCGCTTAAGCCGGTGCTAGGAGGCGTGAGAGTTTTTGCACTCGACATTACCTCTCATGAACAGGCTCAATAAAATCGAATCTGCTGCTTTTATTTCTTGTTTGTGTTTGTTGCTTCCAAGGGATCCCGTTTGAATTTATTCGGTTTATTTTGTATTTTAAAATATGTTTTCCGCTGTTTTATTATCAAGGTCAATGACATATTTTAATGGGCACTCGGTAACAGCAACATATAGTTCGCTTTTCTCATTGGAGGAACACATATGTCCAGTTAAAATTGAATTACCTTTATGGATTCAGTATGCGATAATGGAATAACTGACCTTCCATCTCTGACGATTGTATCAAGAATCAAATTGAAATACTTTGACAGGTATTTGGTGTTAGAGACTTTCCCTTTAAAGCTTAAATTTAGATTTTCATATATATTCTAGGAGTACACAAACAAATCACTGGTCGCTATCCTTTGTATATTGATATATTATCTCAGTCTATCAAATATTATCAAAGACTTATTTCTTCATCTCCATCATCACTGTTATATTATGCTTTTAAAGAATCTTGCTAATTGCAGGAGAAAGCTAAAAAGAGTTGGGTTTCAAGCATATATTTTGTTTTAGAGAAAATGAATATGAACCATAACCAAATTCAGTCTAACCAATTTACTTCACTATTTAGGTCAAACCTTACTGTTAAATATAAAAATGATTCGACCACTAGAATTTATTCATATAAAATAGAGAACAAGGGTGAGTTACGGGCATATGCAATAATTAAAAACACTTTGAAGTTTGAAAAGTATTTGACCTGCATTCCAGACCCAAATGTAAGATCTTGTTTTACAAATAAATACTGATAAAGGTGATCCTTTGAGAGCAACAAACACAATTAAGAGAATAAAGCATCATATTCGGTTATATTGAGTCTGTTCATGAGAAGTAATGAAAGAAGCAACACTTCTCACGCCCCCTAGCACCGGCGTAAGCGGTATTCTACTTCCAAGCCACCCATATTGGTAAAAAAATAACACTACTGAAGTTTAGAATAAGTGCCCACACATTAAAAATTGAGGCTGGTAGATACAGAAGCATTAGTGAAAATGAAAGAGTATGCAGAGTGTGTAGTTTAAACCAGGTAGAAAATGAAGAACACTTTTTGATGAGTTTGTCCTATTTTTGAACAGGGTAGACACAAATGCGTTCATCTAGTAAGTATTTCAATAATCTATCCTCAAATAATAACTTTATATTCTTAGCTAAGTAATGAAGATGATGATGTCTTAAATATAACTGCTACATTAATATACAACATTTATTGTAAACGTTATTGAGCTTTTAACGCATATTTCCTCAGTAATCAAATACTAGTGTGTGCTAATCTTTAATAAATAATACATATTGTTTGAGAATGTTTAAATGTTTTATAGATATAGTTTGCTATCTTCAGTTGTGTTTCACAAATCAGAATCAAGCCTTAGTTATGTTATTGTTAATTGTTAATCTCTTTGTTTTGATATTGCTGCACAGTAAGCCTATCTTGGGCCCTAGACTGGAAATAAAAGATATTCTATTCTATGCCTGACTTTGTGTTGTACGATACTGTCAAATGTTTCACTTTCTTCTGTGCAGTAAGAACATCGAAATGTATTAGTTGAGAGAAAAAGATAAGTGAAGTGTAAAGATTCACATACCCGAAATATAGTAAAATACAAAATGGTTACCGTTTGTCTAAATAATACATATAATGATACGAAAATAAGTAAAGTTGCAGTTGTAAAAATCCACAACATCATCGAAAACCTAGCTCTTATAGAAAACATACCATCGACAAACTAGTGCTTAACTTCAACAAACCAGCGCATATACATCTACAAACTTGTCTAGATTTCAATGAAATGAGCATTTAAGATACACAATAAATGCATATTTCGGCACATACTACTACAGTATATCATTGCACAAAACCAGTGTAAAGGATACAGTATATGGACACAGATATTTAGAAGAAAGGTAATAACATCATATACCGTACATTTTTCGCCTTGACTAATTTAATAAATGGAATGAACATATAAAACATATAGCAACATGTCGTCAAAGTTATCAGTTTAAAGCAGTGAAGAAACGAAATGCAACTTAACATTAGAAACAATTTGAATATCGTAAAATACTGCGTTTGTGTACATTTTCAATGTCAATTCAATCCCATGATGCAACTGAACCCGTCTAAATATCTACAAACTCAATCTCTATACAGTGGGAAATAGCAGGTGCTCGGGTACGGAGATTATCGAAGCGTGTAGCGTATATCAATAACTTACGATGTAAAATTAATGTAACTTGTCATATATTACAGATGTAATAATGTTAATAAAATAAAATAGTATAGGTAATATAAGCAATGTTTTGGTGATGAAAGCCTCCCATTATCAGACCGTACCGTACATTCCGTTATCATTTAGTATAACTTTACAAATATATGTATGTACGGCGCTGATTCAATTACTTATTTATTTTCTAGTATGTAAGTTTTAATATACCTTTAATGCATTGTTAACTAAACAGTATGCAACTCCATTTGTATTTTTACATCTTTATATATAATACAAGCAATTATAGCAGAATCGCAGATCTTATAGCAAACTTATTGTTATTATGTCTTGTCAGAATGTACGATATGGTACGGTATACATGTGGATGTATGTGGAGTGCGTGGTTCAGTGGTAGAGCACCGGAATTCAGATCGAAAGGTTGCGAGTTCGATCCTCGCAATGTCCATGTTATTTATCCTTGAGCTAGATAATTAATCCACATTGATTAGTACTGGAAACCTGCACATAATTTTCGAAAGTGGGTGTTAAGAGAGAGAGAGAGAGAGAGAGAGAGAGAGAGAGAGAGAGAGAGAGAGAGAGAGAGGGTAAGGGGCAACGTTTTGCAACAGAGCTTTCCCGAGCAATGTTTAAATCAATGTATAAATCCTTATATGGGTTTTGTATTTGTCTATGGTTAACAGACTTTGAATCATGTAGTTGGCGATTAGCATGCTTTACAACTTGAATTTCTAAAGAAATCGTCTTAAAAACTTGAATGGTATAAACACATATTTTGGAACGTTCAAAGGTTACCGTTTCGCCTGTGGCTTTCACGTTTTCGTAGATTAGTCTACTCAGTGTAAAATGCGGCAATGTTTCCGGGATCATTATGTGTCCGGGATGTTTACGGAGCAGACTTAAATCGTAAGTGTTAGTGAATAAAATCGCAAGTATTGGAATGGAATAAGCGCAACTCTTTAAAATGTATTGAATCCGTGAATATATAACGACAATGTTTAACGTTATACTGGTTTTATTGATAATGCCAAAAAGGAGCGAAAAAGTAGCAAATCAACTTGTCCACACTGTCACTTAAAATAATTTTAGATTTTTTATCAATTTGCATTTAAATGATTATATCTGAAAACTAAATTCTGATGAAGGCTGACAAACCAAAACGTTAAAAAGTGTTTTTATTTTTTTAACTATCGTTAAAGATTATATCAATTAGACCTTAGCCTAGTTTCGCAGTGAACACTATGTGACGCACCTATTGCGTAGTTATTTCTTTGATAAAAAACAGCAACACTTATTTCAGTTGTTCATTAATTATACAAATAATTGTTAACATTCCTACCAGTTCACAGGCTCAAAGCCATGTTTATTTACTTATCGGCAGTTTTTTTACGCTTGCGTAAAACCCTGCTTACCATTGCCAATGTTGTTATCATGTCAGTTCATTTGCTCAATTTAAAAAAGAAGGTAAATAACACTTGTTCTCCAGTAATTACTTCCCCTTCCAGTGGCACTTATCAAACATAATCTCAAATATATTCGTCTGCTTCGGCCTACGAATAATGAAGTTTGAAAGCTGTAAGGCTGTTATTATTTGAGAAATCAACTAAAACGAACCTCGTATGACAAGTAGGTCAAGGTCATTTGTATTTACATTCTTTTTGAAGGAAAGTACTGCTAATGTTATAGAGTTTGAAATCGTAATGACTGTTTGTATCTAGTCAATGGCCTTAATAAAACATATTGAATGTCAAACTGCAATGTAAATGAACAAAGTTTAAAAGAAAAAGATCAAGAAGGATAGAAATATCGGACAGGGAACGCAGCATTCAAGGACGACAGTCAACCACAAAACACAAAAACAAACACGCAAACAGACAAACGAAAAGGCAAAATTAATAAAAAATGCAAACGACATTACAAACACAAAAGGGTTGACACTAGGGCTACCGCCTTGGAACGGTCAGTGGCAAAGTAGGCCACTTGGGGTTTAAACCGGTTATAGGGTGCACCAAACCTCACACTTACCCTACTGTCATCCCATTAAAACAGGACAGTGTAAATAAAGAAATCCCCGCCATGATCTAATCTTTAACCAACAAGGCAGCATCAATAGGCAATATAAGTAAAACACAAATATGCTCGTGTAAATATAATACAAAAAAACAATAGCCTAGAAAGCCACAATGAAGGTACTCAATGACTTGGCAGAAGCCAGAGCAATAAGAGAATACACCATTAAGGGCACGACAAGAAAGATCATGGACAAACATCAAACGCCACCGTCCCAATGGGCTTTAGGTAGGCGTCATCATAGGGTCCACATCCTGTCCGGTCATCGTACAATTAAAGAGGAAAGCAGAGTGGCGAACTGCAAGTTCATTTATACCTACTTTTTAGGTACACACTAATGTCATCAAGATGTAATAATGAGTAAAGTTTGAAAGCTTTACAGCTTCAAGTATCGGAGAAATAGACTTAAAGAAACGCTTGAATGTTAAACTTGTCTCGTACGAACGGACGGACGAACAAGGATAACTGTATCTACCCATTCCACATTGATGGTAATGCACGTCAAAAGTAGAACAATATATCAACTAAATCTAATATAACAGACTCTAGAAAACCACGGGCTTTGTAATCTCTTTAATCACGACAGCAAGTGAATACAAGAGAATAACAACCTCGTAGAATATTGTGATCTATGACATCATGAACGATAACAGGACATTCTGCCCATTCCATCTGAAATCAGTTTGAGTGCGGAATGGTTGTGACACGTAATGTCATGATAACTAAGATGTTTGACTCATTCATTGTGTAAAAGTGTCAAAATAAACAATGCAATCATATCTTAGTGAGCACTATAACTTTATGATATGCATTAGTAGTTTCAAAATGGCGATTGTTGATATCAATTATTGTCATCCAGTTAGATCAGGTAACATGTCCATGACGCCTCAAATGGTGAGAAGGGTGTCAAGTAAATGGAGTATGGGCGTTATGTGTAACTTTAGGACATTAATAACAAATGTGAGAGAATATAGTTATAGGTTATTAGATTTGTATTGGGATAGATGCACGAGTTCTTTTGCGTATTAATATTGCGCAATATTTATGTGCAAAAGAACGAGTGCATATATCCAAATATAAATCTAATAACCTTTTTATTGCTTACGCATTTTTAGATTAGAGAGAATAAAATAAGTTGTACCATTTAATTTTCACCAAAAACATTTATTTGAAACAAACATAATGGGAATTTTCACAGTGAAATCATTATTGTTTACATCACGTGACATACTTTCTTTGACATGAAAAGAAAAATGCACCAATCACGAACGAGTATACATTACACACCTCATATGACTTTACTACACGTCAATATGGGCGAATATTGACGTTTCCTGTCACATTGAAAGTAAACGGAGCTTGTAAATGCGTATGCAATAATAGTACATATTATGTATGTGAGCTTTTTATTATTTGCCTGCTAAAGCAACTACTATTTTGCCTATGTTTCACTAAGTGCACTGATAGGAAAAATAACTATTAGAACACAGAATTTATTTGGTTATATACTATATGCAAATTGCCTGATATGCTAAGAGTATTTCTTTAAGGATAAGTAATAGATAGAGTCTGGTCTCAGCGAGTTGGCTTATTAAACATCGAGATGGGCGTAGCCCATCGAGGTGTTTAAATAACCAACGAGCTGAGACGGACTCTATATTTTTTGTAGTATGGTGTACTTAGTAACACTGTGACGTCATAGTGACCGTACTCTAAATTCCATTGTAGCATGGTCGGTAATATTTCCTTTGATGAATGCAGAGCATTAAATCGTTTAATTGAGGTTAACTAAAGCGGCGTGGCTTTACCGTACTACAACTACCGGATATTGGAATTTAGAGTACGGTCACTATGACGTCACAGTGTTACTCAGTACACCATGCTACAAAAAAGATAGAGTCTGTCTCAGCTTGTTGGTTATTTAAACACCTCGATGGGCTACGCCCATCTCGGTGTTTAAATAAGCCAACTCGCTGAGACCAGACTCTATCTATTACATATCCGGTAGTTGTAGCCACGCCCCTTTAGTTACCCTAAATTAGACGATTTAATGCTCTGCATTCATCAAAGGAAATGTCACCGACCATGCTATAAGAACCAAAACTCGTTTAAAACTGTAAGTGGATTGCTATACATGATGCAATATGTGTGAAAGTATAGTGTGTTTTTCGTCTATGTTTTCTCCCTTAAGTAATGCCTACTACATGGGGTCTGGTTCCAGTGATATTTCTCGTCTTTCATAATGCCTGTTTGTCACCCAATTTACTTGGATTTGATTATGTTTCCCTGTAAAATATACACCACATTCTAACATATTACATACATTTACTAAGCCATTAGTGAAGAATTATATCATGCATATTGTATAACTGTTTTATTTTTATAAACGCGTATATATTTTGAACTCTGCACTGTGTATTTTGCTAATGGAATAAAGAGTACCAGCAGCGCGGGATTCCTGTTTTAACAAACAAACCTATCGCTTGCAACCCCGGCATTGAGATACCACATGTCAATGTAACATCACTGCTGCCTACGTGATCCACAATGGTTATAATCTGCTAGACTAGCAATTAGCCTGCTGTTATTGCATCCCAATTATATGCATCAAATAACTTCCATTACTAAGTACAATGGACTCTGAAGGTGTATGTGGATGCTGGATATATTGGATATCAAGTAATATACTGAATAAAAAAAAACTTCCGCTGAAGTTGATGCTGATGGTCTAGACAAAAAAAAAACAGGAACAAATTAATAAAGTTTTAAGAATAATTAAATAGACCGCCAACAATAGTCAAAACAAAGCTGTTTTTGAAAAGTTCAGTAAACAAGGGATTTAGCACCCTTTTTCTTAAAACATGCATTTTGGCCACAAAAATCAATTAAATCTACGAAAATTACCGACATTTGTCCGAGACAATATTCTCTATATGTTCTTTACCAAAAAAATCACACACAAAATATGGCTGCTTTTGGTAATCAAAATTAATCCAATTACCTCCCTTTAACATTTCCATATCAGCCATAAAATAAAAGATTATTATTATTGATTGGCACATTTGAAACTGTTTAAATGGATATTTAGTACTCATCAACATTGTTTTATTAAAACGGTATTTAATCTTTTAAAACTCTCAAAAAATGGCCAATGGAAATACTTTAATGGGATACTTGATAGTCTGAATTAAAAAAACACTTGACAATTTGGATAAAAGGGACATTTGACAATATTATTAGGAATTTATACTCAAATTGGATTTTAGATAAATATTGAATCTAATTTATGTTTAATTGTTAGGTGAAAATGTGTCATTGCACTATTAGAATAAATGTGTTGTTTATATTCTAAAAATGTTTGTTGCTGGTTTTGCCTTTCTTTTCTCTTTACATTTTACTCATAACAATAAGCAAAAAATACTGCAGCAATTGATCCTCGACATTGGATTCTTTTTTGAGAATCCAACTATTTCCATCTGGAGCTTTATCAAAACATTTATTTATTTTATGTTCTACTTTGGCATTTAAGTTTCAATCATCTTCAGTGAAATATGATAGAACGTTCGACGTAAACATGTTTATGTCTATAATCGCTTTGAAACTAGCATTGTAGTATACTCATAAAGCACCACAACCTCTCTTCGGGGGAAAATTAAGAACAAAACACTGCTAAACTTTCAACTTGTACTACCTACTTTCAACTTGCACCACCTACTTTCAACTGTTATTGCTTCATAAACAAGATCATATGCCTATGCGCATTGGGAAAATGGGATCATATCCAAAACCTAAACTACTTCTGGTTTTAAAGAGAAACGCGCGTGTTTATTTCACAAAGCCAGTTCAAATGAGCTATTATTTTGTTTAAGATAAGGATGTGTGTACGATAATACACAATCCAATAACTACTTTTAACTTATTTTAGAAATACGGCGCCTGTTTACAATACTTTTAGAAGAAAATGTTAACACGCAAATTGACAAAATAAGAAATTAATCACAGTCCATCATTAGTATACCCTCGTAAGTACACGCTCTCGATGGAAAGTTTCAATTGTCTCATATTTAATTGACTCAATCGATCTAATTTTGAACAGAGAAAAACATTATTTATGTTAAGAACCGTGTTGTCTGCAAACGATTATTTGTCAAGAAATCCGCCCTGAAAGAAAACAATCAAGTATGACAGATTGATATGACGTTGTTTTTGAATGTTTGACATTACATAATCCTGTCCCAGACACAATCAGGCACGTATAATAAGTACACAGGATCCCATTTGCATGATTACATATAAAACACAAGGACAGTTTTCAGTAGTTTAATTGTTTTTTGTTTACCAACTGTTACCTTTTATGGGAAAAGGCTAATGCGATGGCTAGTTGTCCGTCGTCGTCGTCTTCCGTCGACCATATTATAGCCATAGTCATTCCGTTGTCATTAAGCATTTTATTGTTTACACGATAACTAATTGACTGTTTCAGATTGTCACCAAACTTTTTTTAAAAATAACATTTGACAATGAGCAAAATCGAAGGATGTGCTAAGGACTAACTGGCCCGATTATTGAAATATTAGCACATTTCAGATTGATACGTGACAACTTTATTGTTGTTCACCACATTTTTAATGAACGTTTGTTTTAATGTAATATGGAAGGAGTTTATTAAATTTGACAAGCGCGGGTCCTAGTTATTGCCAAGAATTTTCAGTTTGTGTAAATGATTGCTTCACATTTTCACCAAATTGATTGGAAGGTTTGTTGAATGGTTTTGTTAAAATTGTGAGTTTCAGCTGGTGTTCGCAATCAATGACTTGCCAAGCTGTTATAATTATCGCGTCGTGTTCATAACTCCTAAATTGGCTGAGATATTTAGAAGTTGAACCTTCGTTAGACAGTGTTAATGCATTTGTTATGTCCATGTTGTCCAGTTCAGCCACTAGGATGGAGGCATAATGTTGGACAAACTGGAAACAAGGAAACTATACATGAAAGAGCGGTCAATACTGATAACGTTATTATAAAACACGTGTATGAAAGCGCAAAATCTGACTGTGAAAAGGGATTAAAAAATTGGGTGCCAAAAGTCGTCATTACTAAATAGTAGTGGATTCATGTATGCATGGCTTGACCCAAGCTCATTAAATGCAATACATTTTGTACCGATATACAAACAACGACTAACAGATAATTATGTCCAAAACTGGTCAAACGACCTTGAAACGAATAGAGTGCTAACTCTTTACAAATCTGTTAAACACCATTTTGAACATGATAATTATCTAGATGTATTGCATACCAGGTGCGATCGCAGTGTGGTAACCATATTACGCTTGTCCTCTCATAGTTTAAGGATCGAGACAGGGAGGTATTCTCGTGAAAGGTTAGAAAGACATGAACGGATATGTCAAATATGTAACACTAATGATATAAAGGACGAGTTCCATTTTGCGTTAATATGTCCTGTTTATAATACAATCAGAAATAAATATATAAAACGATAGTATAGCCATAGGCCTAGTATGTTTAAATTCATTGCTCTCCTTCAGTCAACAAACAAAAACGATGTTATCAATTTTAGCAAATACATCTCAGAAGCTTTCTCCTTAAGACGTACCATGATAAATAACTTATAATCTCGTTCATCCTCACTATAAAACAATTGTTCTATTGTACCGTATTAGATATTAGATTTTGATTCCTATAAATATATTTTTATTTTTTGTCTCCTTTTTTTCTTCTTTTTTTTCTTCATATTAATTCATAAATTAATGAACCTGTACTAATCTTGTTACTGTGGTCAAATTATATTTGTAAAATGTATGTTTATATGATGAAAAACTATGTAATAGTTTGTCAATAAAATGTCTTCTTCTTCTTCTTCTTCTTCATGAAATATATATTGTACTTATTCCATTACACTTTTTACAGATGATACTTCGTTGGCATCAGATTGACAGAATACTTACACAACCGCCTCTATTAGTATAAGACTTGTTAGTCAGTAAAGTGTCGTCCGGCCTTAATGGACATATGTTTCTAACATCATTTTTATCATGTTACAAACTCATAAAGGATAGCGGTGACTGTTCCCCAGCAGAATATGGATAGAAAAATCGAACAGGAAAACTGGCATTCAAGGACGACAGTCAACCACAAACACTCTCAGAAACAAAGAACAACTTTAAAGATCAACAAAACGCCAAATTAGACATCACAAACACAAATAGGTTTACAATAGGGCTACCGCCTTGGAACGGTCAGTGGCAAAAAAGGCCGCTTGGGGTTTAAGTCAGGTTCTAGGATACACCAAACCTCACACTTACCCTACTGTCATCACAATAAAACGGGACAGTGTAAATAAAGAAATCCCCACCATGAACTATTCTCTAACCAACAAGGAAGCATTAATAGGCAATATATGTAAATCACAAAGATGCTCGTATGTATATAGATACAAAAGACAATTATTTCTACAATTTCGCTTACATCTACGTTTTATATATTATCGCGTAATTAAGACGTCTTGGCCAGTTCCGTCCAGGAATTAGCATAGAGACTGGCCAACTACCGATAAACACGGTTTTGAATCAAATTAATGTGTAGAAATCAGTGCAATATATATAATTTAATAAGAATTTCAAAATAAGCTGTGTCTCAAATGTAAAATGTAGTCTAACGCACTTGAGCGTGCATGCTATTAAACAAGGTTTTAGTAAGACACGGATTGATAAGTATAAATTACACTGCACTGACGTCAAACATAGGTGGCCCTTATAAAATGACGTTAAGATGTTGTTGTTTTAATTTTTTAACAGCGTAGCCATTTAAAACAAAATTAGTCGATATACCGAACGCCTCAAAATGACATGTAAATGTGTGTTAATCTTATATTTAACTATAAATGCTGATTCCGATAATTATGCACGTACGTATACATTAAAAAAAGATGATGTGTGTCAACCCTGCTTTACATTGTTGTCAATATCTTACAAAAATTGTAAATTCCCAATTATTTGTTAATCCATCACAAGTAAAAGACTATTAGGTCACTTAATAGCTCTCCTGGCCGAAGCCCAGCAGAGCTTATGAGATGGCCCCGAGATGGCCCCGAGATGTCCGTCGCTAGTGTTCGTCAGTCTTCGTCGTCCGGTAACGTTTGCCTTGTGAACAAGATAGGGCCTTCATTATAAATCGGATCTTTACCGAATTTGCGAGGTTCTTTATATAAATGAAAGATCGGACAAGTTCGAAAACAAGCTCGACTGGATTAGTTTCGCCGGAGTTATGGCCCTGATTTGCTGAAAAATGCCATATTTTGCCTTGTAAACACTTTAGCACCTTCATTTATTATTTGATCTTTACCAAACTTGTAGAGATAGTTAATATCAATAACATCTCGGATAAGCTTGAAAACCAGTCAGATCGAATCGGTAATGCCAGACTTATGGCCCTTGTTTTTCTGAAAAATACCATTTTCTGCATTTATTGTTGGATCTTTACCAAACTTGCGAAGATTGTTGATATCAATAAAAGCTCGGAAAATTTTGAAAACCTGCCACATCGGATTAGTAACACCGGAGTTACGGCCTTTATTTAGCTGAAAAATACAATGTTCTGCCTTCTAAACACTCTAGCAGTCTAGCATTTTCCTCCATTTTTGATATTTACCGTACTTACAGATTATTAATATCAATGAAAGCTCGGACAAGTTCGAAAACCAGTCAACACTAGAGTTAAGGCCTTTGTTTTGTTGAAAAATGACATTTTCTGCCCTGTTAACACTCTAGCACCTTCATATATTATTTAAACTTTGCAAAACTTGCTTAGATTGTTAATATCACTAAAATCTCGTAAAGGTTTGAAAACCAGCCAGATCAAATCAGTAACGTCAGAGTTATGGCCCTTGTTTTTCTGAAAAATTTCTCCCTCGTTAACACTCTAATACCTTCCTTTATTATTGGATATTTACCAGAAATACCGGACAATTTTGAAAACCTACCAGATCGGATTATTATCACCAGAGCTTCGGCCCTTGTTTAGCTGAAAAATGCAATGTTCTGCCGTGTGAACACTCTAGCACTCTTTGAACACTCTGGCAAGTTCTCTTCCTTTTTTTATCAACCAAACTTACAAAGATAATATCTGTGTTATCCCTGTGAACACTCTTGCACCTTCATATATTATTTAAACATTGCCAAACTTGCATAGATGTTAATATCAAAGAAAGCTCGGACAAGTTCGAAAACCAGTCAGATTGGATCAGTAACACGAGAGTTATGTAATACCAGAGTTATGTTCCTTGAGTTTCTTAAATATGCAATATGCTATATTGGGATCCTGGGGTTGTGGGTTCAAATTCAGGGGGCTAACTTTCTTAAATTGTTTTTTTTTTGTTTTGTTTTTAGACCTACTGGCCAAAGGCCATTCAAGATTATGGGATGCTGCGTTGTCCATCGTTCGTCCGTCTGTCTTTCCGTCGTTAACTTTTGCCTTCTAGCCCCTCCATTTGTAATCTGATCTTAACCAACCTTTCACAGTAGTTATATATCCATAAGATCTCGGAAGAGTTAGAAAACCAGATCGGACCAGGATCACCGGAGTCATAGCCCTTGATTTAGTTAAAAATGCTATATTTTGCCTCGTTAAGACGAAAGGGCCTTCATTTTTCATCCGATCTTTATCAAACTTTACCATAATGAGTTTTAATATCAATGAAAGCTTGGAAAAACAAATCGGATTAGTAACACCTGAGATATGACCCTTGATTTAGTTAAGAAGTCTGTAGTTTGGCTCGTTAAGACGATAGGGTCTTCATTTGGCCAGATTTCAACGAAACTTTGCAGGGATGATCAGTACCAAGCCTAGTTGTAAATAACGTCACCGTGTTCCGGTTGAATGATTTTGGTGGAGTTAAAGGTTTAATACGCACACTTTGTCCGAACTAGTTGTCCTGAACCCTTGGGCGGATTTTAACGAAACCTGGCAAGGATAATCGTAGTTGAGCATATTATCGCCGTGCTCCAGTTGACTTTTGGCAGAGTTATGGCAATTTAAAGATTTTAATACACTAACTTTGTACAGACTAGTTCTCCTGAACCTCTGGCCGGAGTTCAACGATACTTGGCAGGCATGATCAGTACCAAGCCTAGTTGCGCATATCATCGCCATGCCCCGGTTGAATGATTTTTAAATAGTTATAGCCCCTTAAACACTCATTTTAGCCGGACTAGTTTTCCTGAAACCCTGGATTGATTTCAATGAAATTTGGAAGGAATTATCAGTACCAAGCCCAGTTGCGCATATCATTGTGGTGTTCTAGTTGATTCATTTTTGGTGGAGTTGTGGCTCTGTAAAGCTTTTAATACACAAACTTTGTCCTGACTATTTCTCCTCAACAACAGGTCGGCTTTCAACGAAACTTGGTTGAGTATATCATTGTCGTGTTCCAGTTGTTCCAGTTGAATGTGTTACGAGTAAAATGTAACAGGAAAGGAAGCAAATCCAGCAAAACAAAATATAACTGATAAATTTATTTAAATATTCACTTACAGAATACCCAAATCCAGTTATTCATTAATGACCTATTTTTGAATTAAGTCCGAATAAAATTATCCAATGTTCTTTTAATTCACATTAGCAAGTGTCTCTTTAATCCAAATCAGTAAGTGTCTCTTTAATCCAAAACAGTAAGTGTCTCTTTAATCCCAATATTTATTGTTCTTTCAGTCCATATTTTTCGTTTAATCCAAATCTCCAATTTCACTGTTATTATGAATGAGCACAATAATCAATAAATCCTCTCACAAATATATTTTATATTTTTAAAAAGCATCCAATTTAATATTAACTTTTTACTAAACAGAACTCAACTCAACTGCTGAGCTGCTCCCAAAGTCTGTTTATATACCTTATATGCCCAAACATTGTTCCAAAAGCTTCCCTAGTAAATCTGCCCAATGAAAATAGTTCAAATAGTCCTAGTACTTTAGGCATCGCAGATTTGGTTTACGAAGAGAAGCTGTAGTGAAACGCTAATTTAAACTTCCTCTTAAATGACAAAAGCATATATAAAATATATTTAAAGTATACAAAAGCAGACGATTTACTGATATCGCCCTAATATATGTACACATACCCCCAACTGAGTCTTACTACAATTAACCGCAGTAATTAACGGTCCATGGAGAACTGTATTGTCAACAAATCAAATGTGTAAAGCCGGAATTCAGATCTTATCTCTTCAATTTTTCTTTTGCTTCGTAATATTACAATGACATTCTACCGTTCATGTATATATGAAGATCAAACCAAAACGGATTAGACAAGCACTAAAACAATATTCTTACTGCGATACCTTTACTGCTACTTCACAATTTCTGACTACTTGGTAGAGTCATTGAATACAAATATCAGTTTTTTTCTTATGGCGGTGTTATTAACAATCAGGCAATATCAAATTTAGCAACGCAGTAGTGTAAATTATTAGCTCTTCAATATAAAGTGTTGATATTGCTTTTTTAACGAATCAAATAGAAAAAATGAGAAACTGAGAATATAATTCTATTTTTAACAACCAGAAAACCTTGATGCCATTGATCGTTCTGGTGCTCTATCCATATCATCAACAACTAGTATAATGTAACTATAGTGGCGACCGTTCTTCTGTAGAACTCTTTCATATTTCCTTGTGACAGGAGACAATGAAAAAAAGTCATCGCTAATCAAAGAAATATCTTTCCGTGATCACTTGGATGTTAATCAAAGTCTTAGTCCACATCTAATTCATTTCCTATGTAATCTTTCCAGAGCTTTCTTTTATTTTATCAATACAATAATACCAGTTTCCGTATTCTTTCCTAATATACGTTTAGAAATAGTTTTGGGTCGGAACATATTTTTACCCGTCTTACATATAGTTATTCTGAAAGTAGATTTAAACTATTTAAGAACTTATTTGATTATCAATACTATAAAATATGTGTGTCGTTTTTTCCTTCAAACAATTCTAAGACTTTTGGAAGGCAGATTTTTTTCCACCGTTTAATACGTAATAAAAACGCTAACGATGACTACCCGGTTATTTATAAACATTATTGCAGTAAATAAATTAGTTTGTATTCTGTGATCTGATGGTTGTTTAATAGCCAGCGACTATTGAGTCATTCATTAAATATATACATTTTGCAAAGTTCAATATTGCAAAGAGATTATGCTGATGGATACATTAATAAATTCTTCTTGCTCGAACATTCTTCAGGTCAAGGTCATCTCCAACCTTGTATTGTCGTAACTTTAATCATGTACTGTCGGTTCATTTTCGTGTTTCTCAGGCTTCTGCTTATTCACTGAGTACCTTTTTTGTGGCTTTCTATACTTTATATTCATATATACAGGATCATCTCTATGTTTAACTTGTATCGGACTTTAATACTGCCTAGTTTGTTAGGTAACAACCTTGAGGGGATTTCAATATTTACACTATCCCGTTTGATTAGGACGACAATGGTGTAATGAATTATCCTTGGTTAAATTGATATATTGTACTCATGCAAAAGAATCCTGGCCAGTTTGACTTTTCGAGGCCTCTTGTGGCATATCGTTAAATCTTTATATATCTCAACATAATAGTACGGTTCTTAATTACACGGTTCTTCAGCAAAATTACACGGTCCACAGAAAACACAACTGAAAATGAGTCGCCGACGTCATTCCCAAAGTCACCTACTGGTACACACGAAGCTGTAGAATATGTTGTAACCACAGCAAAAACAACTGGACACGAATCGCCAACGCGAGGTAATTCTACTGATACAGACGACGAGGAAGGTGGAACCGGGAATGAACGTTGTTCGAGTCCTGTACTTATAACAGAGATACATTCCGTGAATGAACTTTTGATAGTACATTTTATTCAAGTGAAAATCGGTCAACAGATGAAATTCTGATGAACATTCAGGACAGTATCAGTCAGCTTCATTGTTTACTCCATCAGCATATTGAAAACACGGACATCCGTTTTGCTCAATTACAAGATCAATTACAAGATCAGTTCCAAAGTATTAAAAATCAAAACGTGATCAATGTCATATCAATAGAACGTCAAATAGATTATGTTGGAGATTCAACTCAAGAATTGAAGACACACCTGAGCAGCGCAACTGCATCTATTCAGCGCAGATTACAATCTATTACCGATAAACTGAAATAGCAAAATGCGACGGTAAATGGCGTCACCTCCTCCCAGCTAAATTTTCAAACTCAAGACAGCAATGAAATAAAACACTCTAAACATAGAAAATTAGAGAAAGAAGATATAAAGAGAGGAGAACGATAATTAAATCGGGATACTATTCAGCGGCGATTACAGTCCATATCGGATAGTCAGGAAACCAATCATTCATCTGGGATAGTCGAAATACAGCACAAAACGAGACAGTCGGTACACAGTGCCGATCAAAAGCCAACAACTATGTCAATTCTAAGCAAACATCAACGTTAATAATCGGCAGTTCAATCCTGAAAGGAATAAATCCACGTGGCATGGACAACTGTACTCTTTCTTTCAACAATTTAATATTTTGTACTCGGCTCAATCTGGATTTCGTAAAAATCGTTCTTGCCAAACAGCACTTATTAACCTTGTTGATAGTTGGTTGGAACAAAATGATTCTGGAAACTTTGCTGGCAGTGTTTTCCTTGACATGAGAAAGGCTTTTGATATGGTTGATCATGAGATACTATTATACAAACTGCATTTGTATCATTTTTCGCCTTTAACAATACGTTGGTTTCAGTCATATCTGTCTAACGGGACACAAGAAGTCAGAGTTGGACAGTATCAATCTGAGGAGAGAAGGTCTCATGGAAGATAAGTGTTGTGCAATTGTTTGTATAGTCTTAATGAGTTGTACCTTCATGAAATAAAGAATTTATTATTATTATTATTATTATTATTATTATTATTATGTGCAAATAAGTACAAACCCGGAGGCAACTATTTCCCGGCTCAGTGATATCATCAGATCAAAGGATCTACGTCGAATTAAAACAGCAGTTCTCTACGTCGGCGGCAACGATGCATCGAACGGAATATCACTTGATAATTTCGCCGCCGAATACCAACGTCTCATTGACAGGGTTCTTGGAGAAAAGTGCTCGGTAAAACTGTGTACACTGTGCTCCAGAAAAGATGTGGATGTCATTCCGTACAACGATGCGATAAAACAACTGGCAGAAATTAACTCAATACACGTGATTCAATGCTTCAGCTCGTACATATACGGAGACGTGACCGCCGCTACACATCTCTTCATGCGCGACGGTATACATTTATCGAACAAAGGGACCAGTACATTAGTACAAAACATAAATAATCCCTGTGAGATTATGAAACCCCGCACTGATAAGAATCATCAGGATTTCCAACCTTTAGGACAATATATACGTCCGAGACGGAGATATAGCCATAGAAATGTTGACTTCAGACGGAGGCAATAGGAAAACAAGAGCGAACCCTGCTATCTTACAAACTGTACTAATATACGTACGATATTCTTTTAAATTTGTGTTCACACTCTAATACTGGAAAGTGTAGTTGCTTTCAAACTAATGACTCTGTAAATGATACTAAAGTTTCCAAACCTGTGAATGAAAATGAAAATTGTGCTTGTTTTCAAAACAGTTACTATGTAAATGACACTCAAACATCCGAACCTTTAAAGGCAAATAGCTACACCAACGACAATTGCGGTTTAAATGTTACACATGTAAAAAATTATTATATTGCTTGTACACATCTGGAACCTATTAGCACATATTGTAAATTGGGTGGTAATGGAAGAATGGATATACATTCAAATTAAAACAAAATGGATTAAAAATAGCAAACCTAAACGTGCAGCATACAATGCCTAAGCTTGACGAGCTAAAAGTACTTCTTCGGCATCATGATTCTGTCAATATTTAAGGCTTGTGTGAGACTTTCCTGTTTGAAAATTTATTGGATAATGAGCTTCATGTTGATGGATATAAATGTGAAAGAAAAGATAGAACTCATAAACAGGGAGGTGGTATTTTAGTATATATTAGTGATAAAATTCCATCAATACGTAGATTTGATCTTGAAAATGTTTTAATAGAAAATATTTGACTAGAAATACGTTTTCCAAATAGCAAGCCATTTATTCCATCTTTTATTTATAGACCTCCTATTTTTTTACAATCTTGGATTGATGCTTTTGAAGATCAGTATAGCGTTTCCTCAAAGGAAATTGAAGAAATACACATTCTAGGTGACATTAATAGTAATTACTCTCCGACGGATGGTTTCGACAATCCAAAATGGTCAGGTTTTCTCATTAATCAAGGTCTTGTGCAATTAATCAACATGCCTACCAGAGTGACAATTTCAAGTTCTAAAATAATTGATCATATCTGTACCAAATATCCTGAAAATGTATTTGAAATAAATGTACCATTCATATGCATGAGTGATCATTATCCAGTATGTTTTATTAGGAAAATTAAACGACAAAATCAAGATTCGCTAAACGGTCGTACAACTATTAAGTACAGATCATTTGGCAAATTTGATGAACAATAATTTAAAAATGAGTTGTATAATTCAGGAATAAATACTGCTGAAACACTCACTGATCCAAATACTTCTCTTGAATATTGATACTCAGTGTTAAATAACGCTCTTTCTAAACATGCTCCTTTAAAACAGAGACGAATTAAATGCCCAAAACACCCTGAATAATACTCTAATAAAATTAAAGAGGCAAGACAATTACGTGATAAGTTCAATAAAGCTAAAAGACAAATGGCCAGAATATAACAAATGGAGGGATAAACCTAACGATCTTATTTCTTTAGGTAAGAAAATGTTTTTTGCAAATGCAATTAAAGATAAAATATACTCTAAATTTATTTGGTCACATCTTAAATCAATATCTGCACATACCAATCATGCTGTTATTAAATTACCACCAGTTTTAAATATTAATATTGTTACAATTGAGGGAGAGAAAAGTATAGCTGACGCTCTATATAACCACTTTGTTAATATTGTTAATACAATAAACAAAACTCCACTATATGCAAATAACTACGCTGAATTAAAGATCGTATTGATAATAAATTAAAATAGGCAATATTTAAAATAGATTACATCTCGATTTTCGAAGTAAGGCGAATAATTGATAAATTAAATATAAATAAAGCAACAGGTATATATGGTACTGGACCTCGTATTATAAAAGCAGTATCGGATTGCATCATTAATGCTATCTCTTCAATCATTAATAAATGCATAGATCAAGGCATAATTCCAAATCAGCTAAAAACAAATTGACCAAAAGATGATCCGAACAATTTTAGACTTATCTCAATATTACCAACAATTTCCAAAATCTTTGAGAAAGATGTTTTACAATTTAATATTTTGCACTCGGCTCAATCTGGATTTCGTACCTATTCACATTGTTGATTGTTTGTTGAACACAATGATTCTGGAAGCTTTGTTGGCAAAGTTTTCCTTGACATGAGAAAGGCTTTTGATATGGTTGATCATTTTTCACCTTTAACGGTACGTTGGTTTCAGTCATATCTGTCAAACAGGACACAAGTAGTCAGAGTTGGACAGTATCAATCTGAGGAGAGAATCGTCAAATCAGGTGTCCATCAGGGATCCATACTATGACCACTTTTTTTCTTGATTTATGTAAATGATATACCTTTAACTTCCAAAGAAGCTTCAGTTGACATGTATGCTGATGACTCCACGCTACATACAACAGGTCCGGATGTGTCATCCAATGAGAATAAATTACAAACAGACTTAAATAACATAAATGAATGGTGCACTATAAATAACATGGTAACCGTTATAAATCCTACAGAAACAACATGTATGTTATTAGGTTCAAAATATAAAATAAATCATTCTCGAAAACTCACGCTTTCGATAGATACTTATTCTGATACAATCAGTGCCTTTTTAAAAACTTCTCGGAATTACAATAGATCAACATCTAAAGTGGGATGTTCAGATAAGCAAAGACTGTAATCATATATCGAGTAAATTCACACTTTTAAGACGAATATCTAAATATTTAACACTTGATATAAAAAAGCTATTCTAAAATGCATATTTAGTTCAAATATTTGATTAAGGCTCTATCCTTTGGAGTAATTGTACTAAATCAAATTTTACAAAGGTTCTCACCTAAAAAGCATTGCACGCTGGATTTTGATAAACCTTTACATAGACCTTCTGGAAATCTTTTCAATGAGTTGAATGTCATTTGAAACAAGATGTAAATTTCAAGTATGTCTTTTAGTTTATAAAGCAATTCATAATCTTACACCAACATACATAAGTAAATTAATAACATTTTCTGAAAATGACAGATATAATTTAAGATCATGCATTAAACATCCTAGACCTAAATCCGAATATTTAAAACAATAGTTTATCTATGTTGCCATGCGGACTTGGAATTCAATCCCAGAAAATATCCGGACTTCTGTTTCTATTTATGCTTTCAAATACAATTATAAGCTATTTCTATTTCAAGATAACAGGTGTTCTGCTCAAATTAAGTTGTGTTAATAGTGAATACTTGTTTTGTATGCCAGCTTGCAACATAGTATTAATGTTATGTGCATGTATTCACTTGACATTGTTTATTAGTTGCGGTTGTTATTAGAAGGCCTCATGGAAGATAAGTGTTGTGCAACTGATTGTATAATCTTAATGAGTTGTACCTTCATGAAATAAATAATTTATTAATAATATTATTATTATTATTCAATTGATATAAGCTTTGGGTAACTTTGGTAGAACAAGCCAATTTAAATTTTAAAAATATTACCATTTATAACATGACGTCGTCAAATTTAACATATTCGTACACAGTCTTAATATGCATCAACGTTTTATTTTTTATCATGCGGGGATAACCTTTTATTCGATATATATATATCGTTTTAATGGAACAGTTATTTTATATACGTAAGATGTGTGCGTTCAAGCTAATTGTTCGACATACCCTCCGACCAGACATAAAAACTGAAAAGGGGATCCCTTGGAGTCAACAAACACAAACAAGAGAAATAAGTAATAAGAGAGAAAAGTAGCAGGCTCCATTTAATTGAGTCTGTTCATGAGGGGTAATATAAGGTGCAACATCTCTCACGCGTCCTAGAACTGGCTTAAGTCAGTCAGTTTTTCTCAAATGAAAGTTATTACAAAACATTTAAACAGATCGGGTTATAAATATTTAAATTATTGGTCGGACATTTGTTCATGACGCGATACGACATTACGGACAGGATCAGCGTGAGTTATAAGTGATTTAAAAGCGGGGGTATAATGAACAATGGAGGTACATGTACAGTACCATACAAACATGTACTTACATTTTCCGTACTTAAGCTTATTTTAACAATTTTATTTTTTTTAAAGACAACAGACAAAGTGATCACAATACCCCACATTTGAGCTATGCGGTTTAATAAAAGTGTGTAGACTGCAAAAACAACGTTTAAACGTTTGAGTAGAAAATTATTTCTTAACTTTTCAAATAGTTATAGACGGATATATATATATAACAAGAGGATCCATATATTTCTCTACTGGCTGTAATGATATTGGCCATGGTCAGAATATTTTTCACTAAATCATATTAGTGCAATATACTTGGTTCAAATAACTGCCAAACTTTTCTGTTAAAGGGACACAAAACAAATCTTGAAAGTTTTTATCGAGCATTAAAATCGGTTTATTAATCCAGAATCGTTTTGACTTTAAACCTGCTAGTATATAATTAAATAACGAAAGAATATTTTTATTCTAATGTATTATGTTTAAATATATTATTGGTATATATAATACAATTAACAGTAAAGGGAGGCCACGAGTTTAAAGTTCCACAGACACCCTTTAAAATGCATATTGTTATATATTTTTATATTTAAATCAATAAAGTGAATTCAATGGTAATAAAACTAAAATAAAAAAAAACTTGAAAAAGAAATACTTGTAAAAACAACAGGTATATTTACCTTCAAGATGGAGTTACCTCCCCTCCATGTTGATTTTGCCCTATAGATGGCGCTCTACGCTGATGACGTAGATTTTGCCATGCGAAAATGTCCCTGTTGAGATACAGATACGATTTATCATAGACCTACATGGATTTATCATATAACTATTCTGACACAAATAACATGAATCGCAATGTCTAGATTTTAACAGCGATATTGTTTGGTGACCAAAATGTTTATAAAGTATGCTCAGTATGCTTAAATGTTGCTTTTATGAATATAGTTATACAACAATCACGTCTCTCCAGACCTTTATTTTGCATTGAGCGACGGCTACTTCCAAGGTCTCATATGATTCAGACATTCAATTAGCGGAGATTTGACCATCTCGGCCGCGCCTTTGATCATAGTTAAGTGAACCACTCTATTATCTTTAAAACGGTTGTGAAAATCAAACGATCGTCTTATTGTTGTGGTGGCGTTTTCTTTCTAGTTTCACCTAACCATTAATGCCCGCCCGATGTTCATCAATTACCTTGATGTCATTATGTTTGGTTAAATGTTAACGAAGGTTGCCTGTTTTCTTTATGTTTCTACATAACGGAAACATTAATGACGCTAAAATTCCGCTTGTTAGACGTCGTAATGGCTGATTTACTAATTATTTCATGTTTGTGATGTTACATGCCTTGCCTTTTATTTATCCCGGTAATTGTTGTTTGTTCTCTTGCGTGTTTTGTCTTTGAATGCCTGTTCCACTTGTATTACGTAGTCCGGGTATTAACTTCTGCTAACGCTCTCATCAAAAACGCATTTACAAAATATCTGTAAGTTTGTAAAAATATTATTAGACACGTTCAAACGCTGAACTGTGTTTAATTTATTTAATATATCTAAAGTGACAAAACGCTTAAATGTTTCTCCTGTTATGCAAATGATGATGCCAAACATTTAACTCAGAACGCTTAATCACATACAGTGGCATATACCCACTCTATTCATTATTGTACAAAATGCACTTACCTCTTAAATGAGTATCTATATCCAAAACAATAGTTAAATCCAACACACATTTCCTTTTTCTTATGAAATATAATATCCGAACATAAAACACACGACTTTAGAATGAACACGACACAGACTATACTGATATAACGTAACCTATTAAATCAAGCTCAAAGTGACCAGACGACAGACCATTCAAAACTGTTAGGCACGTTCGTCACGTGCCACCTACTACAATAAGTACTGTCTGTTTCATAACAAAACCTGCACCGAAAAAGGTCAACACCTGTCACTACTAGCTCAATGTACATTTCGACCCGTTTTATTTAAACTAACCAGCTAAAGAATTAGCAACCACGAATAGGTTAATATTTGTAAAGAATCCCCCCGCACCACCACCACCACACACATATAAACTTTTTTCTTCTTTTTTTTTTTTTTTTTTTTTTTTTTTTTTTTTTTTTTTTTTTTTGATTTTCCCATAAAATAGAAGTGATTGCATTATATTTGTTATTCCTATTATATTTAACAATGTAAAAACTAACACCATGTCATGTGTATTATTACAAGAACGTTTGTATTGTATACTCTTGTATCACTTGTGATTTGAGTTTAATAAAGTGATGTTCTGTTCTGTTCTGTTCTGTTCAAACCCCATCCAACCATCCAAGAAGCGAAAACGGGGTTGGCTTGGGTATGAAATAAAACCTTAATTTCGGTTTTAAAAGTTTGCATACTCTAAAATTAAAGCAATTAATAGGTAATTTTAAACATGTTATATAGCCTGCATATGTATCGACACAATATATATGTGTTATTCCTACACTTATTAAATCATATTTCTTATTTCATATGTTTTAATCATATGTTAGTGCAGACCGTAAATCTTTGATCTGCAATCTCAGTTATAACTAACTGTATGTGCAAATTATTATCATATTATTCTATGAATTAGCAATAATATGCTAAGTAGGAAAACAATAGCCAATAGATGTATAAATTATTCATTAGTACTTATTAATGATGTAAATACTAATTTCGAACAATAATAGCCAACATCGAAATATCATATCCTTATTAATGTTAGTAAAGTATATACACTTTAATCAGAAATAATGTATTGTGTTTAAGCATTTACAGTTCATACTTTTCTGTATGCTGATGCTGTAATCATTTACAGTTCCTTTACAATATGCTACAGTATGTATGTGTCCGAAAAACTTGATGTCATTAATATTCCCTTTTCAAATTCTAGATTATGTCTGTTACCACTAGTCATACATTTCGTTTTTCTCTTTATTTTACACTAATGACCAGTAGGACACTATACTGAAGTGTACATATTCATCCACATTTAAAATAATTTAAAATAATTATGCTAAAACACTATCATCCAGAATAAAATGTGATTTCTTTCCAACGAATGTCTTGAAGTTGAAAGCGAAATATGTAATACTGTATACCAACTCACGCATAAACTTTAAGTCTTATTTAATAAGCATAGACCATACACTGATTTATTCCAATTATAGATATTTCTAATTTAATACTTGCACATATGTCTATTAAATAGCAATTAAATACAGTTAAATTCAGTATGAGATGTCATTAAAATTAAGTATTCATTAAATGTGCAACATGATGTTTCATTACACTTTAAATTACATGTTAAGCATGATATCTTGGCGTTACGCACTGTATAGGAAGTGTATCGGTAACATTTAACTGCAAAAAAATGCTATAAAATTCAATGTACATTACCACATTTACGCATTCATTAAATGTGCAACATGACTTATTGTTACATTTAATTGCAATTAAATTCAATATGAGATATCAGTAAATTTCAGTATTCATTATATGTGCAATGTGGTGTGTCATTACATTAATTTGAATTAATAAATATAATTAAATTGTAAGTTTGATATCTTAGGTGTTACGCTTTTGTATATGAAACATCATTACATTTAATTGCAATTAAATGCCACCAAATTCAGTATGAAATACCACCGATACATTTAATCATTAAATGTGCATTGTTACCTTTATTGCATTAAATGCACTTAAATTCCAAATACAAGTTGCAAACTTTTATTCTACCTTTAAATGTAATTAAACTCCAACTAAATTTCACACATGGACTTTAAAAACATTTCAGCAAATTTAAGGTTTGATTAAATCCCTTATTTAATGCAGTGTATATTATAATACGAAAGTACACACTTATTTCTAAATTCAAGAAATTAATTCAGAAACAATAAATACCTCATGAAATGAAAATTAAAGAACAACACGCTATTTATTTATCTCATAAATAACACAGTGATACGAAACGTACAAAAAAGCATTATCAAATGCTAAAAGAAATCAAAGTGTAGTAGAAGTTAATAAATATAAAAAACAATTGAACTACACCATTTATTAGAAATGCCGAACAAAATGAAATGTTGATGTTTCAAAGAAATTTAAAGATGATTCACTGATTGAACTGAACGACCTTTCCATATTTTCTAATATAATAATCGATTTCACATTTATCGTCAACAGACAAAGTTATGGAACAGGAAGTT
The DNA here is from genome assembly GCA_037043455.1 of Cyrtodaria siliqua. Taxonomy (NCBI): domain Eukaryota; kingdom Metazoa; phylum Mollusca; class Bivalvia; order Adapedonta; family Hiatellidae; genus Cyrtodaria; species Cyrtodaria siliqua. The sequence goes on from JAWPHD010000261.1 coordinate 330,797, forward strand.
CATGAACAAAATGTGTGTCCTCCAATTAGAGTTTGTTTCTGAAGACTCAATGCCAAAAAATAATATATATATATATATACAATACACTTGTTTATGCCCTCGTTCAAGGAAAAGGAATGCGCACGCTTGGAAGAGGATTTACCCTTTGCGAAACTACAATTTAAGCTGTATCGCAGGTTTTTCCAAATGATTTATATTCTATTGGACTATGCAAATGTAGTCATATTCGAAGCTCTTACATTATTTCAAATGAAACAAAAAAATGTAATTGGTCAGACAAAATTAGTTTTAACAGTCTTGGCAAAAAATGAATCGGGATGGGAAAAATTCAAATCAATTGCAAGACGAATAAAGGTATAAAATTAGTTTTTATAAAATGACTTCATACTTGACAGCACATTACCTGAGAGGTACCTAGCGAGACACCTTAACATCTTCATCATTACGTGGTCCCGCCTTAATCCCATTAAGCGATAGGAAAGAGCTTATATTAGCAGGATTTTATAAGGGATATTTTGACAATAAAACACTTTTAAAATCATTTTAATCAATATGCAAACTTTTTAAGCCGAAATTAAGGTTTTATTTCATACCCCAGCTAACCCCGTTTTCGCTTCTTGGAGAAAGGGTTGGATGGGGTATGAAAGTTAATACTCGGACCACGTAATGTAATCCATGTAAGTAAATTGCCTGCAACACTGAATAATATGACAAAAAGTTTATTCCATTAACCTTAAATGCCTGGAGCGATTTTATTTCAAAAATATTGTTCTTTGTGTGCAGTTGGTTGAAAACATTATTGCAATGCTTACAACAATCAGAACTGAAGGAATTCTGCAAATAAATCTTAGTATAACCTAAAAGAGGAAACCTCTATTTTACTGTCCATATTTACAAAATACATACTACATTTTCTACTTCTTTCGACTTCTCTACCCTTTACCTATTATATATACATATTATATAACTTTTATTAACTTATATTTAACATCAAATCCTAAAAGAGACATAAAACCACTCATTTTAATTTATAATATACATGCTTTATGCAGTATTGATAACTATAAATATATCAGTTCTCGATCACATTCAACGATTTGTTATACGAGTATAAATGTACTAGTATATAATAGAGCATGAGTTTTGCACGTGTACGGGGAGATAATGCACGAGCGTACACGTGCAAGACTCATGCTCTATTGTATTTATACCACAATAACTAACATATGCTGTGTATATCCTCGGGTATTACACGATGCATAGTGTGTATTTAGGCTATTGTGGTATAAAAGGTGTATATAGTGTTTTGCCCACATATACATCGTGAAGAAAATAATGTTTAAACCAAAAAGCGTAACTGAATGAAGTTCGCAACCGAGTGTGCTATTTTTCTCTCTTGTTTGTATTTGTTGATTCCAAGGGATCCCATTTTCAGTATGTATTATATCTTGTCTAATGGCTACAACTGATTGTAATTTGAGTTGACCATATAGTTTATATTATCTGCGTATGAACATATGAATGTTTTATTAAATGCATCCGGTTGTTTTCACACATTCTTAATTATAGTCAGTCTTTAACATGTTCTGAATGTGATATACGTTCGTAATTGTTTATATAACGGTTGATGCAGTAGTGTGTCTGAAATAAATTTACATTATTATAAACATTAGCTTTCGAACAATATGTAAGAATGTTAAACAGCAGATGTAAAACACACATCACGCCTGAAAAAAAATAAAATACTTTTACTTAAGTACTCCTGGTTTTGGATACTCTACAAAGCCATCTGACCGACATCACGCCTGAAAAAAAAAAAAAACTTTTACTTAAGTACTCCTGGTTTTGGATACTCTACAAAGCCATCTGACCGAATGCAAGATCCCTAGTCGTACCTACAACCTAGGAAATCTCCTCCCAAATGTGGCCGACACTCATTCGTATTTGTATTGTGTAAGATCATACAGAATGTATATGAAAACAAAATTACAATACATGGTGTTAAGGAAGAAAACATATAAGTTAATGCATGTGAGCAAGTAATTATTATACTTAAGTAGTGACTAGTGTATATTCAAACTATATATTCATTTATTACAGTGACACATATTATTGTTACAAGTATTTTGCAGATACAGTATAGGCAATGTAAATTTTATATATAAAAAAAAGGAATTATCTAATTTAATGCGGCTTATACGTCTATATATACTTATGAATTGCAAAATGGACTTCACTAGATATACACACCAGACTAAATGGGCACAGTATTCACTAATGTATATTGATTTATAAGCGAACATACAATACATATTAATGAAGACATAAAACAAAAATTAGAATTTATAATTCATATACAAACTCTATATCATCAAATGAAACACAATCAAATTATTATTAAACGTGGTAGCCATCATAATCGCAGTATTGCTTTTACGTAAGATTTTATTATAATACGATAAACATTACGTATTACCACTGGCTTAATGGCAGATGAATATATTGACTAGATCCGAAAGCAGACAGTTTATCTATAAAGTCAAGGTTGACCACTGATTCAAATAAATTAGTTCTTGTATAACTGAACCATTGCCTATTTACATTACTTTAAAATAACATTTCAAGAAAAATGCTTTTAAATTTTGCTAACATTTATGTTCATTTATATGTAAGTTGGGGTATAGAGAATTGAGAATATAGTATTCAGATTTAGTCTGAATAAAATAGTGTAAACATTCTTTGGATTATTTATAACCATGTATGGCCAATGTATGGCCAGAGTCCCGAGTAAATTTATTCATAGTTTTGATTGTGCACTATTAATATCAATAGTTGTGTCAACAAACGTGGTCTGAAAAATATACTGTACAGCAGGTTATCTATACCGTGATACATTAACATTTAACTACTAGCTTAACAACCAAAATACATCAAGAGAAAACATCTCTGCTTCATCTGCACTTAAGACCTACCTCAAGGAGAAAAAGCACAGATTTTAAAATAGGGGATCATGTCATGTCAAAAATTCCACGCGGCTTTTATTAGGAGAATGGTCATATGCCGGTTGATCCAACTAACCCTGATTACTGCCATGTGAAAAACATTGAGACTTACCTGTCCAAATTGAATCCAGCATACGACAGGTTGTGGCAGTATCCAACTATAGCTACCACGAGGAAGATGAATGCCGCTACCAAAATCGTCCAATCGGCATGGATGGGTATTTTGTCAAAATTCATGCCAACCATAAGCAAGCGAGTTATTCCTTCAACAATCTGCATAAAACACTCGGTACGAGTAATGTAATACGAGTCTCAACCGTGATTTTTTTTGCCCTATCCAAATAATGTAAAAGTAGGTATATCGATACCGGTCAGTCGAACAGGACATGTCACAGAACAAAGTGCAAAGAAGTAACGAGAGATCTGAGTGGTTAATGTTTTCTCTTTTCCTCTGTTTTTTTCTTAATTCAGGTCTAATTAGTCTACAACAGTTGTGTTAACCTAATGGATGAATACATAGATTTATTCTATGATTTCATACTGAAACATTCTTTATGAGGAAGTGGGTGCATTTGTTTGGGTTGGGTCTTCATAGCATTTTTAGTATATGTTTGGTAGTTCGCAACATTCGCTTTATATATTACATAGATACAATTTTGAACTTACCCTTTTTTAACGGTTTTGAACATACAACCTTCGGATACCAAGAACACTAAAACCCGACGAAATAAACCCTCGTTCCAAAGCTAACATAAATAAATTGGTGTAAATGAGCAAGATATTGTATTCGTTTTTCTAACTGACACCACACATATCTAAACTACCTCTACGCACAGTGCGTACTACAGTAGTATTTTTTTGTACATAATAATAACTGATGGATAATTGTGCTATTTTTTTAAATACAAGTGGGATATCCCCCCGCTGACCCCATGTGCATATATTTGTTCAAGGGTCTGGCAACGTCCTTGCATTTAGGTGCCGATTCATATATGGTCGGTTGACACGACGTATGCAGTCAGTTGTGTAGACCGTTGTTGCCTAGGCTTTATGCCAAAAATATGCTGAATGCCTTGGCTTGCACATTGTTTTCTTTGACAAAAAATAGATCTCTCACAAAATACTCCAAATTTCCATAATCAAAAAATGACAAGGGGTTGGATGGAGTGGGGAGTGTTTCTTGCTGTTGTGTTAAAATAATCCCCCCATCCCCCGACCACCAACGCATTGTTAAAAGGTTTACGAAAAGAGTTAGTAACACCCCACCCACAATCTGAATTCCTAGATTCGCATCCCCCCCCCCCCCCCCCCCACACCAACGCATTGTGAAAAGGTTTACGAAAAGACTTAGTTACACCCCACCCACAATCTGAATTCCTAGATTCGCATCTAAAATGTAATATATATTTGCTGCTTATATCACATAGCGTTCGTGTTGTTCTGTAAGCCTATTATATACCTGCTATTGCTCTAGTATATACAAATAAAGTAACTGAATGCAAGAAATAACGAATAACGATAACATTATCGCAACCTCACGTTTACTTGAAGTTGAGATGACCCCTCACAAATGTACTTACCAGCTAAGCAGTAGTTCAGCGACGTCTCTATCGGTCACTAGGTCGCATTCTTCTTTCAGTCAGCCCATGCAGGTGCCAGGTCACCTACATCTTTGGATCGTTACTTCAATTCCCGTTTGTGATCTCTGTTTTTGCGTTTTTTCGCCAATTTACTGACCGTGGGTGCAGGTCCACGCTTACCCATGTTGTTGTTGTCTCATTGCGCATGTGCCAAATATATCTTCCGGAATTCGATTATTTTCAGCGGGAAATTTAAAAATAGAATAACTAGCTGATCAGCTAGTTATTATTAAAACCTAGTTCTTGCAAATGTATGATTTTTTCAGAGAGTGCTTGCTTAACTCGGACAGCCCCAATTATGATGTTTTCAGACATATATACCGTTTTCTTATTCTTAATTACAAAAAAATATTTTAAGATCGTCTCCAGTCCCTTTAAAGTGACTTTATGCGATCTATAATTATTGTGGGTGTTAATCCAAATACGAATAAAACGATTATTATAATGTGTTTCAGTTGCATATTCAATGTGCACATATACTAAACTAGCGCCATGATCCGTCCTATTTAATTATTGAACTCGACGACACGGTTAATTGTTATACTATAAATCATTAATATTAATTCATATGGTTTCTTAGGTTAAAATTATTTTTTTGTGATCGAAGTACACATTTATAGAATTATATTTACAACTTATGTCCATTTATGAGTTAATATTTAAGATTTAACAAAAACAAAATGCCGAGTCGTTGAGTTTCCAGATCAAACACTTTTATAAACAATAATTAAACCGAAAGTTACATGATGCTCAATTCAATTCAAATTTCATATTAAACTAAAGCACATTTTGGTACTTTTCATATATAAACATGTACACCAACTACTGACGACCATATCACCTCTAGTCCCTTTAACGCATATTTACACGTAATGATAAATATAAACAATAGTAAATAAACACATGCTACATAATTAGTTTTAAAGATAAATTCGTTGCGATGATAAGTATGTTTACACCTGTGTCTTATCGACTGTGCTGTTAAAGTTAAAGTGTTAAATCTGTTTCTACCTGTTTTTCTTATTCGGTGTTGAGAACAGAACCTGTTTCGAAATAGAGGTAGTGGTCAGATACCACTATTGATTTGGGGCTTCTGATTGGTTGAAAAAAGTATAGGGTCTATTAGGGCATATAGTCAGATTGTAAGGTAGATTCTGATTGGATTAAATTACCCAAATCATAACAAATCCCCATAAAACATCAAAATATTATGTTTCCATCATAAAACATGTTGATTTAGGATATTTTGACTGAAATTTGCATTTTTATGGATACAATTTTACTGAGAGTATATTTGCAAAAAGTAAAATTTCTTTACTGCCATTCTGGGGGTGGCCACCTTCAGTGAACTATTAGAGGCTGAAAGCATCAGATTATCCCCAATTTGCTGGTCATTTTTGAGTGTCTCCAAGATAGTTCTTTAAAAACAGTTAGGTTTTTTCATCCGTTCCGATATAGGAATAGGGGTTGTAGGCCAAAAGGCTATAATGGAGACCTATGGGAAATGCAATAGTGGTATATGACCTAGTATAATATAGTTAATTCGCTGCCGGCCGGAACGGCAGCGACTCATATTGTTTTAGTAATTGCACATGGTAAGGTAGTAATGAATAGTTTCTTTGAGTTTTTTCACTTTGATAATTACACATGGTAGCAATGAATAGTTGATCTGTGTTGTAAAGCAAGCTAACGCAAACGCATCCCATACATGTGAGTAATTGTATTTCTGCGCTGATGTGAACTTTAGCACGTCGTGCTACAAAGGTGAATATGTAATCAATTGGTAAGGCATGTCAAGGATTCGCCAACCTTGAGTCAAAATGTTTGGTAGCACAAATTGGGAAGAAAGTGTGTGGTAAAAAAAAAACGGTCATGGCGTGTTTACGTCTCCGTGACAACTCTTTTTTGGAATATTGTTTTAACACCCGTGACTTGGTCTGTTATTATGTTAAACTTTGTTCCCAGATCCTACCAAGAATTAATGCTATTTTCTCTCGGCAGCTAATTTACGCTTGCGTAAAACCTAGCTTGTGTTAATGTATACGTTTCATATTAAGGTTAGAGGCACTGTAACTAGCAGTAGTCATTCGTAATTTCAGTTTGGCTTAGTGGTAGAGCGGGCATCTCGCATGCACTAGGTCGTGGGTTCAATCCCCGGCCGGGTAATACCGAAGACGTCATAAAATCGGTACTAGTAGAGCTCTCTTTTCAGCAAATCAATGTTAGATTTACGACAACTCGAACAGGTGTCAGTATAATGTGACAGGGTGGGGTATCATGTCATGTATCTACGGCGTGGTATTCCAGTGTGGCAGTGCTAAACGTTGGACATTACCTCACTGCTACGTTGTCCTGCCTTAATTCCATTAAACTACGGGAAAGCTTATATTAGCAGGATATTATAACGGATATTCCGACAATAAAACACGTTTAAAACATTTGCAAATTTGTTCAGCTGAAATTAAAGTTGTATTTCATACCCCAGCCAACCCCGTTTTCACTTCTTGGAGAAGGGGTTGGATGATGTATGAAAGTTAATACTCGGACCCAAGTCATGGAGTAGACACCGTCGTGATAACACTTAACTGTTGTTAAAAGAAATTTATCACATAAATGTGACTCTGTAAGCAGTGTGGGAGTGGAATAACACCATTCTATATTTTCGATATACCACTAGTTATATAAGTATGCAAATGAGCCTAGTACACTCTGTAAAAGAAAATCGATAATGACTTTGATCCAATTCCCACCGTTTATGCCGGTTTCGCGTGTTAAAGCGACAGGAAAAATGCAATAAAAGTCGATATCTGAGTTGTGTGATAAATAGAATCTAACATTCGTTCTCATTCATTATTGAATTTATTAAACACGTTAGCAAAAATGATATATCATTTTGCCAACTCGTTTAATAAATTCAATAATGAATGAGTACTTATGTAAGATCCTCTATATATACCACCATACATACAACATACATATATCCAGTCGATCCTTAGTAAATGCGTTTTGTGACACGTTGATTGGTATTTATATACTGAATTGTTTGAAGATATTAGAAATGCTACGTAAGGATGTATTTTTTTCAAAAGTGTTGCTGTTTATTTCTAAACAAAGTATCAGAATAACCTTCCATTAAAAACAACTTATTTCATTAAACAAACGTATTGCTTTGAGAGAAAAATTATTCCATTTATAGAATGTTCATATTTCCTTTACTGGTTCCGTGTTGAATATCATTAGTAACTAAATACTACGGAATGCATTTTCCCACACGGGACATTCGCACTGTACCAAAATAGAACTGCTGATCGATCATCGGTAATATAAGTGTTCTTTCTCTTTAATCTTAAATGAGGACTCAACTGAGCAAGTCTCTATTTAGCAAGTGTTGACGTTTCCTCGTTATCGTCTTTTAAATTATTCCATCCACTATTTTTTTCACAGAGTCCCTTTATCTAATTTTTGACCAGACATCGCATGATTGTTGGCTAGATTATTGTTGTTTTCAAATTTGTCAATGTTTTATCAATATAATCAAATATTGCAGCCGTCATTTTTCAAATAGAAATTTTGGTTGTGGTAGCATTTGATATTGGTCTTAAATCGTGTCTCGCCATACACTAAACGGTTTGTTCTCTGGTTACTCTGACTTCTGCCAAGTCACTGTGCTTGGAAAAGGTTCATTCTTAAAACATAGACACCCGTTTTCACTTTTATAATTCTAACATCTCTTTACTTCCTCCGAGACATAGGTTTTCGTTTCGTAATTTAAAGTCCTTGAATTTCCGATAATAAATTTGATTTAGTTCATGCTGATAAAGCAGCAAATTAGCACCTACATTACGTCCATGTTTTATCTCTGTGATTCGAATTCGGGAATCCCTAAATGACACAAACAGCCTTATAGATCCCAATACTTTCTAATTCTAGTGCTAGCACCAATACAAACATCTTAAATAGCGTTTAACTTCTTTTCTTACTGCCGTTAAAGAACACGTTAAACAATATTTTGCTAAAGCTTATGACAACTCTGTGATTAATTTATTTTGTCAGTAACAGTTTTTCAGGAGACGTTCTTTATCAAATTTACAATAAACGTCAAGTTTCATCTATGACCACGTATGACCTTTCCACACAACTAAACATTCAGGAGAAGTTCTTGATAACATTTGCAATAAACGTAAAATTTCATCTATAAATATTTATGACTTTTCACCACTATATACAACATTACTACACTCTATGATGACGTCTACATAAATCCTCAAAGGACAGTAGCGTTGATGTTTGTCTTAAAGCTTGTATTGATGTGCCCATAATGGTTTGTTCTATTATTGCTCTGGCTTGAGCAATAATAGAACAAATGACAGCAGGGTAAGGGTGAGGTTTGGTGCATCCTAAAATCTAGTTTAACACACCAACGGCCTATTTACCACTGACCTTTACCATGCGGTAGCCCTATTGTCAACCCGGTGTGTTTGTGCTGGCACATGCCTTGCTCCTTATTAACATTTGGATTGTTGTTTGTTTTAATGTGTGGTTGATAGGTTGATAGACTGTGTTCTGTCAAAGCTACATTTCCTATTCAACTTGTATACCTATTTAATTACAAGTCAATATCTAAGATGGCAGCCTTTACTAAATATAGATAAATACACCTCAAACATTTCAAAATATACTTCACAACAACATATGTTGATTGTTGCCTCTAATAGGTATATATAGATGTATAGGAAACAATCTAAATTAAAACAGAATATATTAAAAGATAAAAAAAAATATTGAACATTGATGTTTGTTTTGTATAAACCGTCACATTTACATGGAGAATCATCAGTGCACAAATGAACCTCTTGAGTAAAACACATCCACTCTTCGGAAGTAAACTGAGTTGTTATATAACAAGAAAGATCTTCATCCCTAGAAATGTTTTGTTCAGAAACAATCCTATACTTTAAGCTATCAAGTGTGGTGATTGATTTCCCCGGTGTTACAAATGGTCCTGTGTTTTATGCCCCGTCACGATAGTGAAGCGGCATGTAGTATTGCATTGCTCGTCCGTCCGTGCTAAAATATATTCACATACTGGTAATATATATTGTAGTCTGATTATCTACATGAAAGTGTTTGCACATTTCTTAGACACATGAAGCCGTCTAGACTTATAGCTTACAAACTTCCCACGTGTTTACATCTACATAAAAGCTGTATGTTCATACCAAAAGAATGTCACCATTTCACCAACTTTTTGAAATTCGTTAATTTACTTTTAACGTTTACATTCAAGTTTATAACTAAATTGCTCAGGTGACAATTAATACACATTCACATTTGCATGACGGCAACACGTTCTTACCAAAAATAGGTCACTTTGAATGACCTTCGCAGACTTTTTATATTTCGTTAATTTACATTAAAGCCAGGTACTTTACTTTAAAGTGTTACGCTTAAATGTTTGATAAAGTATGTAGCTCAGTTATTAAAGTATACACACTGTATACAATAAAACCGACTCCGCTACATTGTCTCCATTTTCAATATGTATTTCCCCTTAGGTTTACATAAGTGAAACATACACCGGTGAAGATCGGGAGTTCAACACGAGGTATAATTACGCTCTGCCGATGTTCCGATTAAAACAGTTATACCGAGGTTGGAATTTCTCTGTCTGAACCGGTTACCAATGATTGATTCTTTTTTCTTGCATATCATAGACATTCTGCGCATTGACGTCGCCCACTGCTAAAGTTTTGCCTGCTGATTTACACAATGATGTCATGCAACTGTCATTGTTGATACAGCGCACGACTTTTATCTACCATCATGTGCAATATCAGGCTTTCGATCACCCATGTAAAACACGGACAACCGGTATGCAAGAAAAGTAGTGTAAATGTCTTGCAGTCTAAGACTAACGATTTGGTTAATACATTGTTTAATCAACTGATAACCCTTTAGTTATCATGGGCCGCATTTGAGAAAATAATGACAAGCACTTTAAAATATTTGAATGAGACTCCTGATGTAAAACATGTCCGCGCCACATCCCAGACACAAACAGACAAATGATTGTAATATAGTTATAATGACTAACTCATCTTATTCCTCTAAAACAATTGCCGTTTTCCCGGGACTAAGTTTGTTCAAATGACGACCACAGAGTAATAAATAGCATCGTCCTTTGGAAAATTCAACCGGAAGTCTACTAAATAACATCTGAAACAAATTTACGATTCTTGTAAGCTATGCATTCAATTGTCACGTGGGCGCCTCGTGGCCTTGTTATGATATTTGTTTAAGAATGCTATATTACCTTTCAATTTGATTTAAAAAATATAAGGTAAATCATTTAGGGTGGGGATATATGTCTTCGTCAAATTATAGATAAAACACAGTATATTTAATTACCATGTTATAATCTTCATTCGAGACATCTATAAATTATGATAAGCACATCAGACATGTTTCAGAAGCAGGATAACGATTATGCAATAAGACATAACACAATTCATCATTGCGATGAACTATGGAACTATATGGTAAAAACATGTGGATATATAGTATCGAATAACAACAACGGGAATAAATATCCTCCCAAACTTTGACTGAAAAAGAGGTGTGCAATGAAAACAAAATGAATTTCCAAAGGCAGTAAGTCTATTTTATATAAAGATAGAAAAGGCAAAAATAATGGTAGGTCACCATGATTGCTAAAATTTAAAAAATAATTTGTAATGCCACCGTCATGTCAATCTGTCCAAAAAGCTGAACAAGTCCATAAATAGCTAAATAAGACATTTTTGAAGTCTAATCATTTATTCATTGGTCACAATTCTGCTAAAATTGTATTAAAGTAAAGAACATTTAATTACAATAACATTTAAAGCTCATCTTTATGTAAAACCTATACTTTTTTACAAAATCTGTTGAGACCATTACCACAATTTATGCACAAATTAGCCCATAATGATACAATTTCTTTCTTTTATGTATGTTCCAAATAATAGAATCTGTTTAAACTTTCTAAGCACATAGTTTAACATATATAAAAACAAAATGTGCAATAAAAATGTTAGGTCCCCATGGTTGTTTAGAAAAAAAGTTTGAAACCCTACCCCTATGCTAAAAGGCCAAGTTTTGTATAAAATTATATAAAAATGGTATATTTTACTTTTTTGTTATGTTCCTAATAACATAATTTGTTCAAACTTCTTAGGCACTTATTTGAACATATATTTAGACAATATATGCAATTAAAATTATAGCTCACCATGCATATTGAGATTTAATATTCGTTTTTGGAACCCTACCATTATGCTTAAATTTTTTAATTTTGTTGGAATTTTTACAAAATGCTATATTTTTCCTATTTTATGTATCTAATAATAGGCATTTATTTAAATAAAGACAATAAAAAAAATTCAAAAAATAAACAAATAAATAAAAATAAAATTTTAAAAAAAAGACAAAAAATACAACTAGACATCAAAAGTAACATTCCTGTAATTTTTTAGGAAAATCCAAAATCCATCCAATTGTTTTAGAAGAGAAGTCGTCCAAAAATGCTGCGCATGGAAAACTACAGAAAATGCCTTTAATAGGTAATTTTAAACAGGTTTTCGCATTTTTTCGATAAAAACGTTTTTAAACGTGTTTTATTGTCGAAATATCCATTATAAAATCCTGCTAATATAAGCTTTCCCATCGCTTAATGGAATTAAACCACGTAATGCAAATTGCATTCACAAATTGCTCCATCGCTATTTAAGCCGGTGCTTAGGAGGCGTGAGAGGTGTTGCACTATACATTACCCCTCATGAACAGACTCAGTAAAACCGAGTCTGTTACTTTTATCTCTTGTTTGTGTTTGTTGCTTCCAATGTTTGTGTTTGCTGCTTCGATATTTATGCAAGTAGATTAGCATATATACTGACGGTCAATGAAAACGCACCATTAACTCCATATGTTTATGCTGTAGGACTATTCGCAAACCATTTGTAATAAAATTGCTGAACCAATATTTTCTATTTTTAAGTATTGAATCTTGATACCTAACTTGTCTGTTAGGCTTTTATGACAAGCAGTTAACGCAGTTATTTACCTTGTCATTTAACATTGTTTACTATGGATAATCATAGAAAGAAAACGGTTCCACTAAATTGCATGATGCATTAATCTATCTCGGAATATATTAATATTCATTATTGAACACATGCAATTGTATGTATAAAAAATAAACGGAACATCGAGAGTTTTTAAAAATTCAAGATGTACGTGTGTCCCTTTAATAAAGTTCAACATCAATCACAGTTCAGTGACGTCTCTGATCCAAACCAGTTAGAGCCAGTTCTATAGACTGTATCCCTGAAATTTACATCTAATTACCGATACAATATCCGTCAATAACTTTGACTGCGTAAGTGTTATTTAGTAGAAAAATCTTATGAAAATACAGCTGTTTTATGAACAGTCAAATCACGTTGACTTCGTCTCAACAGCAACTACCTCGCTAATCTTAAGCAAGTATTTTCGATTGATACACAGTCATAGCAGCTGTCTGATTCCGGGTTAAATCCAGACGGAACCTGAATGATCCGGCAATAGATGGTAATGTTGAATATCATATTTAATATTTTAAGTTCCCCGGCCATGTTTTGTTTCATGAACATGTTTATGTTTATTTAAATCGAAATCAATATACAACAATAGATATTTACAATTCACACATTGCACTATCTATGACAAGCGAGAATAAGATTTTATTTGATGACGTAGAAAACTTAGAATAGGTAAATTAATCTACAGGTAAATGTTTTTATCAATTATCTGGCAACGGTTGTGCAGCTATACCATTCAGATTTACCTCATATCCCCGATATGTAGTTGATAATGCTATTATTTTCTGCTGCCTTCCAAGCCATGTAGGAATACGTGGTAATGATAGAGCTGATAGTGCTGCTAAATCAGCATTAGGTTTACATATATCTAATGCTAAATTACCTTATACTGATTTTAAAAGTTGTATTAACACATTTATTCGTAACTCTTGGCAAGCCGCTTGGGATTTGTCAGTTAACAATAAACTCCATTCAATTAAACCGTTACTTGGAGAATGGCGTTCTTCTAGTAGACCCATTCATCGAGAAGAAGTTGTCCTAGCCCGGTGCAGGATAGGGAATACACGTTATTCTTAAGAAATAGAACATCGTTTACTGTGAATTAGCGTTTAATATATCACGGTTTGTCGTTCAATTGTAAACAATAATTTCACGAGCCCTTCACGAGCCCGAAGGGCAGGGCTCGTGAAATTATTGTTCACAATTGAACGACAAACCGTGATATATTATAGATAATTCACCGTAAACGATGTTCTATTTCTATTCTAATACCCCTAAATGTGAAAATAACGCACACATCTGAAATCTTTCGCATTGCTTTGCTTACTCTCCTAACGTTGCATACGTTACAATGCGCAATCCGCAATGCGCAATGCTTATTCTCCTAACGTTGCAAAAATTACAGTGACATATCGTTCAATATAACGAGATATTTTAAACTAGGCGCTATATAGTGCGGGTGTATTAGAATCATTCATATTTATTACAAGCTGAGCAATTACCAGAATGTATACCCTGCTTTGCACCGTTAACGGTCAAACACATTTTGTTGGAATGTGTAGACTTTGATCCTATGCGTCAAAGGTACTACAATGTTAATACTATGAAATAGTTATTTGATACTATATTTTGGATTTCCTAAAAGAAATCAGACTATATAAATCATTATAATGTGTTCTTACATATAGTTACTTCTTTATATATATGTTGACGGGCATTTGTTGATTTAATTATAAAGTTTATATTAATACCATATCATCCCTTATTTTTAATAATTTTATCTTTATATATTTACATTAATTTTTAATTACTATTTAATTTCTTCATCTTTCATCGGTTTTTGCGCACAATATTACCTATTTATGTGTCGACGTGCCATAAAACACCATTCATTCATTCATTCATTCATTCATTCTAGTTGAGTCGATTTCCGTTTCATGTTATGTCTGTCGTATGGTCTAATATTTCTCATAATGTACATGTTAACTAGGGGAATGTCGACCAAATCAATTCCTTTTAGTATAGCAATCAGAAGTGATGGGAAGGCTAGTAGTGGTCTGGTTTAATAATTGGTGTTATTATATTTTTATCTTCTGCTTCTGCTACTAATAGATTTCTCAAATGATGAGAATATTAGCACGTACGATTATCAAAACAGTTGTATTTAGATGCAGTTGAAGTGAATTGCACTCGAGTATTGAAACTCAACATCGACATTTGCTTCGTTTATCGTTTATGAATGGAGACGGTTAACCTGGAATGTAACATACGAGTCTACTTCTGTAAAAAATAAGTATAAAAGTCGAACATTAAAAGAAGCTTTCATAGAACACAGTAAACCCAGAAACACGCAAAACGACAAACATGAATGGCAAAGTTAATAAGGAATAAAGGCATAAGACGTCACAAACATAAAACGTGTTGACAATACGGCTACTGTCATCCTAATAAACCGTGACAGCGTAAATAAAGAAATTCCCGCCATCAACTATTCTCTAACCAACAAGAAGTTAAAAACAGCAATTTTATGACATCGTCAATCTTTTTTTTCTGCATATTTTCTTTTTACAAATTTTCTTTTTATTTTACGCTTTATAATCAACGTTTTCTGCAGAGTTCACTTTGATTATAAAGCGTAAAATAAAAATAAAAAGTGTTGTTTTGTCGTGAATATCAGATATAACTCGAAATGATCAAACTTCAATATTTTCGCACTTCTCGATGAAATAAAATCTTTTATTTAATCCAAAACAACAAATATCCTCTATTTAGTATAAAACTTATTCATGATAGCTCGTAATATATACGGTGAACGACCTGGTAGAATTCCATGCTGTATTACATCGTCGCTGATTGAAATCTACTATAATATTCCATTCTGAAATTTCTGCAATAGTTACATTTCATGTTTAGAACGCAGCGTATCACTTACTGTCAATAAGGTAATACACCATAAATACTAAATTGCATCAAGTATCTGATTGTATAGTGAAATATTCATTCGTGAAGCATGTTTCCATTACGTACTGTCTGATGTCAACGTTTCTTGTTGCCTTCTTTCACTCAAAGGTACATAAGGAAATTCAGATTTTTGAATGCAAGGTTGATTTATCAACTTGCATTTATAGTCATTGCTTTTGGCGCCTCCTCATCGCCATCTGGCGGATAACCTACATTAGTTCTCATAAATCGAGGCTTCAGTTCGTACATGCATGCTGATCTATGCAAGACGAACGTATTGGATGCTGAAAACAACTATAATGCAGATAAACAGGTCGAGAAACCCTACGAAAATCTCATTATGTACGAGATGTGGGCGATTTTTTTTTCAAGCGAGTTTTTGCAAGGTGTTTTCTCATCAAGGGGAAACACGATGTGACGTCACACGCACCTTCGCTTGACAGTTATATTTTTAAAATAGGATAGTGTTTTGATTTTTTTTCACTAATAATCTATTTAACACTGATATAATAATGAAGGAAAATTGAAGCACTCATAATTGTATGACCTTTTAGTAGGGAATAAAATGTCAGTGCCTTTTAATATTAAGTTTCTTAGGAAAGGCTAAGAAAACTAAAAATGGTGAGGCTCCATCGAGCTAGTCTGCGTGTTTGTGCCGTACCTAATAAAAATAATAAAAATAATAATAAAAGGCCTTATAAGACTCCCTTTTATTATGTTGAGCCACATTTTCTGAATGGTTTACTAGTTTTATCTTTTAAACAAAATATTACGTTAGACGTGGACGTCAAAATATTTGTTCATTGCGTTTATATGAAGTCAGATAACGTAACGTACGAGGAATAATTGTATCCCATTATCAAGTGGAAAAGCACAAATCTGCATGATAAATTCATATATGCAAGTTGCTTATTCTAATCCTTGACAAATGGTTGATAAACACATTCATTTTGTCTTGTTTAATAATAATAATAATAATCATACTATACGGATAATTTTATTATGAGTATTTTTTAAATTTCGAAAATATAATTCCAAACGTGTACGTCAAACATCAGACGTTGGTGGTAGGCCTGATGTGCTTTATATGATCATGTGAACCAATGTCCGTTAAATTGTTCGAATTTTATAAGTGTTTGTATTTAACACACAGTTAGGTTTAGAACTTAACTCATTTGTTATGACTTGTATTTCAATCCATTTGCATATGTTGCTATACATATTGTGATGTTGAATTGATGTATTGTAACATATCTGCAATAAAATATTACTAAACATAAACAGGTTTAGAACTCTGCTTATGACTCTTAATTTATGGAGCTCTACTTTAGAGACAGGTGAATTACCAATCTTAAACAGGCAACAAAAAACATATATAGCTCTTTAAGAGATGGGGAGTAAGAATCAAATTCGTTAATATAAATAGGCATATTAATCAACAGACTTACACGCAAAGTTGTTAGTTCGGTACACTTCGACAACCTCGCCTGGAATAAATAAATGAAACAAGTGAAAAGGAAAATCAATGTGTGTCAACACAAAATATAGATATAAAAATCGAACGGGAAAAGTATCATTCAAGATCACACAAAGAAACAAAGAACGACTTTAGATATGAATAAAAGGCAAGATATGACATCACAAACATAAAAGGCTTGACAATAGGGGGTCTGTGGAGTGTGGTCCAGTGGTAGAGCGCCGAACTCCTGATTGAGAGGTCGTGGGTTCGATCCTTCGTCGCGGCGATGTTATTTATCCTTGAGCAAAATAATTGATCCACATTGGTTAGTACTGGTTCTACCCAGGAAAACATCGAGAGTGATTAATATAAGTTGTAAGAACTTGTTTTGTTATCGATGTTTAAAACAATAGGGTCTACCGCCTTGGAGCGATCAGTGGTAAAAAGGCCGCTGGGGATTTAGAATAGGTTCTGCACCAAACCTCACTCGTACCCTATTGTCATCCCAATAAACGGGATAGTGTAAATAAAGATATCACTGCAGGTTATAATCTCTAACAAACAAGGCAGCTTTAATAGGCAATATAAGTAAAACACATAAATGATCATAGTCTTTTCATATCGAAGAAAGAATGCACTGTTTATGAAAGTACAGTCTGCATTATTATGCCCTAAACATTTTGAATGGAAGTGCGTATGTGGACGTTATATTTAGTTGGTATTTTCTTTAACATATTGGGAAAGAAATGGCGTGAACCAGTTATTAATCAACTACTTTATTTCGAGTACCTAAATTTAATATCGTATTGGTCTATAAAACCGAACATCTTCTGATTGTCTGGTAAATTTCTTGCGGGAATACGCCCACGTGTTCTAGATTATCTAATTTGTTGATCAACACGAATAATTTCATATTGTCCTGAAATATTCCCTCTGAATATTGTCCTGGTAATATTCCCTCTGGACAATTAGCATAGCGTGTATTCAAATACCGTTATTGTATGGAAGGTCTTAACCGTCAAAATGTAGATATTTACAAACCATTCAATGACAGGCCGTTTAAAGTTCCCCGGCCATGTTTTGTTTCATGAACATGTTTATGTTTATTTAAATCGAAATCAATACACAACAATAAATATTTACAATTCACACATTGCAATATCTGTGAAAAGCGAGAATAAACTTTTATTTGATGACGTAGAAAACTTTGAACAGGTAAATTAATCCACAGGTAAATGTATTTATCAATTATCTGGCAACAGTTGTCCAGCTATACAATTCAGATTTACGTCATTTCCCCGTTCAGTCACGCAGTGGTAGAAGTAGTACATACGTCATGCAAATAGTACTTATTTTTACATACAACTTAGTAGACAGAAACTGATTTCATTACGTGAAACGGTACGATGGCGGCAGCACTATCGATATTTGCCATTTTACTTGCAGGGTTATTTCCCGAATTCCGGATGATACTATTCCCCGGTCGATTTCCCGTTTACTTCCCGGTTAAAACCCGGTTGAAAAGGGATGGCAAATGTGATGAGTGTACTGATGTTTCTGATGTTTTAATGATATATATGCCTTATATATGTACTCATTTTTCCATAATCATTACAATGTTGAGAAAAATGAAAAAAGGAGTTTAATATAGTGTTGAATATTGGTGTTTTTTTCTCAATAACATGACTGGTTTCGGCAATTCCCGGTTCAGTTTCACACATCATATTAATCAGAATTTTATGTTTTATTTCTAAAGTATGGTAATATTAATATATTACAGTAATAAAGAAGTAAAATAATTATCAAATTTACATTTTATTGCTTCATTTCCAACACCCGTATTTTGTGTAATAAAAGCCGTAGAAATTACAGGTGAAGCGTTATTTCTGCACGTCATGAGAAACATATGTTTAACATGTTATTCCTTGTGATGTATTAATTATTTCATTTTTACAGCGTGAATGCTTCGTCCATTCAAATGTTAATAGACATGAAACTGTATATATGTTTGAGCCTGAATAAACCTGAAACTGAAACTCTTTTTGTAATTTCAAAAAAAAAAAGAGTTGTAATATTTATTATTAGTATTATTTATTAGTACTTATCTTTTATAACTGTATATGTGTTTTTTTAGGTTTCAAACCTATCTTAATATTTGTAATATATCAACATTTAGTAGTGCCTTAATAAAATTAAAGAGTATAATCGCACATACAAGAAAGAGAAGCAGGACGTTGGAATAAACCTAATAGAATTCCAGTAAATGAGAGAAAAATTAAATTGTGTAATATCCTAGAAAACGAATTTCATTTTATGTTAAAATGCCATATATGTTCGGAGTTTAGAAAAAAATATTTCAAAAAATGCTATTGGAATAGGCCAAATATGCAGAAACTTATTTTGTTAATTAACTCGGAGTGTCAAAAAGAAATTAGAAACGTGGCTATTTTCGTTTAAAAATCTTTTAATAAACAAAATGAATGTTTGTTTGCAAATAATTGATTTAATTCATTTATTTATTTCCAACATCATGATTTTAAACGATATTAATAATTATATATAAAATGTTGTTGTCTTTTTTTACATTTTTATTTTTTACATAAATCGTTAGCATCTTTTAATTTGTAATTTGTATGTAATGTGTCTTAATCATGAACATTTACTTCATACTCTTCTCATCATTTACTTGTTTATATACCCGTTGACGGGCATTCGTTGATTTACATACATAGTTTATATTGCACCTTGTCGTCCCTTGTTTTTTGATGGTTTATCTTTATATATTTACATTAATTTTTAATTAATACTTCATTTCTTCATTTTTCTTCACTTTTTGCGCACAATATGACCTATTTATGTGTCGACGTGCCGTAAAACACCATTCATTCATTCATTCATTCATCATATTGAATTATATCCGCCTGCACTGTATTTGGGAAAAAACATTGTAATGTTTGGTGACGAATACAGAATTCGAACTAAATGCAATATTGATAATAAACTTGAAATAATTCTGAACTATTAATGCATTTTTTATCCTTTAAATATTTGTGAAATTGAACCGGAAATTGCCGAAACCAGTCATATTATTGAGAAAAAAACACACCAATATTCAACACTTAATTAAACTCCTTTTTTCATTTTTCTCAACATTGTAGCAATTATGGAAAAATGATTACATATATAAGGGCTATATATAAAACATCAGAAACATCCATTTGCCATCCCTTTTCTACCGGGTTTTAACCGGGAAGTAACCGGGAAATCGACCGGGGAATAGTATCACTCGGAATTATGCAGGGGAAATAACCCTGCAAGTTATGTGGCAAATATCGACAGTGCCGCCAGACTTGTATTTTATTGTATCGCATTAGTTTTTTTGTCAAATGGTTTGTCATTACACTGAATGATTTCTATTTGCGTCGTATGGTTTGACATTTTACACCGTATCATTTCACTTCGAACTGTATTAATACACTTTGTAACGAATGAACAAAGTTTACACGTCGCATCGAATAAATATGTACGTCATCAAATGACTTCATGCTGAATTAAACGGCCTGTCATTGAATGGTTTGTAAACATCCACATTTTGACGGTTATGGCTGCCAATAGTATTGCTATGCGCCTTAACGCAGTGCTTTTTGTGATGCGTTTGTTTCTTAAAATAGTTTGTGTCCATGGTTGTTTTTATCTATCTTTTTTTAATACAAATGAGGACCGAATCACTTTGTTTGTGTACAGTAAAACATTTAATGCCAATTGTTTGCATGGTATATCATACGAAATCTTACTTTATAAAAATGCATGTTAGTAACATTAAATTTGGTTTAAGGTGTCTTATTATTTGTAGTGCGAGCGCATTACAGTCGCGTAACATAGCTGATATCATGAAAACAACAACACGATGTCATGATTTCTCTTACAAATTGACGCCGTATGCAAGGTAAATTGACACGTAGGTGTGTTATGTGATAAATAGAAACTTTCATTCGTGATTATGCATTATTGACTTTAATAAACTCTTTGGATACAAAGATAGGATACTGAAATTCTATCATTGTATCCCACTCGTTTATTAAAATCCATAAAACACAGTCGCTTATGTAAGATCCTCTATATAAACATTTTAATTTACAAACACCCTAATCGACTTCTACTAGATGGCACCATATGTTCGAGATAATTGTCACGGAATGTTCAACCGTGTATTATCTGACAACATTAATCTGACAAAATGTTCTGTTCGACATTGTTATCTTTCTTCGGTAATGCTTTATTATATAAATTGACATCGATCCAACTCTTCAATTTCATTTTGAAATATCCATTTAAAGAATTTGATTCTTTTTATGGATAGAATTTTTGCAGCGTCATCGGGTTTATTGCTAATAGGGGTTTCCGTACTATTGACGTCAATGCTGGAGATATGGTTTTGCATACGTGTCTTTTGTCACGAAGACCGTTTCTATTTATCTAAGGATTTAATTTCAGGCTGACTATACCACATGACCTATGGCGTCATTATTGCTAATTATTGTAAACATTCGCCCACATTGAAAGCTTCAGAGTGCGATAAGATTTTTATTTCTTAACCATTTTCTACCAAAGAAAGCGCATTCGAACGCAAAAAATGAACGCTACCCTCGACTGATATTATTTTTTAGTGAAAGTTGGTACTTTTGGAAAACACCTTGGAAAACTTCTGAAAACGCACCAGAACAAATTGCTAATCCATGAAGCTTACTTTAATTTTGCGCATATTATGAACAAAATCCATGCATCTACCCCGTTTTTATCACGAAAACTTCCCTAATATTATTTCACATCAGGTAAGCGAAATGGTTTTGTGTCAAAGAACCTGTTCGCAAGAATTAATGCATTTTTAAATTATGCTTATCCGTGAAGTCGATTATTTTATGCTAAACCGTGAAGTTCTTTGTGTTGTCAATTATCTAAAACTTTATAAAACCTATGTTTTTATCGCTATTTAGTCCGTCGTCAGACTTCGTCCGTCGCTGTTGTCTTCCGTCGTCATCGTAAACATTTAAACAACATCTCTGAAACCACTGGGCGAAATTGCATAAGACTTCACAGGAACGATTTATGGGTGGTTATCTCTCAATGTTATTTAAAATCTGGCAATCAACCCAGAACTCGGGTTGGCATGCCAACAGAAGGGAAATATAGGAAGGTGGGATATAGTCCATTATAAACCCTTACTAAACACAGGGCTTTATATATGACGGGGATATGACACGGCAGTACAAACCTTGTATTCAACTGAGAACACTTGTCGTCCAGGTAAGTTTATCGATTATACGCTGCATTTATCGATTTTTACTAAGCTTATCGTGGCGGTATACGAGAGGCCTTGATCTAGACTGAAAAATGAACCGCTTGATGATTGCGGCAACGCTTTTTTATTTTGTTTACCGACTCGAGATTCTCCTCGTTCATTTAATCTTTGAAGAAATTGTTCAAAAGAACATCAATCAATAGAAAGGTTATTTATTTGGCTTTCTAACCATGCATCTTATGTAAATACTCATTAAACAATACATATAAAGCCCTGATGTAACCAAAACAATAAACACACGGTGATGTGCGTAAACGCTTTAAGAAAAGAAAACATGCGATATATTTCCTTTCCAACTCTAGATTTTACCTATTTATTTAACCGTTATTTGGAATAAAATTACACAATTTAATGGTTATTTATTTGGTTTTCTTGCAATGTTAAATATATAAAAAAAATCAGTAAAACAAAGATATATAATGTCTGTTTGCAATGTAGATGGGTGTGCCGTACATCGAGGCCTCTCGCATACCGCCACGATAAGCCTAGTAAAAATCGATAAATGCAGCGTATAATCGATAAACTTACCTGGACGACAAGTGTTTTCAATTGAATACAGCGTTTAGTAAGGGTTTATAATGAACTTTTCTGGAATATAAAACTGTAGGACTATATCCCACCTTCCTATATTTTCCTTCTGAGGGAATGACAACCGGAGTTCTAGGTTGATTGCCAGATTTTGAATAACATTGAGAGATAACCGTGTACCCAGAAATCGTTCCTATGAAGTCTTATGCAATTTCGCCCAGTGTTTTCGGAGATTTACGATGAAGACGAAAGACAACACCGACGGACGAAGTCTGACGACGGACAAAATAGCGATAAAACATAGGTTTTATAAAGTTTTAGATAATTGACAACACAAAGGACTTCACGGTTTAGCATTAAATAATCGACTTCACGGATTAGCATAATTTAAAAATGCATTAATTCTTGCGAACTGGTTCTTTGACACAAGACCCTTTCGCTTACCTGATGTGAAATAATAATGTGGAAGTTTCGTGATAAAAACGGGGTATATGCATGGATTTTGTTCATAATATGCGCAAAATTAAAGTACGCTTCATGGATTAGAATTTGTTCTGGTGCATTTTCAGAAGTTTTCCAAAGTGTTTTCCAAAAGTATCAACTTTCACAAGAAAATAATATTAGTCGAGGGTAGCGTACATTTTTTGCGTTCGAATGCGCTTTCTTTGGTATAAAATTGTTAAGAAATAAAAATCTTATCGCACTCTGAAGCTTTCAATGTAGGCGTATGTTTACAATTTTTTTCTTCAAGAATTAGCAATAATGACGTCATAGGTCATGTGGTATAGTCACCCTGAATTTGCTTTTTGAACGTTCATTGATGTAAGAAAAACAGTTTTGGTAGTTTAATGTTTGTGAAGCCCAAGGGCTTCTCGATAGCTTTAAACAACCCAAATGTGTTTCATACCCCTGACAGAAATCAACATGTAGAATTCAATCCTTATAAGTATACAGATTTTAATTTGTATATGTTGGGTTGCACAAATGGGATAGCGAAGTTTGCAGCGACTGAAAGTCTCAATTTTGTTTACGGCAATAAATGGCAATCTGCACATGACTTTCATGACGGTGGTGAAAAATCGATTATGCCAAACCAATAATGTGCTTTCAAGTTCTTGAAAGAACCACCCAAAGTAGCATTTTTTCATTTAGAAATGAATATTCAGCAGGACACATTAGGTTCATTTAGGACAAAGCAGTTGAAATATAAATATTTACTGATATTTACTTACGTTTTACTATTAAGCGAATAAAAACGCTTTTTAGCAATATCAATCCGAGTTTCATTGAATTGTTTATGCATGATAGAATATATATATACTAAAAGACGATTTTTTCTCATTTTTGACAACTAACTTGATAATATATCAATTGAAATTGGCATAACGCCAGTTTCTCCGTATAAAATGCAGTTAGGTGTACTTTTTTTTACATTTAGTATATATTTTAAAAACTGAAGTTGGTGCAACTTAAGTTTTTAAAATATGACATCTAAATTTCCAAACCCCCATATGTCACATCCGTAAAGAAGTACGGGTTTAACAGTTTTGTTAAAATATAAATTTGCATGCCAATAGGTAATAATGAACGTTTAACTTTTTTTATTAAGCTATAAAATGCTCCGAGGCCTTGGATTGCAATATATTTTTTGGCATTAAAACATGAGATACTTCTACTCAAATGAATTCCTAAATATTTATTTTCTGTAACTATTTCTAATTCTTCTTCTCTATATATAAAACGAAATTGTCTTTGTCGATCTTTTGAAAAAAATAACACTTTGGTTTTGCTTTTGTTGACAGTTAATATCCAGGTTTCACAATATAACTGATATGTAGTTAAAGCGTTTTGTAAATCCTCAGCACTTTCGCATACTATAACTGTGTCATCGGCATTTAAAAGTACAAACAGTTTCAAGTAGGTATACATAGTATACTCGGTTTCCTCCAGATTAATACCATTTACAGTATCATTTCTTGCAAAAGTCATTTAAATCTTTAAGACATAATGAAAATAATATTGGTGAAAGATTTTCACTTTGTATTACGCCTATGTTAGATTGGAAAAATTCAGACTGTTCACCGTTTACTGTTACAAATGATTTAATATTATTGTACATATTTTTAATTAAATTCAAGCATTTGCCATTAATATCATATTTTATGAGTTTCGACCAGAGCCCCGCTCTCCAAACTGTATCAAACGCTCGCTTTAAGTCAATAAATCCACAAAACAGTCTTTTCTTACTATTTTGTAATATTTGAATCAGAGAATGTAGTACAAGCATATTGTCTATTGTAGAAAACCCTCGTCTAACGTCTGCTTGGAACTCGTTTATTATATTGTTGGCATCTGCAAAATGTTGTAGCCTTGAGTTAATTTTGGCTGTAAAATGTTTACCAAGGCAGCTTAATCCCCGATTACACTAGTAATCGGTCGATACTTTCCCGCCTTACTTCTATTACCCTTGTTTTTAAAAATGGGGTTGATAATCCAATAGTCCATGCTTCAGGAACAACTCCTGTGTTCAGAACTAGATTAAAGAGTTCAAATAGACTTGATTCATCATAAGTAGTGTTGCTTTTATATGTTCATTTAACATTTTGTCAAGTCCTGAAGCTTTATTATTATTCAGGCTTTTTGAAACTTTTTCAATCTCCTCTGCAGTTATGTCTCTGTTCAAAAAATCGAAGTCATTATTCAACATATCAGTAGTATTATCATCATCATTATTATTATTATTACTGTTATTATTATTATTATTGTTATTATTATTATTATTATCATCATCACCATCATCATCATCATCATCAAAATTATGCAACATTAAAGAAAAATATTGTTGGAAATATTATTAAATCTTCGAATACAAGTGTAGTATGAGTCGGATTGTGTGAGTGATTATGTTTTGAGTATGTGATATATACATCTGTATAATTGTGTTGTATTCATTTATTATACTGATTCTGTACAGTGTGCGGTGGGAAGACCCCGCCTCACAACTCACTTATTGACGGGGAAATAAATGGGTCACCTTTGTGAGACTGAAATTATTTTTCTTGAAAATCGAACAAGAAATATAGCACTCGCAGAACTCATTGAAATAAAGGACAAGTACAAGACAAATGCATGTATGTGGCACCACAAACATATAACGTGGTCCCGCCTTAATGCTATTAAACATGTTTAAACCATGTTTTAATGATAACTGGGTTGATAATAGGGGTACCGTCTTTGGACGGTCAGTGGCAAAACAAATGCTACTGAGATTTAAATTAGGTTCTAGAGTGAACCAAATCTAAAGTTTACTCTATCGTAATCCCAATTCCAAAAAAAAAGTGTAAATACCAAACTCCCCACCAGGTTATATCCTATTAATAGCCAATATAATTAAAACACAAAAATGATCATGAATATATAAATTCAAACAACCCTCATAGAGCAACAATAATGACAAAACTGGAATTATGTATGTCATACAAAACTATTTGAATGCATACTGTATGTTTAATTGGCTGACCGGTTTGGTCATCTTCACTTTACAAAGCCTATATTATAATGGTATAGTATAAGTAGATTTAAAAGTCGAACAGGAAATGTAGCATTCAAGGACCACAGTCAACCAAAAGTATGAAAAGAGAAATTTGGAAATCGTAGAACACGATAAAACAAAACATAGTGCAGTCTCGGTTTGATTGATAGTGAAAAGTGCTTGGAACCGTTCACAATCTCTAGACCCGGGTTGAGCAGAACTCAATATTTTAAGCTCTGAAATTTGAACCATCCCGAAGATGGTATGAATATAACGGTGAACCTTCAATGAAGTATGTTCACCCCATTCCATGGCCAGCGGCGTAGGTCCCAGTTTCTAACAAAACACTTTGCCCTAAACGAGAAAACAATGGACGAAACAAACAAAATGGAATTTAGTTGGGAGCAGAGATTATGAAGCCTGCGTATCACAGGTAACAGTCAACAGACTAAATTACAAAGCATGCAACATATCCTAAGGGTGATTAAACAATACTCAGAACCTTTAAAGGCTGGAGTAGTGGAACCACCTTTACAAAATTCAAGTAAGAAAACAAAAGTATTTGAGAACGTACCACCGATATCTATAAATATCGGACTCAGCGATATCCAAAAACACGCATAGAAACGAACAGAAATTACAAAGATGAATGAAAGGCAAGATATGACATCACAAACATAAAATGGTTGACAATAATGTTATAGAATATGCTATATGGGTATAGCCATACTAGTACAGGCTTTTATCTGAATGGGTCAATCAGTGCAAGCTCCATTATTGTGTTAATCGACACTTGATACATTTGTTCAAGATTGTGTGTGTGATTTATCCGAACATCTGAATCAACTGTAACAGCGCCTTAGTCTATATTGTCGTATAATATCCAGTCTGTGAGTGTGTGTGTGTGTCTCTCTCTCTCTCTCTCTCTCTCTCTCTCTTTCTTCTGCCACTCTCTCTCTATTCAGCCTTTCGCTCTCTCTCAATCGTTATGCCCCGCCATGAACGTGGAGCGGGCATAAAGTGTAATCGTTATCCGTGCGCCCTTCCTTTCGTATGTTCGTACGAAAATAATTGTGTTGGACTCCAGAAACCGTACACCTTTCAAACTTCATACATGTTGATTATATCTACATGCCAGAGATTTTTTTCACTCAAATGTAGGTCAGTATGAACTACCTTTGACCTACTTTTTCTCAATTTATTTTCAAGTTTTACATTTGAGACTTTCAGTAAGTCCATTTCTAGATACCAAAATACATACAGCTTTCAAACTTCATACACACCTACATCTATATGATCGCAGTATGTTCCGACCAAAAGTGGTTTAACATAAAATACCATGACCTAATTCTTGCGTTTCGTTAATTTACATTAAAATTTGCATTTAGGTCATTACACAGATACCAAAAGCCAAACCTTTTTAAACCTCATTGCACTAAACATGCCAACAGTATGTTCCTTCAAAAAGAAGGTCAGTAAGAATTATCTTGACCTACTTGTCATACTTCCGTTAATGTAATAAGTTTGTTTTAGTTCCTGATAATAATGTTATTATAGTTTGACGCCTGCATTACGTCAATGTTTTATCTCTGAAACTCGGAAGCATTTATTGGTATACTCTAGTTCAGTTAACTCACTCTTTATTGTCATCCTAATAAAACGGGACAGTGTATTTAAAGACTCCCTCCCCGGTTATATTCTCTAACAATCAAGGCAGCATTAATAGGCAATATAAGAAAAACACAAAGAAGGTCATGGATATTTGAATATAAAATACAAAAGCCTAGAAAGCAACAATGCAAGCACTGAATGAAGCCAGAGCAACAAGAGAACACAACAATAAGGGTACGACAAGACACGATTTAAGACAAACATCAAACGTTACCGTCCTTTGAGGATTTATGTAGACGTCATAAGGTCCGCAATCTGTCTATTCATAATCAGAGAGGAAAGCATAGTGGCGAACTGTAAATGGGTCAACCAATAAGCAACGTCACTGTTCACCGGTTGAATATATAATGTATGCTAATGATGCTACTAAGGGCTTTAAAATAAAAGTAGACATATTGCAGAACTAAAGCGGATGAAAATCTTGCAGACACCATATCCACTGGGCCTTAATGATGATATTTATCAACAAGGAAATATTTCAAAAGAGACTAATATTGGCATTGATTCTAATTTTCTATTCAAAATCGTAAATCTAAGCTTATGGTCGTAGGACGTAATGGTAACATCAAATGGAAATCGCGTGTATCTATATCAGTCGCTGATTAACATACTATTTTCAAACAGTCTGGAAAACACTATGCTTTCACGTCTCATCTCTTTGTCCATGTCCTCACTTAGTTTATCAACGAGGAAGCAGACAACATATTCATTCGTACATATTACATGGTCGGAGCATTAACTTTAATACCTGTTTTTAAACATGTTTAATTGTCGAACTACAAGCTTTCCCATCGCTTAATGGAGTTAAAGTGGGACAACATAATAGATCCTTTCTATAACACTGCTTCCATAATTCAATGCTGCACACTAGTTCTCCGACCCCATATTGACAAGGATTCTGATCCCGCCAGACATTGTCTAAAAATACTATTTATATTCTCTTAATATCCATAATTCAAAGTTATACGCAATATGTTCTCCGACCCCATAATGACAATGAGTCTGATTATCTCAGACATTTTCTAAAAATACTATATCTCAATATCTTTAAAGGGTATTAATTTTATTGACATACCATGTATTTCTGGAGATACTCGGGATAATCGTGTTGTTTTTTATTCCTAAACATTTCAAATAATCCGAAAGTCCTTTTATTTGTTATATATATTGCTGTTTTCCATAATGGCATTGACCGATATTGCTGTTTTCCATAATGTCATTGACCGATATTGCTGTTGTTCTTAATGGCATTGACCGATATTGCTGTTGTTCTTAATGGCATTGACCGATATTGCTGTTGTTCTTAATAACACTGACCGATATTGCTGTTATTCTTAATGGCATTGACCGATATTGCTGTTATTCTTAATGGCATTGACCGATATTGCTGTTGTTCTTAATGACACTGACCGATATTGCTGTTATTCTTAATGGCATTGACCGATATTGCTGTTATTCTTAATGGCATTGACCGATATTGCTGTTGTCCTTAATGGCGGTGATCAATATTGCTGTTTGCATTAATGGTGGTGACCGATGATTTTGCTGTTGTTTTTAATGACATTGACCAATATTGCTGTTTTCCTTAATGAAAGTGACCGATTTTGCTGTTGTTCTTAATGACATTGACCGATATTGCTGTTATCCTTAATGGCGGTGAGCGATATTACTGTTTTCCTTAATGATATTGACCGATATTGCTGTTGTCCTTAATGACGGTGATCGATATTGTTGTTGGTCTTAAAGACATTGACCATATTGCTGTTTTCCTTAATGGCGGTGACCGATAATTCTGTTGTTATTATAATGGCATTGACCTATATTGCTGCTGTCCTTAATGGCGGTGACCGATATTGTTGTTGTTCTTAATGGCATTGACCGATATTGCTGTTTTCCATAATGACATTGACTGATATTGCTGTGTTTCATAATGACATTGACCGAAATTACTGTTTTCCATAATGACATTGACCGATATTGCTGTTTTCCTTAATGGCATTGACCGATATTGGTGTTGTTCTTAATGACATTGGCCGATATTACCGTTGTTCATATTGGCGGTGACCGATATTGCTATTTTCCATAATGACATTGGCCGATATTGCTGTTGTCCTTAATGGCATTGATTGATATTACCGTTGTTCATATTGACAGTGACCGATATTGTTGTGGTCATTAATGAATGACATTGAATTATGTTGTTCTTAATGACATTGGTCAACATTCTTTTGTTCCTAATGTCATTGGTCAAAATTATTGTTGATCTAAATTAGTTCCTTGTAATCTAAAGCACTGGTAGGTTCATTCATTCCTTCACAATGAAGAAAATGCATGTTGATTACATGTTACCGATATTGTAATACCCCTTTGAAAGTCAATAACCGCCAATTGCATCAAATATAGATAAATTGACTTGAATTGAATGTTGTTTAACGGCTCATCAACACAGTTTATGTTATTTAGAGCCGCCCCAGAGAGAGGGTAATGATACATAGGAATCCGGGAACCGTGCCCTACTCTTATTATCGAATAGATTCCTATGGTTCTTTAACGTGCTCGGAGGATAGACCGATACACGGGACCGCCCGGTTTACGTCCCCATCCGACGGACGAGGCTAAGGGAAAGTGTCTTGCCCAAGAACACACCGACGAAACTCAGTGGCATCACGGAGATATAGATAAATACCTACAGGACTATTTTTCCGCTATACTTTTCGCATTCGACAGAAAGTGTTCGGAATATGTACTCGCATGCCTTGTACACCATTCATCAACACCGGAAACTGATACGTTACACCATTCATCAACAACGGAAACTGATAAGTGACACCATTCATCATCACCGGAAACTGATGTTACACCATTCGTCATCACCGGAAACTGATAAGTTACACCATTCATCAACACCGGAAACGGATACGTTACACAATTCATCAACATCGGAAACGGATACGTTACACCATGCATCAACACCGGAAACTGATACGTTTTTAAACTAACATACTCAGAACATGTAAACTGTTACAATCGTTAATTCATAGAGCATACATTTTGGATAAAATTCTAGATATTATTTACATCAAACATAGTTTATAATGTTTTTAAAAAGAACGTTTAAACGTTACTGTTGATTTGAGTGTAAGTTAACAGAAAGGATCTGTTGTTTTAGATATAGAACGCTATTTGTATTGAGTAGGGATGGAAAGGTGCAAACAGTTCGTGATGACCGTCATGTCCAATTCTGTGAACTCCTTAATGTGCGCGAGTATTACATTTTCAGAAAGTAACAGGAAACAAAACAACAGTCCGTAATTATAGTTATGTGTCCAGAATTACATAAAATGAAATAACCCAAAACAGTTAACATGGTTAATGAGGACGGTTTTTGATAAGCAATTATATTGCTCGTGAAATTAATCATGCATGCGTGAATGTTTTAGTAGTGTGTTCCAAACGATTCATTTTCAGTATGTATGGTCATTTACACTAAGAAGTCGCCTCAATTGAAAATCAATTGTGTTATTATTTACTGGTCCTTTTGGATCATCAAGCCCAATCTTTGAGGCTTTGCAGTAGAATACCACATAAGCCGGTGCTAAGGGGCATGCGAGGTATTGCAGCTCATTTACCTCTCATGTTTAGACACAATAAAACAGACTGATACTTGTCTCTCGTATTTGTGTGTGTTGCTTCAAGGGGATCACATTTTGAGTAGTTATTTTGATTTTTTTGACAATAAAACTTCCACTAAACCTGTCCTTATTGTCATCATTCCGAAAAACGGCATTTATTTAGAAAATTATGTGTCAGTCTAGAAGTAATAGTTTTAGACAAGACGATTATTCGGTCAATCTTAGGGAATGTATTTGTTTTATTCCATTAATCTTTGAGGACTTTCTTTTTCTAGACTTGTATTGTTATTCTGGGGGAAAACGGCAATAAAATAGACATGAAATATATTTAGATGAGACTATTACACAGTCTGTCGTAGAAACTGATTTTTCGGTTATACCATTATCAAGGATATTTTTTCTCGCGATAGTCTTGAAATATCGAATATGTCGAACTGTTCTGCGGAGACTTTGTATTGAGATTAATAGTATTCGATTTTTTTCAAATTCTCTCTTGTTTGCGTTTGTTGTTTTCAAGGGATTCCCATTTCAAAGGAAGCTTTGTGGTTTGTTAGAGAATATACCGTGGTAGAGATTTCTTTATTTACATTATCCCGTTGATTTGGGATCATCATAGGGCAAGAGTGAGGTTTGGTGCACCATAGAACCTGATTTAACCCCATCGGCCTTTTTGCCACTGACCGTTCGAGTGTGATAGCCCTATCGTCAACCCTTTTATCTTTTATATATGGATGGCACATGACTTGCATCTTGCTTATCCTTGTAAATGTTTGCTTTTTTCGATGCGTGTTTTTGATTAACTGTGGTCCTTGAATGCTGCATTTCCTGTTCGATTTGTATATTTGCAGATTAAACATATAAACAGATTTTAGAAAAAAAATGAGAATCTACTGCACCATAGTTCTCTCCCGTGTGTGTTTTTTGCTATTTAGGGATTCTATTTTCAGTACTTGTTTTCACACGAAGACATACGTCTTCCACATATGTGTTCCTTTCTCTTGATTTTCATATATTTATACTATACACAGCATATATCAAAAGTGAGCATTACATATGTAATGATGTTACATGCAGACGTCACTCTCTCTCTCTCTCTCTCTCGTCACGAAACAAACATGTTGTGCGTTACATTTTACATAGTTACAACGATTAAACAATCACCTAATTAAGACAATCGTGTGTATGCAATAAATATGTTATGTGGACAACAGATGTTTTTGCTTAAAGAATAAGCCAACATTTATGTATGAATTATCTTAGCCTCATCAGTACTCGGCCGATCTTTAATACATATATATATATTTATCTTAGAATACTGTTATGTTATTTGATAAGAAAATTTGAACGTCGTCCACATTCCATATAATTATGAATTATTTTGAATTTTAACTCGTCAAAGGCTCGTTAAAATTAAAAATAAAATTACATAATTCATAACTAGTTTCATAAATCTAATATGGAATGGGAACTCGTTTAAGATCCTATATCTTTATTTTAAGCTTAACCAGCTATCTGGCGGATTAACTTTGATCAAATTATAGGAAGTGATCTTGAAGTAGGAGAGTAACGGAGTCACAAAAAGGATTAATTATAAATTGTATCAAGCATGTAATCCGAACCCACTTTGACGTAAAACACCTAAATATTTTGATAGCTTACAGCTGTCCATTCGAAACTAGCTAAAATATAAGACATGTCTACAACGATTTGTGATTGTCAGACACGTCATGATTTACGTCTTGGTTCACGTACAGCCGAGGTAATTGGATGATTCAACCTTGACATTGTTTTTAATGCTTTGGTTTTTTAAAAAAAAATGTTTCCTAAAACAAACAAGAAAGAAATTAACACATATAATGTCCTAGTGCAAGTTTGTATTTAATAAATACTGAAAAGTGGATCCCTTGGAAGCAACAAACGCAAACAAGAGATAAAAGTAGCAGACTCGGTTTTATTGAGTCTGTTCATGAGGGGTAATGTAAAGTGCAACACCGCTCACGCCTCCTGGCACCGGCTTAAGCGATATTCTACTACGTCGTTATTTAAGTTTCGCTGACAAGTAACATTTTTGCTTTTGGTGATGTAATCCTTCATCACTTTAACATCATTTTCTTCTCTTGGGAAAACATATAAAAAGCTTACACCCACCGTTAACAACATATATGTGCATATGTATAACATCGGTAAATAATACATGTTGCTTTTATACTAACAATATAAGTATGTAGCTTACTATTTGATTCATAAGCGTGTATATTACATGACTTATGCATGTGTTATATATTTAAATGAATCGTTACGAAATGGGTCTTTATCGTGTTATTTTAATTTCGGTCGCGAATGTATGTTTTTATTTGGATAAGGACCAACAACTGGTGAGGGGGAAACCTTATTTGAAAGAAAACAACTGCTGGCTAAGACGAAAATAACGTCAGATTAAGTTTAAAAACATTTTTATATCACAAATATTACACTAATTAATGTTGTTTTTTAAACATTTGTCTTAAATTCACACATGTTGGGATTGTTGATAATACGCGAACATAACATTCAAATACACCTACATACTCCGTGTCAATTCCGTATGTTAATGTGTGTTTTTAGTTAAACACCAGAGCCTTGTCGCTGATAAGATTATTTGGAATCACTTAACATGTCATAAACAGATAGGCGTTAAGTTCTTCGAATATAATGCCTTACGAATTTCACCATTTGCACTAGTAAGTAGATATAAGTAGATATAACAATCGAACAGGAAAAGTAGCATTCATGGGCGACAGTCAATCACAAACACACACACAGAAACAAAGACAACTTTAAGACATCATAAACTCAAAAGAGTTGACAATAGGGCTAAAACATATAAATCATCATGTATTGTAATACAAAAAACAAAAGCACAGAAGGCCACAAAGTAAATGCTTAATGACTTGGCAGAAGTCAGAGCAACACGAGAATAAACCGTTAAGGGTAGGACGAGACAAGATTCAAGACAATAAGTCTATTTGATTCTGTATGTGCTTTTATGGAAGTCTCACTATTTACTTTTAGAGGCACTTCAAGAGATATCGCTGACAAAATTCCTTATCCCGAAACGCGTTAACGTCATTGCTCTGCCTGCAGTCGCACGTTTAGAGATTGCCAAAGTTTCTATTCCGTCTTCGCCGCATGTTGTAGATAGTGCTTGAAAGTATGAACAACATTCATTGGATAAGAGAATATATGCTCAGTACAACAGGTTGTACAAAATCTAAATGTGCTGTGTAAGCTGCAAGGCAAGCAGCTTAAAGGGACACATTGGCAATCTTAATTTTTTTAAAAATCACAGCGTCAAGTAATCTCACGTTAGTTTTTCTACAGAACTTGCCTTTCTTCTATTAATTATAAGAATATTATAAAGCAACAAGGTTTTGTATATTATTAATTGTTGATTATATTGCACCTATTTATATTTAAACCTATGGTAACATAATACAAAAAGAATGAAAACTAAAAAGTAGTTTATTTAATTATTTGCAGCAGGTTTAAAGTCAAAATGATACTGGATAACTCATCGAGACACTAATTTGCTTGATCAACACTTCAGGATTGCCATGGTCGCTTTAACAAGTGTATATAAAATAGGGAAACAGCACACTTATTGTCTGATTTGATATCACGCTTATTTTAACAATCCGAAAAGAAATAACACTGTACACTATACAATGCTATACATGCTATAGAAGAGAGAAATTTTACTATATAGCTAGGTAATGATGAGTGATTACTCCTGTATACACTCGTATTAAATACTGTAAAGATAGTCAATACAATGTACATGTACATTTCCAAAAAGAATATGAAAGGAGACATTTGGAAATCGCCGAACACGATAAATATAAAACAATATTGCAGTATCGGTTTGATTACGAGTGTTCATGAACGGTAGTGAAAACTGCTAGCTACCGCTGACGCCCTCTAGCTCCGGGTTGAACAGAACTCAATATTTAAAATGTCAATAGTACGAAATGTTGAGCCATCCCAAAGATGATATGCATAAGCTGGCGAACATGGAACCTTCAATGCGGTATTTTCATACCATTCCATGGCCAGCGGCGTATGGTCCTGGTTTCTAACAAAATGCTTTGCCAAAAAAAGAGAAAACAATGGGCGAAATAAACAAAGTGGAATTTAGCTTGGAGCAGAGGTTATGAAGCATGCGTATCACAGGCAAACAAACCATGTGCTCCAAATTACAAATGTTGTAGTATGGTTGGTGAAATTTATTTTGATGGATGCATAGCATTGAATCGTTTAATTCAAAATAACTAGGAGCTGAGCTATACCATACTCTAATGTCAAACAAATGTAAGTTGTGGAATAGTATTTTTTCTGACATGATCACGAAGTAAACCATACTACAAAACAGACAGAGTATTCTCAGCTCGTTGGTTATTTAACAAGAAAAGCTATAATACATGTAATATAGCATGGGGAGTACGGACATATTTGAAAGGCAGTGAAAGGATGATATGATTAGCATGACATATTAGCAAGAATTTGACCGATCGATTATCAGTCAAGTGAGACATGTCCAAAATTGGGGAGGGGACATAATCTGTGTTTGCCGACTTCAGAACTTTATAAATAAAACAATGAAGTTATATAATAAGTGTATTCAAAGCCTTATAGTTACATTGTCTTTTGTCTTTTGGTTTTGTCTGATTTCAAAATGCCAGTTCGGATGAATGTATTATATACAGTAACAAACATTGTATTATATACAGTAACAAACATTTCCATATTTCACGATAAGGGTAAAACTACGTATAGCCGCTTCACTTTCATGGAAGCGCAAATAAATATTATGGAATGATTTTTTAACACTAGTACAATTGTGTAATGAACAATGTTATATGTATTTATTCTAAAGTTGTTATTATCCCAGAACTAAGTTTGTACAGCTCAGAAAGTGTGCCAGGTTCCCTGCCAGGACTTGAACCTGGATCTCTCTTCTCGAAAGAAAAGCATGCTTCCTTACACTACAGAGATGTTTCCAACAGCACAGAGCGTACAAAAAATTAATCAGCCAACTTAAATTTAGATTAAACATATTTTACTTCAAATTATGTATATTTACATAATCCATTCTAGTCACTGATCTTAACTCTTACAGTATGTCCTTTGTATGTGCCAGATGAAGCTGCAGGTTATGCTTATAAATTAATTCCAACACTTCATTAAAAAGAAACCCAGTGAAAACAAGCAAATTCAGCGAAGTACCAAGTCCACTATATGTGAAATCACACATCGTAAAATAATGGACACTCCTCAATCATGCCACATTTCATAAGACATCATTTTTTTATTTAAATTAACAGCATCCTAGAACTTTGACCAACTGACCTGAATAACAATGCAGTGCTTCCTTTCAATGAGTTTCACATTTTGATGAAGTTTTGATGAACTCCATTTTGGCTGTTGTGAGTGACACCTTGTGAAATGCATCTGGCAAAGAGAAGGAAGGCTTGGATTATTGTTTATATCTCTGAAAACGGACAACAACAAGAGGTCAATGACCCTGAAGCTCTATTATTAGGAGTTGATAGATTAGCATTCATGTGAATTTTTATGAAAATCTGTCAAGTAGTTTCAGAGGGGTAGTCGCTACAAATGTTTACTATATAACTCTACGTAAACAAAGATGGTCGCTGGCTGCCATGTTTAATATCGAATCAAAATAATTTTCAACAAGGACCAACATCATGTCATGATGGTCATTTTAGAAAAAGTTCCATATCTGATTAAATATCAGTTATAGTTTTTAAGAAGTAGTCGTTACAGATTTATTTATGTTTTAAATTATTTTTAGCCATGGCGACCATTTTGAAATTCCGGCTAACCTGAAATTTTGGTAGGATCGACTGGACATCAAAATAATATTTTTAGCCAGGGCGACCATCTTGAAATAGCGGCCGACCTGAAATTATGCTAGGATCAACTAGACATCAAGTGCAACATTCCTGTGAAGTTTCATGAGAATCCGTCAAGTAGTTTCAGAGTAGTCGCTACAAGTTTTTATTATGTTACTCTATGTAAACAAAGATGGCTGTTGGCGGCCATGTTTGATGTCGAATCAAAATAATTTTCGACAAGGATCAACATCATGTCATGATGATCATTTTAGAAAAAGTGCCATATCAATATCAGTTTTAGTTTTCAAAAAGTAGTCGCTCCAAATGTTTTTTTTAAATCTATTTCTATTCGTGGTGGCCATCTTGAACTTCCAGCCGACCTAAAATGTTGCTAGGATCAACTAGACATCAAGAGCAACATTCCTGTGAAGGTTCATGAAAATCTGTCCAGTAGTTTCAGAGGAGTAGTCGCTACAGGTTTTACTATATGACTCTATGTAAACAAAGGTGGACGCTGGGTGCCATCTCGACAAGGACCAAAAACATGTCATATGTTGATTATTTTAGAAAAAAGCCTATATCAATATCACTTATGGTTTTCAAGAAGTAGTCGCTACAAACTTATTTTGTTAAATCTATTTTTAGCTTTGGTGGCCATCTTGGATGTTACATCAATGTGAATTTTTGCTAGGATGAACTAGTCATCCTGGGCTACATTCCTGTAAAGTTTCATGAAAATCCATCCAGTAGTTTCAGAGGAGTAGTCGCTACAAAACAGTTAAGGGCGGACACTGCACCACAGTAAGACTCTGCTGATCTTTGATCAGTAGAGCTAAAAACAAACAAAAACTTGTGATTTAACGAGCATTTAACGTTTTAAAATCAAATACGGATCTGTTTCACAATTTACTAGAACAGGTAAACGCAAGAGTTAGAAAGCTTTTATACCTTTTTAAAAGAGCATACATTTGAAATCAGTTTAATGCGAAAGTGACGGCAACATATTATACAAAAAGTCAATGATCTTTAGTTCATTATCAGTCAGGTTTACATTGCGGTATTGATTCATACTAAATATTGCTCATTCGTCCCCAACGTCGTTCGTAAATAGCAAATAAAAACCAGTCTGTTCTGAAACCGAGAGTTGTTTCCGGCGATGCATATGTATAAACAAAACAAGAAGTCAATGACCTTGAAGCTCTACTGATAGATTTTTGATAGCTAGATCAACATTCCTGTGAAGTTTCATGAAAATCCATCAAGTAGTTTCATAGGAGTAGTCGCTACAAGTTTTCATTATATAACTCTATGTAAACAAAGATGGCCGCTGGCGGCCATGTTTAATGTCAAATCAAAATAATTTTTGACAAGGATCAACTTCATGTCATACTGATCATTTTAGAAAAAGTCCCATATCAATATCACTTATAGTTTTCAAGAAGTAGTCGCTACAAACTTGTTTTTTGAAAATCTACTTTTAGCCGTGGCGGCCATCTTGAATTTCCAGCCGACCTGAAGTTTTGTTAGGATCAATTAGACATCAAGAGCAACATTCGCGTGAAGTTTCATGAAAATCCATCAAGTAGTTTTAGAGGAGAAGTCGCTACAGTTTTCATTATATAACTCTATGTAAACAAAGATGGTCGCTGGCAGCCATGTTTAACGTCGAATCAAAATAATTTTCGACAAGGATCAACATCATGTCATACTGATCAATTTAGGAAAAGACGCTGATCAATATCACTTATAGTTTTCAAGAAGTAGGCGCTACAAACTTGTTTCTTGAAAATATATTTTTAGCCGTGGCAGCCATCTTGAATTTTCGGTCGACCTGAAATTTTGCTAGGATCAACTAGACATCAAGAGCAACATTCCTGTGAAGATTCATGAAAATCCGCCAAGTAGTTTCAGAGGAGTAGTCGCTACAAACTTTTTCTATACAAACTCTATGTAAACAAAGATGGCCACTGGCGCCCATGTTTAATGTCGAATCAAAATAATTTTCGACAAGGATCAACATCATGTCATGCTGATCATTTTAGAAAAAGTCCCATATCAATATCACTTACAGTTTTCAGAAGGAACTAGTCACTACAAATTTATTTATTTTAAATCTATTTTTAGCCGTGGAGGCCATCTTGAATTTTCGGCCAGCCTGAAATTTTTCTAGGATCAACTAGACATTAAGTGCAACATTCCTGTGAAGTTTCATGAACGTCCGTCAAGTAGTTTCAGAGGAGTAGTCGCTACAAGTTTTTACTATATAACTCTATGTAAACAAAAATGGCCACTGGCAGCCATGTTTAACGTCGAATCAAAATAATGTTTGACTCGGATCAACATCATGTCATGTTGATCATTTTAGAAAAAGTCCCACATAAATATCACTTATAGTTTTCAAGAAGTAGTCACTACAAACTTATCTTTTAAAAATCTATTTTTAGCTGTGGCGGCCATCTTGAATTTTAGGCCGACCTGAAATTTTGCTAGGATCAATTTGACATCAAGAGCAACATTCCTGTAAAGTTTCATGAAAATACGCCAAGTAGTTTCAGAGGAGTAGTCACTACAAGTTTTTACAATATAACTCTATGTAAACAAAGATTGCCACAGGCAGCCATGTTTAACGTCGAATCAAAAATATTTTTTTACTTTGACAAGCACCAACATCATGACATGCTGATCATTTTAGAAAAAGTCCCATATCAATATCACTTATAGTTTTCAAGAAGTGGTCGCTACAAACTCGTATTTTAAAAATCTATTTTTAGCTTTGGTGGCCATCTTGGATTTCACATCAACATGAATTTTTGCTAGGATCAACTACACTTCATGGGCAACATTTCTGTTAAGTTTCATGAATATTCATCGCGTAGTTTCAGAGGAGTAGTCGCTACAAATAAAATTTAGGACAGACGGACAGACGACAGACACCGCACCACGGCATAAGCTCTGCTGATCTCTGATCAGTCGAGCTAATAAAAACCGACTTTTAATTTAGTATACAAGCTGTCGTTAATTTTTGTGTCTGATTTCATTCCGATTTATTTTGGCATTTTCGTCTTGTTTTTAACATGCCCGCTTGTAAAATTTACATGCCCGACATGATTTTTACTAACTGCGGGCTCAAAAAAAAACCAAAGAATGCATAATCCAATACACCAAAATAAACTTAGAACTACTCAAACCTGTAAACATCAAACATGTGCTTCATAATTATTATAAATGCCATTCATGCCTAACAGCACCTTTTTAAGATAACCCTGAAGTAGCCCGTTTAACAGCTTTTTTGCATTTTTTTTCTTTCGGTCTGTTTTTTTTCCATAGCATGAAAAAAGGTCCGAAATGTGCGATCAGAAGTCATTTCCACTCTAAAAGGTTGCCCTCCTTTAACTCAATTTATATAAAGCCGCTATATTATGCGATTTTTTTTTTTTAACCCGACGAGACATAATGACGTCATGTGACATGACGTCACATTCTATTCTATTTTTAACGTCATCTTACTATGACATCGAAATACCATAGCAACCAGTACTTAAACGGGACATTAGCGATAGCATACTGTCAATATAATGAAACAGTGCTAAGGCAAACCCAAGAATTACATCAATGGTTAGTTTTTAAATGGCATAAAGCCCAACTCAAACTTAGAAAATCCTACTAAAATTGCATATACCGACCGCAAGACACATGGGATCTTGAGATATCACAAGTTAGATATCTCACGATAAGTTGCGATACATCTTGAGAAATTGTAAAATGTATCTCAATTTATTTGGAGATATCAATGACTCA
Source organism: Cyrtodaria siliqua (assembly GCA_037043455.1). Classification (NCBI taxonomy): domain Eukaryota; kingdom Metazoa; phylum Mollusca; class Bivalvia; order Adapedonta; family Hiatellidae; genus Cyrtodaria; species Cyrtodaria siliqua. Next base: position 372,390 of record JAWPHD010000261.1, read on the forward strand.
AGACTCATTGAGATATCTGAAGATAATTATCTCAAAACAACTTAAGATGTCTCAAGACAGTTATCTCAAGATAAATTGAGATATACATTGAGATTTATGGGGATTAATTGAGATATCTCAATACAAATATATCGATGTAAATTGAGATATCTCAAGATAAAATGTGATATCTCAACATGGAGTATCAAGATAAATTAGACATATATTGAGATATCTCAAGATACGGTGCATCGGGGAGTATTACAATATACATATTTTACTGAATTGTTCATAATCTGGGTTTCGTAACAATGCGTGTTTGCCTTATCGACAAATTACATTCTAACCGAAGCAGGGGTGTAAAAATTTGGAAAAATCAACTCGCGCTGCAGGACTAGTGGATCCAAATAGCTACTCGCCCTTACCAATTTACCACTCGCCCTGCAGCATATAACCTGAACATTATTTTCACCACTATAGTAAGCTACAATAAGTACATTTGTGTACTCACAGACACTGTAGTAGCTGACAGGCAGCATGTGGATATTTTATTGTTATTCATATAAAGAAAGTGCCATATTATCTAACAACACATTTAATATTGTGGTCTGCAACCTGTACTCGTACACTGTCATTAAGATTTATTCCCTTCTACGCAGACATTCGTCAGGGAGTGGGCAAAAGAATTAAGCGCGGAAAATTAACTTCTACAACAACAACAAACAAGAGGTCAATGACCTTGAAGCTCTACTGATTGATTTTGATTTCAGGAAGTAGTCGGTACAAACTCGTTTTTTGAAAATTTATTTTTAGCCATGGCCGCTGACAGCCATGTTTAACATCGAATCAAAACGATTTTTGACAAGGACCAACATCATGTCATGCTGATCATTTTAGAAAAAGTCCCATATCAATATCACTTATAGTTTTCAAGAAGTAGTCGCTACAAACTTGTATTTTGAAAATCTATTTTTAGCCATGCCGGCCATCTTGAATTTTTGGCCGACCTGAAATTTTGCTTGGATCAATGAGACATCAAGAGCAACATTCCTGTGAGGTTTCATGAAAATCCGTCAAGTAGTTTCAGAGCAGTAGTCGCTACAAGTTTTCATTATATAACTCTATGTAAACAAAGATGGCCACTGGCAGCCATGTTTAACGTCGAATCAAAATAATGTTCGACTCGGATAACCATCGTGTCATGCTGATCATTTTAGAAAAAGTCCCATATCAATATCACTTTTAGTTTTCAAGAAGTAGTCACTACAAACTTATTTTTTAAAAATCTATTTTTAGCTGTGGCGGCCATCTTGAATTTCTGGCTGATCTGAAATGTTGCTAGGATCGATTAGACATTAAGAGCAACATTCCTGTGAAGTTTCATGAAAATCCGCCAAGTAGTTTCAGAGGAGTAGTCGCTACAAGCTTTTACTAAATAACTCTATGTAAACAAAGACGGCCGCTGATCATTTTAGAAAAAGTCCCATATCAATATCACTTATAGTTTTCAAGAAGTAGACGCTACAAACTTGCATTTTAAAAATCTATTTTAAGCTGTGGCGGCCATCTTGAATTTCCGGCCGACCTGAAATTTTGCTAGGATCAATGAGACATCAAGAGCAACATTCCTGTGAAGTTTCATGAAAATCCGTCAAGTAGTTCAGAGGAGTAGTCGCTACAAGTTTTTTATATAACTTTATGTAAACAAAGATGGACCCTGGCAGCCATGTTTAACGTGGAATCAAAACGATTTTCGACAAGGACCAACATCATGTCATACTGATCATTTTAGAAAAAGTCCCATATCAATATCACTTTTAGTTTTCAAGAAGTAGTCGCTACAAACTTATTTTTTAAAAATCTATTTTTAGCTGTGGCGGCCATCTTGGATTTCACATCAACATGAATTTTTGCTAGGATCACCTAGACTTCATGGGCAACATTTCTGTAAAGTTTCATAAAAATCCATTCAGTAGTTTCAGAGGAGTAGTCGCTACAAAAAAGGTTTACGGACGGACAGACGCAGCACCACGGCATAAGCTCTGCTGATCTCTTCAGTATTTTGTCTCAATTGAACCAATAATAGACGCCATAACTAATTATTAGCGGTTGGTAACTATGCTTGTTGTTCAGCCATACCCTTTCAGATTCGCCGACACCGCTTGCACGGTCGCGGACGCAGACTTTCCGAACAGCGACCTCATGTATGTTCGTTCACCCGCCATTTACGGTGTCGATATAAAAAAAAAAACAGTCTGACTGGTTAGCGATATATTGCATCACACTCCAATTGATTTTAGCGTGAATTGAATTTCTGAACCCATGCAGTTTCGATATGTTTGTGTCAGACATGAATAATAGGTAACTTATAGAGAAAGTGTTTACAATCAATACTCATGTCACCGACTACATCAGAGGTCTCGCAATTAGGCGAAGTCGCTTTAAACTTCGCTCTAATTTGACCGACTTCGTTTTTTATCCATGTTGGGCGAAATCTGAGTCGTCGGCAATAAGCAAAACTGCGAACTTCTGTGAGTTTTATTGACGGCTAATTATTTTGTCAGCAAGTTTCATCTAAAAATCTATTTCTAACCGTGGCCGCCGTTTTTATTTTCAGTCCGACCTGAAATTTTGCTAGAAACAACTACACATCATCAGCAACATTTCTGTGAAGCTTCATGACAATCTGCCAAGTTCTTTCACAGTAGTGGTCGTTACAATTGTTAAATAGTTAACTGTGTAAACAGACAAGACTGCTCCCAGTCATGTTTCATCAAAATGATTTCTGACAATGACCAACATCATTTTACAGAAAGTCCCATATCAATATCAGTTATACTTTTTAGGAAGTTGTCGCTACAAATTTGTTTTGTTTTAAGCTTACTTTCAACAGTGCCGGCCGTCTTGCATTTTTTGCCCAGCCTGAAGATTTGCCAGGTTCAACTGGGCTGCAAGAGCAACATCCCTCTGCAGTGTCATGAAAGTCCACCAAGTAGTTTCAGAGTAGGCGCAACAAATTGTTATACAAGTCCTTATTATATCACTCCATGTCTGGCGGGCATGTTTGATGTGGAATCAAATTAGTTTTCGACATGGCTCAACATCACGTCATGGTGATCATTTAAAAAAAAAAGCTAACCTTTGTCCATACATATGGTCTTTTGTTCATTTAAGCTTGTAAGAACATGTTCCACCACCATGTAGGCTGTTAAGGAAAAACAAAATAGGTGTGTTTCCTATTGCATGCTTTAACAAATTAGGGTCAGTAGGTAGGAAATTTATATAAGTTTGTTTTTCGAGCAAGATATTTTGAGATGCTACATGTATTTATCTCATAAACCCCATACAAGTTGATGATACAACTGAAAGTTCCTCTGTAATGTTAGTTTACCTCGATATATTGCAATAAATCATTGTTCAGAACAATTTATTTTTTTCATTGAAAGTTTTAGGGTTGGCCCCTTACAAATAGGGTCGGTCGGGCCACCGGAAACACAGGTATTGTTTTTTTTGGCATACCACAGACCAGCCATTTGTTCTTCGGTAGATCCTATAGTGTATACCTACCTAGTGATATGCATGAGGCAACATGTCTTCAACTGATGCCCCTTTCCAATCTGGGTCATGCCAGTTTACACACATAAATATCACACATGCAATGCACGTCCACATATACGATATATAACTAAGACCTTCAGCACATACCTGACTACGAAGCCAAGGACGCCAGAACGCAGACAGCGTGCAATATCCCCAATTTTCTATCAGCCTGGCAACAGATGTTAAACTCTGCAAAGACAAGGAAACACGAGATGTTATAAAAAATGATTTCTCTACATACACAAAGAAAAGACACATACACGACATAAAATGTCCTGTATCACACACGTCAGTCAACCTTTATGGCAGGACGTGCAATGGAATTACCCCTGATTTGTCCATGGCAAAAAGCAACATGCTCTTGAAAGCAGTTTCGAACCATCTGTGTACAGTTTTAACATTAGACATCCTGTGCCTTTCCCATCTGGGTCATACCAGTTCAACCAACAAAGCTGCAAACAGTTCAATATGCCATCTGGGTCATGCCACTTCAACAACGCAGCTGTAAGACGTTCAATATGCCATCTCGGTCATGCCGGTTTACCCAAGACACTATCACACATGCAATGCACTATAACATATAAGGTACATAGCGACTACCATCAGGACATACCTTAATAGAAAGCAAAGGGCGCCAAAATGCAAACAGGCTGCAAAATCCACAATCGCCTAGCACCTGCCAGCTGAAGCAGATCACTGCAAAGACAAGGAAACACAGTATCGTATAATACAGGCTTTCTCCACAAACGCAAAGAAGATAAACATACACGAGATCAGACAATATTTCCAGTGATAAACATACACGAGATCAGACAATATTTCCAGTATCATACACGTCAATCCATGGCTTTTCGAGACCTTTCTCACCCTGTTGTGAACATGCGTTTACATGGCCATGCTCACATTTTAAAGCGCACGAAGAACCTGATTTTACAGCTCAAGTGGTATTTCAGACAGCAAACCCTTTAAGACGATCTCTTTCTCTCTCTATCATTCTATACTATCGCGGAGACAACATTATCGCAGTTATGAGCAACTACCGTTCAATGCTTCGATGTGTTTGCTCTGTGATCTGTCTCTGTGTCACTTTTGGTCAATGACATTTCAACGTTACCAGGTTGACTTTCCAAAATGCGCAGCAACCATTTACTTTGCCTTTTCATCCATAAGCATCGGGATGTGTACAGAACTGGTTCTACCCGGGAAAACTGGTGGTCCGTCTCCACCTAAAAATAAATCGACCGTCAGATATAATCTTACATGTGTTGACAATGACGTAAACTACCATACCAAAACAAACAATCAATTTCGACATGGCTGGGAAGAGATTGACAGCAGTCTCTCACGAGGAAAACCACCCATCAAGGTCTGTCGCGTGAGGAAATCTGTTTAACTTCAGCTTTCACAAAAACATAATTTCTTCACTTATTGTGCAAGACATAGTAATGCTCTTGAAAGGTATTTCGAACCATCTATGCGAGCAAACGAATGAACAAGAAAACCCAAAAGTCTTCCTCGAAAAAACAAAACGACAGCTATTCAGTTAACGAATCATAGTTACGTCACCTGCACACTAAATGAATGTTGCATCTACCCACCTGTCCTTTCAAATGAACTCTTCACCAACACTTCCTGCTTGAACTAAAACTAACATCAAAAAAAAAAAAAATTCAAGATGGCTGTGACAAAGTGAGCGACAGAGTCATCCTAACTTATGCGCATGCGCAAACAATAACAACCATAAAAACAATAACAAACTCTTGCCCCACATAGGCCAACTTTTTCTCACTCAACATAATCTTATAAATCCATATAGACACTCCACAACATCCCTTTCAAATAAGCCCCGTAATGGTGTGTGACAAGTTCTCAACACTGCCCACAGCCATTGCCACACATTCATGAACTTGTGGACAGCCCCGTGGCCGTGAAGCATGACCTACTTCTCCAACACAACAATAATATGCCATATTACCTACCAAAACTTATCTACGGTACTTACCTTTCGCCCAAAAATATTCTCGCCCACGATTTTGCAATGATTACAATGGCTTGAAATGTCCAATATAACGTATAACGTCGACCTACTGTACACCAGGATCCGTCGCAAAATGGCGTTCGTTATTAAAGCGTAATACATAGCCTGCTGCGCGCGCAAGTAAACCGGAACTCAACAGTCAATTTATATTTACCAAAAATATACAGACGTTAATGGAGCTACTTATGTTATGGCCAACTATTACGTCTCGTTCATGTATCTACATCCATTACTGATTTTCCGTACTAGAAAACCTCGATAATGTACGCCCTTCTCGGTGTTTAAATGAACCAACTCGCAGAGACCAGACCTTATCTGTTACAAAAAGTATGAGAGATCAATTGTTGAACTGTCACCATCGCCATTCGTATTGCAACAAGACACTTCTAATTTCTCAAGTGCACATCATTCTTTGCCTTAGGCTATCTGGATAATAATGATTATATTCTTTGTACGTTTGGCATTGGACTGCTTGTAGTTTGGGAGAATCATAGGGTAAAAATCAATTTAAGCAGAGAATTAGGACACATGACTGGCGAGTTTTTACAATGTTTGCAAACAGCTTCAAAAATGTCTTCTTTTGATATTTTCAATTGCAATGTGAAATACCCTGAAATGTAATAATGTTTTGTCAATGTGTATTATTGTTGTTGGTATGAACCGTCATTTACTGAACGATGAAGTTCTGAAACGAATAAAACAAATGAAATTAAATACCTTTATATAAACATGTTCCTATAAGTTGAAAAATAACCAAAATCATTTTGCAAAACTGAGATAAAACTGAGATCTGTTTAATCAAATGTTGTAATTCTTTTTCTTTTTTTCTTCTTCTTTTTTTTAAATGCGTATTATTACATCATACTGCAGTTTAATTTTTATGTTTCCATTGTTTTCTTATTAATTATGCAGGCAGCATCGGTAAACTTTAGCATGACGCAGATCTTAGACAGTAACAATAGCCATTAGAGTCGTTTTTAAATTCATAAAGAAATGATCTTGTAAAAGAGTATGAGAGTGGACCTTTGGAAACGGCCGATCACGACACATACGAAATATTGCAGTCTATGTTTCATTGAGACTGTTCATGAACGGAAGAGAAATATGCTAGCTACCGCTCACACCCTCCAGCCCCGGGTTGAGCAGAACTCAATATTCATAAAATCAACAGCACAAAATTTTAACCATCCCGAAGATGGCATGCATATGGCGGTGGACATGGAAAACTAGAAACATCCATTTGACCATTTGACATTGTAATTGCTTCACACGAGCATGACAGTTACAAATGTGCCATGGCAACCGTTCGTGTTTCTAAGTTGTCTATTGATGAATGTATTGTTCAAAATGTTTGCTTCAGTTTATTCCTAAGTACAGGTTTAGTTTTCAAAAAAAGTATTTTTCAAATTATGTTTGACGTATTATTGAGTTATTCTTTGTCATTAGTGCTATTTAAGGCATTAAAGCCGAGCGGCATTTTTGCCTGTGACCGTTTCAAGGTTGTTTTGGGTCAATGCGTTGTGTGAATGCTGTGTTACCTGTTCGACACTCATACATTCTTTTAATACTTGACAAAGTACAAACTACACTGCTTGTATTCGAATTTCGTTTTATTTACACTGTCTCGTTTTATTGGGTTGACAGTAGGGTAATTGTGAGGTTTTTGCAACCTAGAACCTGGTTTAAAACCCCAGCGGCCTTTTTTGCCACTGACCGTTCCAAGGCGGTAGCCCTATTGTCAACCCTTTTGTGTTTGTGATGTCTTATTTGGCCTTTCCTTCATCTTTAAATTTGTTCTTTGTTTCTGTGTATGTTTGTGGCTGATTGTCGTCCTTGAATGCTGCTTTTCCTGTTCGAGTTTTATATCTATATTTATTCAACATCATCGGGAAAGATGTGTTTAAAGTAACATTACAAATGTAGGTATAAAAGTCGAACAGGAGCATTCACAGTCAACCCAAAACACGCATACATAACAAACAAGTATAAGGAAAAAGCAAACATAAAAAACGTCTTGACAATACGGACACCGCCTTGGAATGGCCAGGTTTTTGTGGCCGTTTGGAGTTTAAACCAGGTTCTAGGGTGTTCCAAAGCTCACGCTTACCCTACAACGGGACAGTGTAAATAAATTAATCCCCTCCAGGCAATATCCTGTAACAAACTAGGCAGTATTTATAGACAATATAAGTATAACACAAATATGATTATATGTATATATAAATATAAAAAAGCCTAGAAAGCCATAAAGCAAGTACTCAATGATATGGCAGAAGCCAGAGTATGATCGCATCTTACCATCGCATTTTACCATCGACCATCGCATCTTACTATCGACCATCGCATCTTACCATCGCAACTTACCATCGACCATCGCATCTTACCATCGACCATCGACTTATGCCACACGTAATACGGCCACTCTTGATATCGAACTTGGCGAAGTTTTCCATTCCCGAGTATTACAAACAAGTGTGTGTGAGCGAGTGAGGAGTGCATACATTGGACGAATACGTGAAAGGAAAGCGAACACATTTCACAATCAACTTTTTAAATGACACTAATTGATTATAACTATCCATAAAACATGCAGTGCCTCACCTTTTAAGGTCAAGCATCCTTATATTTTACTAGTTGTCTGAGGGCGTAAAGAAACATTAAGAGCATGGTGGGGACAGAGGCGGTCTGGAATTTATCTAGTCGTCAATATAGATCCAGGTTTTAAGAAGGATGTCCGTAATTCGAGCTGGTGAGTATTTTTTCGAGGATTTATATAGGCGCATGCCCTGCTACCTTTCCTCTCCACACTGGAATTTACTCAAACCCAGATACAGAAGGGTGACAATGTCAAGTGTGTTGTTCTTCTGAATTCCGAAGTCTGATAGGTCTGACGCGTCTATATGTGAGCTATAATTCCGTAATAAGGCCAAACAACAAACTATGTTTGTTTAAGCAGGGCTTTTTATTTCAATTTTCATGCCAGGTTTAGGGTAACATGCCAGAAAATGATAGTTAAGGTAGGTACTGATTTATTTTCATATATATTTGATATATATATATATATAGGAACATAGCAGTGTATACCCAAAAAAGCCTTGAATTTTATATATTTCTGGTAAATTGGAAAAAAAAAAGCTAGATTTCACCAGATAAAATAGGTAGGGTCGGGTTACCCTAAACACACATAACTTTTTGCAAGGCCTAAGTTGAACTCTCATATAACATTACTTAGAATTGAACAAAGACACCCACCCACCCACCCACCCACCCAACATGGTTGAATAGTTTTCGTTACACTCGTCTTAACATAATTATCAATTTAATATTTAATAAAATGTTCTCACTGACAAACCTGAGATTATATTGAGAGAGAGAGAGAGAGAGAGAGAGAGGGAGAGAGGGGTGTCGATAAAGCGAATGTACATTACGATTGTCCATCGCATCTTACTATCGACCATCGCATCTTACCATCGAGTATCGCATCTTACCATCGCAACTTACTATCGACCATCGCATCTTACCATCGACCATCGCATCTACCCATCGCATCTTACCATCGACCATCGGACATGCGATGGTAAAATGGCCCTAGCAGGACATCGTACATTTCGTACTTTTTTCAGTTTTACTCCGGATATAACTCATACGCGCGCTCTATCTCCCGTCTATTTAAGAGGTAATCTTACGTTTACATATGAGATTTATAAATAAACGTTAACAAATGCGTTATCAAAATAAATCCAGAAAACTGAGGTTACCAAAATATAATTGTTATTTATAGATAACAGCATTGATTAAATGTTATGTATTTATGTCTTATCTGGAACTTGCAGCAGATCAGCTATACTTTTACTCATCTCACTCATGTCCTTTCTTAAACCACGACATCAGGTGTGTCTGTGGCAAAATATATATTTGGTAGTCCACTATGTTCCGTTAATTTTTACACCCGTTGGCACTTGATGCAAATAAAAATTAAACAGAAATCAACAAAATCAACGACTCTCGTCTATATTAAACAGCTTGTTAGTAAATAATGATATTTTCTAAGCTGACTAGGATACATTTGTCCGATCTGTCAATCAGTTTGATAAATATTTGAGCCAGTTAAAAGTTCGGTATGTATATACACCTGTAATAGAAGCACAGGTAGTCCTATATACATAAAGCACGTGATGTTTTTGGAAAGTAGACCCAATCAGGCATGTACAATAGAGGGATAACCTAGAAATAAAATCTCGGAATACCAATAAGTGATACATTATACAGTTTAAGTGAACTTAAATCATATTTCTAGTTTTTTTATTCGGGTAAATCTTCTAGCATCGCACGCATTCCTAGATATTGGTAAACCAAAGCTAAACACCCACCCAGCATGCATGCAATAGATGTAGCGGTACAGTGACAAGCATATTGGAAATTCGATTTCACGTCTTTACGGCTAATACTGTGGAATAAAAATATCAATGCGGAAAGTGAAGAAGTTAGTCGCATGTTGAATATTGGCTTCATGAGTTTAATACAGAAGGACTAATTTCAAGTATTCAATACATTATTGGGATCGCGCTTTTATTAAGGATATTATGTTAAGGCAAGATGCAGGTATGGTTATATTTAATGTTAAATAAAACAATATTAAACGGCACATTCATTTAAAATTGATAATATATTAAACATTGGGGATGTTCTATGCAAAGCAATAACCTTCTAAGTATTGTTATATCGATTTAAAGTAAATATTATTGTTCGAGAGCATAATTATTTCCTAAATAGTTGTAAATGAATTAATGTTTATTTTGTTTGAGCCAAATTTGTTCCCGCCCTTTTTAGAAATAATTTGAATGACATAATTTGATAGTTAAATTACGCAAGGGAACATGCATTTTAAGGATTATATTATAACGAAAAGTTTTATTTTTCAAATCCGTTGAGAAATCAAAATTCAAACAATGCTTCCGAAAGTTGCTTTTGATATGGCATTTATTTTAAATACTTGACAAAACTATGTTATGGATTTTATTTAAAACCATAAAACGGGTTTAAGTGATTGAACAAATTAAATACGATAATCTGAAAATGTTTTTATAACATACAAGTAGACAGAGTAGTGGAATGGGAAGTGTAGAGCACACAAAGTTCGGACAGCCAAATACACGCATTTAACGCAACACTTGCAGAAACTATACGTTTCACAACTGTGCGACACAGGAAAAATGGTGTGACGTGTGCCACATATGTCTACTTTCTTATTATTTGCATGTTACTTTCATTGGTACATCATGTTATTCGCATATGCGCCACATATGTAAATGATACATATGTGGCACATATGTACCACATATATTGTTCATTTTAAACTTATACACATGTGGCACATATCAAATGTATACATATGTATTTCATACGAAGCTACGATGCATAAAATATATATTCATTTGTATACAAAAAAAGAACATTGTAGAAATGGATAAACAATCTGTTTAAGCGTTAATGTTATTTAGTAAAGATATTGTTCATATGTATTACACATGTGTTACTTTCATATGATATACATATGTGGAATACATATGTAAAACTTACGTATTTAACATATGAATTTCATGCCTAGATATATTTCCTGTGAAGACATAACAAACACAAAAAATAAGCGATAATGTGTATTGCATTGGAAAGTGGACCGCTAGATGTTTGATTTGAAGGGGGTTTAACGTCTTTTTACAGCACGTTTTAGGCTATGTTTGACGGTCGATTTATTTGTGTTGAAGGAAGGCCACCCACTTATTCCTCGGTAAAACTAATTCTGTATATATCCCGCATCCGTAAGAATGGACACTTTCTCACTTACCGCTAGACATTTATACCGGTTCTAGGGTGCACATAGAGGCGGTTATCGAAATAATCCACCAGCTCACTATGTTTCTTCATAAAGGTAACGCAGAGATAACTAACTCTTTCAAATTCACCCTATAACAACTAACAATATTTAAAACAATTGGAACCCCAGATAGCAACCGAGTTTTGAGGTGAATGTCAGTGTATTTTTGGATTGTATCGTTATTAAGTGCACATTCGGTTAGTGCGTGGAAGAGTTCGAGATGGTGAATAGTTGTCGGGCATTTATTTTGCAGAGGGTTTAACGAAAGTTAAATTTACAAATGCGATGTATGTTTTTTTCGGTTTAAAGCGACACAAAGCGTGGTCCGAGTATTAACTTTCAAACCCCATCCAACCCTTCTCCAAGAAGCGAAAACGGGGTTGGCTTGGGTATGAAATAACACCTTAATTTCGGCGTAAAATAGTTGCATATTGTAATTTAAACAGGTTATCCCATTTTTTTTCAGTAAACCATGTTTTAAACGTGTTTTATTGTCGAAATATCCATTATAAAATCCTGCTGTTAATGGAATTATGGTGGAATTATGGTGGGACCACGTAATGGCATGGCAGTAATGATGTCTCGTTTAAATAAGAAACAAACCTGTTCTTTAAAACCCACTTTTAAATAAAATAACATTTTGAAATAATAAAGCAAATCAATTAAATTACATATTTATGTTTTCTGTTAAAGTAAAATTATCTCAGTCATTTATATTAATTAGTGGCTATAAAATGTCATACTTTTTTGTCAAATATCAATAAAACGTGAACAGTTAAGTAGTTTATATTTCGTTTAGAGCTATTACACTTTCTCAATTTACCAAAGTGCTCTTTATAAAGTACATTTTATTGCTTTCTAAATATTGTAGTAATAAAGCAAGACTGACGTGTGCCCTTCAAATTATTGTTTCTGAAATAGTTCTATAAATCATCTACAAGACTCGCTGTTACAAAAATGTTTAAGACAAAAATGTTTTCCGAGTTTTAAACAAGTAAAAATAGATATAAAAATCGAACAGGAAAGGCACCATTCAAGGACGACAGGCAACCATAATAAAGAGCAACTTTAAAGATGAATAAAAGGCCAAATACGACATCACAAACACAAAGGGGTTGGCAATAGGGCTACCGCCTTGGAACGGTCATTAGCAAAAAAGGCCGCTGCGGGTTTAAACCAGGTTCTAGGGTGCACCAAACCTGACACTTACCCTACTGTCATCCCAATAAAACGGGACAGTGTAAATAAAGAAATCCCCGCCATGAACTATTCTCTAACCAAAAAGGCTGATTAATAGGCAATATAAGTAAAACACAAAGATGCTCGTGTACATAAAAATACAAAAAACAATAGCCTAGAAAGCCACAAAGAATGTACTCAGTGACTTGGCAGAAGCCACAGCTTCAAGAGAAAAACCATTGTGGGTACGACAAGACAAGATTGATTGCAGACAAACAACAAACGTCACCGTCCTTTCTGACTTTAAGTAGACGTCATCAAAGGGTTCACAGCCTGTCCGGTCATCGCACACTTAAAGAGGAAAGCATAGTGACGAACTGTAAAAGGGACCACCACCAAGCATGCAGTGCGTTGCAAAATGATAGGGTCATAACCTCTTTTGATAAACGTTTTAACAAGCTTAACAAAGATAGTATGAAAGTGATCATGACCAAGGAGCTTATGAAGTTTGTAAATGACGTCACCATAGAAGTCAGGTTGTCATAGTCCTTGTCGCAGAAGAGTTCTTAATTTACTGTTATATGAGAATGAAGTTCATGGTTACGATAACAACATTTTGCAAAAGTTTTACGGTATTGCAAAAGTTTCACGGTCTTTGCAAAGGTTTTACGATCTTGCAAAAGTTTTACGATCTTGCAAAGGTTTTACGGATCCATGTATAGAATAGAAATATCACAAAAACATACATTGAGCAGTGACGTCACAGGAAATGCTTCTTCTGTCAGTTAATCAGACATAATCAGTTTTTTTCTTCTTTTAAACAAACATACTACTCCACGGTGTTTTGCAGATCTTCTCGCAAGAAAAGACGGGAGTGCACAGCAGTTTATTTCATTTCTTTGTTTTCTTTAATTTGGAATTTTGTTAATAGTTTTAATATATAATAGAGAAGTGTCGCGTTACAGAGTACGAGGTCTAACTAGGTGCCGCATAGAGAACGTTCGTGAACTTATTATGTATGAGTCCCAGGTGGTTGGTTTATAATCCTCTCCATATATCAATACAAAACAGCAGAATTATTGGTCGAGAACAACACTTTATATGTAAGTAAGGGAGCTACTAGTACCGTTTTAATGATGTCTTTGGAATGACCCAGCCGGGAATTGAACCCAGTATCACCCGCATTTTAGGCGGACACTTTACGATGACGTTGTTTCTATATAGATATAACCTCATTATATAAATCGACCGATTTACCTAAGATTGCCACTTTGGTTTTAACACCTGCAGAATAATCTGGCTGTTATTGGCATTATGTGTTCTATATTGTATTATGTAACCAAAAGAAAGCATCACTGCCATTGTGTCAAAGACAGTACACATTGTGAACGGCGTCAATATGGTACCAGACAAATAATGGTATGCTGGCATTTCCATCAATATCAAATGACAACATGTCATACAAATGCGAATAAATCTAGATAAACAAATCAAAACAGGAAAAGCATCATTCAAGAACGAGAGTCAACCACAAACACACACATAAACAAAGAAATTTAAAGAAGAATAAATGGCCAAATAAGACATCACAAACACAAAAGGGTTGATAATAGGGATACCGCCTTGAAACGGTCAGTGGCAAAAAAGGCCGCTGGGGGTTTAAACCAGGGTCTAGTGTGCATCAAATCTCACCCAGTGTAAATAAAGAAATACCCGCCATGAACTATTCTCTAACCACAAAGGCAGCATTAATAGGCAATATAAGTAAAACACAAAGATGCTCGTGTATATATAAATACAAAAAAAAACAATATCCTAGAAAGCCAAAAAGAGGGTACTCAATGACTTGGCAGAAGCCAGAGAAACAAGAGAATAAACCATTGAGGGCACGACAAGACAAGATTGCAGACAAACATCAAACGTCACCGTCATTTTGGGTTTTAGGTAGACGTCATCATAGGGTACACAGCCTGTCCGGTCATCGCAAAATTAAATAGGAAAGCATAGTGGCGAACTGTAAACCTTTTAACAAGTTTAACAAATATAGTATGAAAGTGAGCATGGCCAGGGATCTTACGAAGAATTTTGTAAATCACGTCACCATAGAAGTCAGATTGTGATACTCCTTGTCGCAGAAGAGTTCTTAAATTAATTTTATATTTGGAAAGAAGATCAGGGTTTTAAAATTTTGCAAAGGTTTTACGAAGTTTATGGTAACGGTAACCCTGATGGAGTAGCTTTTTAGTTATACAAAGATTAAGAATATTAAAGTCCTCAACTCGAGTACAAGCTCTAGAAAGACGAATAAGTTGAAACACATAGATCCCTTAAGAAGTTGCTCGGGGAACATCCCCATCTAAATGGGGATAATTAACAATATCAAAATTAAAATCATCTCTCTTGTCGTATATTTTGCTAATCATTTCACCGTTTTCAATAGAGAGATGTAAATCAAGAAAAGAAGCGTTAGTACCAGAAATATTAGCTTTGTTAAGTTGAAGTTCTTTAGGGTATATATTATTAACCATAGTAGAAAAGAAAGGTGGTCAATGTTTAATATGTCATCCAGATACCGAGAGGTGTCATTAAATGCTTAGTTAGTTAGGATTGACGCATAAGATGGTTCGTTTTCAGTCCGAATTAAACAATACTTTTAGAGCTCGTTATGGATTTTACACTAAAGGGGCACATGGCAATTATTTATGAAGCGTAAAAAATACCGTCTCGATTTATTAATCCAGTATTATTTTAGCTTTAATATGCTTGCATATAATTAAATGAAAAATAAAGTTTTCATGTTTTCTTCTTATTCTACCGTAGGTTTAAATATATTATTGGTGCAATATAATCAACAGTTAGTAACGCAAAAAAACATTTGCTGTATACTATTCTTATAATTAATATCAATAAATGAAGAAATGCAAGTTATATACATGTATATAAATTAAACGGGAGATTTTACGAAATCCAGATTGCCTTGTGTCCCTTTAATATGTTTCTTAGTGCGTTTAAATTAATCAGTGTAAGAAACTTGACAGACAGGAAGGATCTTGAAGGAATGTCTTAATGCCTAACTTGCAAAGACGTCACCCAATATTGCCTGATAGTTAAGGCATCATTCCCTCACATCAACCATCTTATCACTAATATATCAAGGATCGCAAGCCCGTAACATTTCATCCACCGTCTTTAATATCAACGCCAGCGTCCTGTTCATAGTATTTCATGTATTATACGCCCATCCCTAATATCGCAGCCATCACCTGCCACATCCCTAATATCGCAGCCATCAGCGACCTATGCCTAGTATTTCAGCTAACACACGCCCATCCTAAATATAGCAGCCATCACCCACCCCATCACTAATATCCCAGCCATCAGCGTCCTATTCATATTATTTTATCTATCACACGCCCATCTCTAATATCCCAACCATTAGCGTCTTATGCATTGTATTTCATCTATCACACGCCCATCCCTAATATCGCAACCATTAGCGTCCTATTCATAATATTTCATGTATCACACGCCCATCCCAAATATCATAGCCATTAGCGTCCTAATCATTGTATGTCATCTATCACACGCCCATCCCAAATATCATAGCCACTAGCGCCCTATTCATAGTATTTCATGTATCACACGCCCATCCCAAATATCATAGCCATTAGCGTCCTATTCATAGTATGTCATGTATCACACGCCCATCCCAAATATCATAGTCATTAGCGTCCTATTCATAATATTTCATGTATCACACGCCCATCCCAAATATCATAGCCATTAGCGTCCTAATCATTGTATGTCATCTATCACACGCCCATCCGAAATATCATAGCCATTAGCGCCCTATTCATAGTATTTCATGTATCACACGCCCATTCCAAATATCATAGTCATTAGCGTCCTATTCATTGTATTTCATGTATCACACGCCCATCCCAAATATCATAGCCATTAGCGTCCTATTCATTGTATTTCATGTATCACACGCCCATCCCAAATGTCATAGCCATTAGCGTCCTATTCATAGTATTTCATGTATCACACGCCCATCCCAAATGTCATAGCCATTAGCGTCCTATTCATAGTATTTCATGTATCACACGCCCATCCCAAATATCATAGCCATTAGCGTCCTATTCATATTATTTCATGTATCACACGCCCATCCCAAATATCATAGCCATTAGCGTCATATTCATTATATTTCATGTATCACACGCCCATCCCAAATATCATAGCCATTAGCGTCCTATTCATAGTATTTCATGTATCACACGCCCATCCCAAATATCATAGTCATTAGCGTCCTATTCATTGTATTTCATGTATCACACGCCCATCCCAAATATCATAGCCATTAGCGTCCTATTCATAGTATTACATATATCACACGCCCATCCCAAATATCATAGCCATTAGCGTCCTATTCATTGTATTTCATGTATCACACGCCCATCCCAAATATCATAGTCATTAGCGTCCTATTCATTGTATTTCATGTATCACAGCCCATCCCAAATATCATAGCCATTAGCGTCCTATTCATAGTATTACATGTATCACACGCCCATCCCAAATATCATAGCCATTAACGTCCTATTCATTATATTTCATGTATCACACACCCATCCCAAATAGCATAGCCATTAGCGTCCTATTCATTGTATTTCATGTATCACACGCCCATCCCAAATATCATAGCCATTAGCGTCCTATTCATAGTATTTCATGTATCACACACCCATCCCAAATATCATAGCCATTAGCGTCCTATTCATAGTAGTGCATGTATCACACGCCCATCCCAAATATCATAGCCATTAGCGTCCTATTCATTGTATTTCATGTATCACACGCCCATCCCAAATATCATAGCCATTAGCGTCCTATTCATAGTATTTCATGTATCACACACCCATCCCAAATATCATAGCCATTAGCGTCCTATTCATAGTATTGCATGTATCACACGCCCATCCCAAATATCATAGCCATTAGCGTCCTATTCATTGTATTTCATGTAGCACACGCCCATCCCAAATATCATAGTCATTAGCGTCCTATTCATAGTATTTCATGTATCACACGCCCATCCCAAATATCATAGCCATTAGCGTCCTATTCATTGTATTTCATGTATCACACGCCCATCCCAAATATCATGGTCATTAGCGTCCTATTCATTATATTTCATGTATCACACGCCCATCCCAAATATCATAGCCATTAGCGTCCTATTCATAGTATTTCATGTATCACACGCCCATCCCAAATATCATAGCCATTAGCGTCCTATTCATTGTATTTCATGTATCACACGCCCATCCCAAATATCATAGCCATTATCGTCCTATTCATAGTATTTCATGTATCACACGCCCATCCCAAATATCATAGCCATTAGCGTCCTATTCATAGTATTTCATGTATCACACACCCATCCCAAATATCATAGTCATTAGCGTCCTATTCATAGTATTTCATGTATCACACGCCCATCCCAAATATCATAGCCATTAGCGTCCTATTCATAGTATTTCATGTATCACACGCCCATCCCAAATATCATAGCCATTAGCGTCCTATTCATAGTATTTCATGTATCACACACCCATCCTTAATACCGCAGCCCTCATAAGACCTATTCCTAATAACCCAATCATCACACCCCTATCCCTAATAGCTCTGTATAACAAAATAAAACATAACAATACGAAATATATTTGCTGATAAATTTGTGTGTGGTGATAAGATAGCCCACGATATGCTATGCTTTGTACTCCAGAATATCCATTCTGTATCGTTTCACAAATATAACAGGAAACGGAACAGAACATTTTAACACGTAATACACAACCAATCTAATGGCTACGTCTGGCATTATTATGGCATTTTACTGGAAGAAATTGTTTTGTTTTTGTCAAATTGCCCATTATAAAACAAAAGAATGGCACCATGATAATAATAGGTAAATACTGTTATATAACATTAATATAAAATAAGTAGACTGGCTGGCATGTCATTCTCGGGAAATAGTATGCCATTTTCACATTCATGAGAGGGTGATTGTAAGAATATTTATCATATACATCCCTATAAATATGTTGTTTTTGAATATACGATACGACATAGACCTAGCCGGTCATATCAATCAGGATATCGTTGCCGAGCAATACAACTTTATCACACGCGTGAAATATAGGTGAAAAAAATGTCATATCAATAAAATAACCGAATGTTCATCTCGATCCTTTTACCGGAGTGATACGGAAATAACCGATTAGTTACGATTCTATACGATTTGTCACGTCTGCGTTTCATTAGTTATTGGCTATAGAATCATTATCTGTGGATGAAATAACCACTGATAAATTCATTTTCAATAAGGTTTCGGAAAAAATAAATGTTTTGTACCTCTTACGCGACAGACATGAGCACATCAGAATGGACTAGATCTATTAAAAAAATATTTTCTTTTTCTCCTGGAAAACAGCGTTCTAGCTAGAGCTCTCGGGCTGATATGGGGTCTTAGGGCTGATATAGGGTGTGATATGAAAATACCCATGTATTATTTTCTATTCACTGAGGATATTATTATCGCCCAATGTAAAGCCGGGGGTGATAGTCAATATCCGAAGGGTGAACATTCTTACTATCACCATGTCATGAATATGATATTTATTTTATTATATCGAAATCCCTTAGGCCAAAATAAGGTTTACTTTCAGTAGAGATTTCACTTTTTTTATCATGTTTCTGTGGAAGTTATATCAATGGATTGGAAATTACTTAATTAAGAAAATGAGTGGAGTTTATTGAAATCGGTAAAGTACTTTTGAAATTAAGATGAGTTGAAAATATCAATTTCACCATACTGAGCCGATGACGTAGCCGAAACAGTATGCAAAGCAACGCGCGCCAGAGCTTCGCATGCGATATAATTTTTATATCACCCTGCGATTTAATATCAACTTGCAATATCACCCTGGCGTAGGATAATAAGAAATTACACAGTGTTGTCTATGGGGATTTAGCATGGGCGTTTTATGTGAAGTATAATAATATAAATTGCAAGATATTGTATACAATGTGTTGGAAATTGGGTAAAGAAAAATAATGAAATGGAAAAAAACACGAAATCTAATAGTATCGCAAACTAAACACAACGTCATGACTGCTGCTTATGATATAATGTGTTTGGTGCAACAAATCATATCAGTACGTGCTTTGTAAAAATAAGGTCATTATGTTCATTGCATGTGATTGTATGCATTGGGGTTAACGTCGCTTTTTGGAGGTCTTTGATGTGACCCTGCCGGAATCGAACCCACGACCCCAAGCATTTGAAGGGATTTTTTCATTGCAAAGACGGTTTTCGTTTAAGCTGACAAAGATACAATGTGCAGCAATTCATGCTTATAGGATTACATTTGTTTTGTTGGAGTGTATGCATGTGTAACTTTGCCAAATTACATGCAAAATGCAAAATGCAAAAGGATGGTATGATTGTAATGTATTTACTAATATGCTTGTGGCTCTTGGTTTTTGTAGTTGTTGTTGTTGTTGTGCAAACTAATCATCATGTAAATAGTGACCAATTTACGTTCCAAATCGCTACAGCATCAAATACAACTAAAAATAATTATAACTAAGCCACTTACAGTATACCTTCATCAAACGAACGAAGATTTATTTGTAGCACATCTATGTACATCACATGCATTAAAGTAAAACACTTAAACTTTCGAGTTTAGTACAAGCAATGATTTTAAGCAATGGTTCAAGCAATTCCTGAAGACATACCTCAAGACTGCATTTAAGCTAACAATTTTGCTCAAACTATAATGTCGGAATATAAAAAAAGTGTATGAAACTGATATTCGGAAATATACGTCAAACTACACATGCATCAATATTGCCTGTCAAATTCGGGAATATGCAGTGCCTTTTAAACAATCCATAATTTTATTTATAATTCATGTTAGTGACGTTGATTTTGTCTATGCTGAATATAGTGTATCAAATATATGCGTATATTCATTGGGAGCCGTTTACAATACTGCAATTATCAACGTTTGTGTGCTGCATAATGCTTTAGGATATCGGAAAGTTACATTGCTATTGGCACTCCTAAGTCTGATAATCGTCAGTAAAGAACCAGGCAAGTAATGGTATAGTCTGATAATCGTCAGTAAGGAACCAGGCAAGTAATGGTATAGTCTGATAATCGTCAGTAAGGAACCAGGCAAGTAATGGTATAGTCTGATAATCGTCAGTAAGGAACCAGGCAAGTAATGGTATAGTCTGATAATCGTCCATATGGATTCAGACAAGTAATGGTATAGTCTGATAATCGTCAGTAAGGAACCAGGCAAGTAATGGTATAGTCTGATAATCGTCAGTATGGAACCAGGCAAGTAATGGTATAGTCTGATAATCGTCAGTAAGGAACCAGGCAAGTAATGGTATAGTCTGATAATCGTCCATATGGATTCAGACAAGTAATGGTATAGTCTGATAATCGTCAGTATGGAACCAGGCAAGTAATGGTATAGTCTGATAATCGTCAGTAAGGAACCAGGCAAGTAATGGTATAGTCTGATAATCGTCAGTAAGGAACCAGGCAAGTAATGGTATAGTCTGATAATCGTCAGTAAGGAACCAGACAAGTAATGGTATAGTCTGATAATCGTCCATATGGATTCAGACAAGTAATGGTATACTAGCACTTTTCTCCCAGCGTCAAATGACAACACGTCGAACAGTTTGGGATAGGTGGGATGCATAATTTTGTCTATTTACTTTAAACTCGTGGTGTGTTTTATATAATATTTGACATACATACTAAAAGCAGCGTACTAGTATTTAATGTTATATGCATAAATAGCAATAAGTTTTAAGCTGCACTAGTCAGATAGCGATATTGGTAAATAAAAGCTGCACTAGTCAACTTGCAGATAGCGATATTATTAAGTTACCAACAGACAGATAACGACATTGCTAAAATAAAGCTGCATTTTCCAACAGGCAGGTAGCGATATTGGTAAACCAAAGCTGCAGTTACCAACAGGCAGATAGCGATATTTGTAAACTAGAGCTGCAGTTACCAACAGGCAGAAAGCAATATTGGTAAAGATGTAGTATAACACATAGACGATCATGTATATATGTATAACACATAGACGATCATGTATATATGTATAACACATAGACGATCATGTATATATGTATAACACAGAGACGATCATGTATATATGTATAACACATAGACGATCATGTATATATGTATAACACAGAGACGATCATGTATATATGTACGATCATGTATATATGTAAAACACATAGACGATCATGTATATATGTATAACACATAGACGATCATGTATATATGTATAACACATAGACGATCATGTATATATGTATAACACAGAGACGATCATGTATATATGTATAACACATAGACGATCATGTATATATGTATAACACAGAGATGATCATGTATATATGAAAATCAAAACAAAAGCGTAGGAAGCTTCAAAGCAAGTAGTCAACTTGACAACCTTGACATTTACACGTGACCCCAAGTTTGATGCCTGACTAACAGTCTATTGATCATTACGTGTCCTGCCTTAGTTCCATTAAGTGATGGGGAAGTTTATATTAGCAGGATTTTATAACGGATATATCGACAATAAAACACGCTTAAAAACATGTTTTTACTGAAAAAATGCAATAACCTGTTTAAATTACCTATAAAAAGTTTTAATTTTACAATATGCAAACTTTCTAATTTATACCCCAGCCAACCCCGTTTTCGCTTTTTGGAGAAGGGGTTGGGTGGGGTATGAAAGTTAATACTCGGAGCACGTAATGTGATGCATACACACATGTAGTTCTATCTGAAAGCAGTTAAGGAGTTATCATGTCCACAAACTCAAATTATTTTATTTAAACAGTATCAAGGGCAGGTCTTGTAGTTATTTTGCTCGTTTTCGAATTTGTACGAAATATGATTGAAACAAATATAGCAATAATTTATATGTATATATAATCTGTCTGTGAAAGGTATTCACATGCTGAAATTCGCTTATAATCACGGGAAATAACTCCTTAACACATACATCGATTCATTGTCAAACTGAGATATTACTGAAACAAAAATTCAAATCAAATTTGGTGAAAATCGGAAACCGTTTGCTAAAATGTTTTGTAAAAATGTTCTCTAGCGTTCAAGAACACCCGTCAATTATGTTCGTTGTCATACTCGTATGAGATGTTATTGAAACAAACTATCAAATCAGATGTAGCGAACATCGGAACATATGCACTAAAGTTAACAGGTTCACAGGCAGAACTTCTTTTTTTCAATAATCAACACTCTATAACAGCTCATTGTAAAACGTGTTCAATGTCATATAGAGGGTAAGTTTGTTGGCGAAAATCGTTTTTTAAAATTACCGCGTTCATAATACCGAAAAATGAGATCATTTGGAAGTAACAAACACAACCAAGATAACCAAGATAATAAAGTAGCAGACTCGGTTTTCTGAGCCTGTTTATGACAAGTTATGTAAGTAGCAACAAATCGTAGCACGGGGAGACGTTTAACAGACGCCACACTGCACTAAACGAACGCTAGTGAGAATGTTAATAAATATTGAAGAGGGAGATAGTGTGACTGTTAATAGTTAATGAATATTGAATTGGGAGAGTCTAGGAAACAGCAACAAAACAAGATAATAAAGTGGTAGACTCGATTTAATGAATCTATGCATCAGAGGTAATGACAGAAGTTGAAATAGTTCTTTTCACTGATAATCAAGGATAAATTACTCTAAAACTTAAAAATTGCTCATTGTCGATCTTGATAGACAGATTAAATACCACGGATTCTGTTCCGTGCAAAACAATTTAACCCTTAACCCGCTAAGCACGACTATAATAGCCTTTGCGTCCATTGTAAACCCAGATCAGCCACTTTCCCCAAAGCACCCCTTTGTCACATAAATGGAATGATCTTAATTCAAAGAAAGAACAGCCATGATAAATATGAAGCGGGTTAATGGTTAAATGTGAGAGCGCTGCTTCATTCCTGCCTTATCAATATAAAGTCATATTGCGACAGCTGGCATTTCTAGTTTATATTCCATATTTCCGTCATATATATTAGTCTGAAATTGGTAATGAATACGGAACTGGAGACATTATTGCATAATAAAGACATTATACGCAATACTGCAATGAAGGTAAAACTCTTATGATTTTTCTGCAATGTATTAAAGTGACACGTGACAATCTTGAAGTTTGTATCAAGCATTACAATTAGCATCTCACTTTAATAATCCAGTATCACCTTGGCTTTAATAATCCAGTATCACCTTGGCTTTAATAATCCAGTATCACCTTGGCTTTAATAATCCAGTATCACCTAGTATCACCTTGGCTTTAATAATCCAGTATCACCTTGGCTTTAATAATCCAGTATCACCTTGGCTTTAATAATCCAGTAGCACCTTGGCTTTAATAATCCAGTATCACCTTGGCTTTATAATCCAGTAGCACCTTGGCTTTATAATCCAGTAGCACCTTGGCTTTAATAATCCAGTATCACCTTGGCTTTAATAATCCAGTATCACCTTGGCTTTATAATCCAGTAGCACCTTGGCTTTATAATCCAGTAGCACCTTGGCTTTAATAATCCAGTATCACCTTGGCTTTATAATCCAGTAGCACCTTGGCTTTAATAATCCAGTAGCACCTTGGCTTTATAATCCAGTATCACCTTGGCTTTAATAATCCAGTAGCACCTTGGCTTTAATAATCCAGTATCACCTTGGCTTTATAATCCAGTAGCACCTTGGCTTTAATAATCCAGTATCACCTTGGCTTTATAATCCAGTAGCACCTTGGCTTTATAATCCAGTAGCACCTTGGCTTTATAATCCAGTAGCACCTTGGCTTTATAATCCAGTATCACCTTGGCTTTAATAATCCAGTAGCACCTTGGCTTTAATAATCCAGTATCACCTTGGCTTTATAATCCAGTAGCACCTTGGCTTTATAATCCAGTAGCACCTTGGCTTTAATAATCCAGTATCACCTTGGCTTTATAATCCAGTAGCACCTTGGCTTTAATAATCCAGTAGCACCTTGGCTTTATAATCCAGTAGCACCTTGGCTTTATAATCCAGTAGCACCTTGGCTTTAATAATCCAGTATCACCTTGGCTTTAATAATCCAGTAGCACCTTGGCTTTATAATCCAGTAGCACCTTGGCTTTAATAATCCAGTATCACCTTGGCTTTAATAATCCAGTATCACCTTGGCTTTATAATCCAGTAGCACCTTGGCTTTAATAATCCAGTAGCACCTTGGCTTTATAATCCAGTATCACCTTGGCTTTAATAATCCAGTAGCACCTTGGCTTTAATAATCCAGTATCACCTTGGCTTTATAATCCAGTAGCACCTTGGCTTTAATAATCCAGTATCACCTTGGCTTTATAATCCAGTAGCACCTTGGCTTTATAATCCAGTAGCACCTTGGCTTTATAATCCAGTATCACCTTGGCTTTAATAATCCAGTAGCACCTTGGCTTTAATAATCCAGTATCACCTTGGCTTTATAATCCAGTAGCACCTTGGCTTTATAATCCAGTAGCACCTTGGCTTTAATAATCCAGTATCACCTTGGCTTTATAATCCAGTAGCACCTTGGCTTTAATAATCCAGTAGCACCTTGGCTTTATAATCCAGTAGCACCTTGGCTTTATAATCCAGTAGCACCTTGGCTTTGATAATCCAGTATCACCTTGGCTTTAATAATCCAGTATCACCTTGGCTTTATAATCCAGTAGCACCTTGGCTTTATAATCCAGTAGCACCTTGGCTTCAATAATCCAGTATCACCTTGGCTTTATAATCCAGTAGCACCTTGGCTTTAATAATCCAGTATCACCTTGACTTTATAATCCAGTAGCACCTTGGCTTTAATAATCCAGTATCACCTTGGCTTTATAATCCAGTAGCACCTTGGCTTTAATAATCCAGTATCACCTTGGCTTTATAATCCAGTAGCACCTTGGCTTTAATAATCCAGTATCACCTTGGCTTTATAATCCAGTAGCACCTTGGCTTTAATAATCCAGTATCACCTTGGCTTTATAATCCAGTAGCACCTTGGCTTTAATAATCCAGTATCACCTTGGCTTTAATAATCCAGTAGCACCTTGGCTTTAATAATCCAGTATCACCTTGGCTTTAATAATCCAGTATCACCTTGGCTTTAATAATCCAGTATCACCTTGGCTTTAATAATCCAGTATCACCTTGGCTTTAATAATCCAGTAGCACCTTGGCTTTATAATCCAGTAGCACCTTGGCCTTAGACCTGTTTGCGTTTATTTAAAGTTCTCCGGACATATTTTGTTTCATGAACATGTTTATGTTTATTTAAATCGAAATCAATACGCAACAATAAATATTTACAATTCCCACATTGCAATATCTGTGAAAAGCGAGAATACGATTTTATTGGATGACGTAGACAACTTTGAACAGGTAAATTAATCCAAAGGTAAATGTATTTATTAATTATCTGGCAATAGTTGTGCAGCTATACATTTAATATTTGCCTCATTTCCCCGTGCAGTCACGCAGTGGTAAAAGTAGTATCTACGTCATGCAAATAATACGTACTATAACATACAACTTAGCAGCGGTTTTAAAGATTCAATGTTTCATTAAAATAGTTGCTTTAGATTCAAGATTCAAGATTCTTTATTAAGTAAAGTAAACATTACAATGTTTCTTGTTACGTGATGCAATGAATAATATTATATACAACAGTCAGTCATGATAAGTATGTGCATAGACATAAAGGCAATGAGCAAAACATGATTTATACGGAAAAGATATATACAAACATATATTTAACGTGAGGTTGTACTAAGTACATTGACAAAAATAGAACAATGCTTGATATACAAATTTACAAAGTTTTGAGATAACAGAAAAACTAACAGACTGCATTAGCTCAATAAATTTAAAAACTCTTGGTCTAACAAAGTAACGTGATTTAATATACTGTTTTCGAATGTCAGTGTATGCTAGACATATACAAATAAAGTGGTATTCGTCTTCTAGATCACCAGAATTACAAATTAAACAGTAGCGTTGATCATGGTCGATTCTGTTAACACTACAACAACCTGTTTCAATCCACAGTTGATGCGATGACGACAGTCTTAGCATAGTAAGTGCAATACATAATCTCTGTGGTATTTTATCTAGATAATACTCATAACTGAAAGTGGTCTCAAATAATATGTATGTACACATACAAACATACAAACATCGACTGTTATTTACACTAGTATACCATGATTGAACAAATTGGTCGATTATTCTTGGCTTGAACAAAAGATGAAAAGGAAGTAAATTAACCCCATCTGGGTTGTTCCATACATCAGACAAACCGGTATCATTTAACAATGTTTTGACACGAGAAACCTCATTAGTTTTATCTCCATGACAGTCGAATGTGAATGACTTGTACGAATGTTGTAAAATGATATTGTCAGATCTAAACAAAATTGCACCAATACTTAACAATACGGACATATCTATTAACATACATAGGATATCTACATATCTCACCATATAGTAGCATTACAAGTAGATTGTTTGACAGGCAACATAGATTTAAGGAACTTCAGGTGAATTCTTTCAATTCAATTTCTTTACTTTTACTAAATCCCCATATTTCACAAGCATACTTTAGGAGAGAGCTAACGAAGGAGTCAAATAGCTGACATATTGTACTAGATTTCAGTGAATAGTTACGTTTATTAACAAGTAAAGTATTTAGTGCTTTTAAATCTTTACCAGCTAATGTTTCTTGGTTTAAATTATAATTACCTGTATAATTAAAGACGGTACCAAGATAACTGAAAATGTCTACCGTTTCCATTGGTGTATTATCGTATGTCCATTTTTCGTCATTTTTGATTGGACCTCGTTTTGTAAAAGCAACACTTTTACTTTTATCTGGATTTACTTGTAGTCCCCAATTACTACAATAAGAAAGTAGAAAATCTTACCTTTTTTGGAGGTCATTGGGTGATTTACCTACTATCACCATGTCATCGGCAAAAACATAAGAATAAAAGAAATATCATCAAGATTTATACCAGAATTAACATCATTCATTAAAAATAGTTATATATCTTCTAGAAATAGTGAAAATAATATCGGAGACATTACCTCCCCTTGTTTTAAGCCAACAGAGCACTCAAATATGTTTTACAGTCTCTCACGCGGGCTTTAACTTTAGAATACATATCACAAATTACTCGTAGAGTTTTACCCTTTAAACCTAAGTTATACAGTTTATACCAGAGCCAGTTGCGATAAATACTATCAAATGCCTTTTAAAAATCTATGAACCTGCACATAATCCCCGTGAGGGGGTGCTGCAGTATCAATAGATAGAAGGCACACGCTAGGCGACCATTTTCATTAAGGATTTTACTAACAATGGCATTAAGCTCAAATATAGCATCAGTAGTAGAGCGATGTTTTCTAAAACCAAACTGAGCATCTCTAATAGTATTATTTCATTCGGCCCAGTCCGACACCCTTTTATTTAAAATACCAGTAAATACTTTTGAGAAACAGCTAACAATGGTAATACCTCTATAATTGTTAACGTTACTAAGGTCATTTTTCTTGAATAGCGGGACTAAAATACCTCCCATCCATTGCTCTGGGAATAGTCCTGTATTTAAAATACCATTAAAAATATCTGCAAGATATGACAATAGAATATCTGATGCTTCTATAAAATATTCGTTGAGCTGTTGATCACCTGCAAATGATTTGTTGTTGTTTTCAAATTGTGTATAATAAATTCTATTTCACGGACAGTTATTGGTGCATCTAGCTCATCAACAATACAATCATTGTCGTCAAAATCGTGAGTATTACAGAAAGCCTCCACACCTGCATTGACAACATCAGGAAGATTCATATTTAAAGTAGAAAAATAATTTAAAAAACTCATGCGTACTTATATGAGTTATATCACATTGCGAAGATTTCTTTTTCTTTGAAAAAATGCTTCCAGAAATCTCTAGGTTTGCAATGACGCAGGCGTTCAATATTGTTCATTGTTATTACGTTCATAACGACGTTTCTTTTTTTAACACTATTTTTTATAAATATTTGTTTTCACTACATATTTCTACCCTATTAGCATCGCTTTTATGCATATTAAATGTATTCATAGCTTTTACATATGTATGTTTGTCGTTAATACATTCAGTATCAAACCATTCGGCTTTATTACATAAAGCACCTTTAACACGTGGTTTATTATATACGATCTCATGTTTGCAAAATAATGGCTCAGCAACGCTTTTAATAACATTTGTAAAATTTTCAATACACAACTATACTTCATATTTGCTATTAAAATTGGTATTATTTATAATAGTGTTAAGCGCAGGTAGTTGCGCAATAAGACCACGCCTGAAATCATCACGCAGGTCATTCTCCCATCGTATTCGTATTCGTTCAATTTCGCGAAGTGTATTACTTGGAATATCAAATGAAATAGGAGCGTGGTCCGAACATGCATTAAATGGTTCGACTTTAAAATTGTGTATTATATTAAAATCATGCTCCCGCAGTAACAGATAATCAATAACGCTTGAACCGTTAGTACATGCATAAGTACAGCAGCCTGAATTAAAGAAATTACCTAGCCGTCCGTTTGCAAGCCGTATGCAATTGGACTTACATAGATCTAGGAGTTTAATCCCGTGGTTAGTGTGTACCGAGTCCATAGATATCCGGTCGATTGGAACGTCTGAACAGTATATATCGCTGTCAATAAAATCAACGAATCGATCACACACGATATAAACTTTGTTGTCCCCATTACCGACCCTGGCGTTCCAATCGCACGGTAACAATATTATATAACGTGATTTGTACATAATTATAATATGAACAAGGCAAAGCCTCAAGACGGGCGAAGCTAACTATTTTAAAATAGATCTAAACGATGTAATGCAGGGTTAGCATAATACTGTATTTTTAATGCACATTGAGCTGAACGAAAAAGAAAGAAAGAACAATTATTCGGCCTGCAATTGCATATTTAGTATACTAGTGCAACATGACAAATATATTTTTCACACAGGAAGTTATGTAATAAATAAATATACAGATTTCAAGTCTCTGGATCTCAAATTTAACTGAATGAAATTACGCAACTTGCCATCATGTGTATCTAGGTCCAGGCTGTCTTTGTTCCAGAATTGTGACATTGTGTATGATGTTTCATATCTGACTTTGTTATGAAGAATGTTTTGCTAATGAAAAGGTTAGTGACTATCATGTCACCCACCTTGCAATATTAATTTATTTTAAATTTCTTTATATTTTTAATATTAATAATAAATAAAAGGTAATTATCGACTGCAATGTCATCCACCTCCAAATATGTTATGTAATAGTGATATTGAATCAATAATGTTCTCACCCCACGATAAAATGAATTTAAGTTAGTACCTAAAGTCCTTAAATTCACTAGGTAATCAGCATCTGCATTTGAAACGCTTGACAGAGTTATGCAGGATAAGGTTAAGGATATATCATGGGAGCAGTGCATTACATATTCATCTGACAATGCATCTGTAATGAAAGGGAAGCACAACAGTGTTCAGAGAAGAATTAAGGACAGCAAGCAAGCGGAACATGTTCAAACCTCTTACATAGAATGCTTTCAGTGGAAGCCTATTCAGAAATTACTACAACATTACGAGCAATGCCCTGAAAGCTTGTCAGGAGGAAAAGTAAATGGAGAAAAAAAGACATGTCATAAAAACTGACCACAATTAGTCAAAGTAGCAAAGAATATAGGATATATGATCCTAGTTAATGTTATTACCACGAGTACAAGCCAACACTGTTAGATGTTACTGGAATGACTCCGGACACCCCTGCGTGTCGGGCAACTTTGTGGCCTTTAAATAATTGTGGCCCGCTTTTGAAGCCAGACCCTGAGAGAAAAATAAATATTGTTGTTGATACATTATTTTGTAAAACATTCACGTTTAAACACTATTTACCTTTACCTTATATTATATATTAGTAGACATCGAGTTCTTCAACTTGAAACCAATATTCATGAGTTAATTACACTATTCCTTTCTTTCGAAATGGAATACATAAATAAATCATTAAACCATCAGAAACATCAACACATTCATGAATCACATTTGCCATCCCTTTTCAACCGCAAAATAAACGGGAATCTACCGGGGAATAGTATCACCCGAAGTTTGACGTCATCACTTTATGCGTTTGTGACCACGTGATGATATTTTGATCACGTGACCCCCATGCGATCAAATTGTACTTTATTTCGATAAATACTCTCTTTTTTTACAGGAAGTATTTATAAAATGTTATATTTCTGTAATTAAACGTTTCACTTACGCTTAAAATTCAATATAAAGACCGAAAACAAAAAATAGAAAAAAATAAACGTACGAAATTGACTGGTATTCCACGTTGTCTGCCTAAAACTTTGCCCTACATTTGACGTCTGCTGTCCAGCCTACGGATTGAAAATGGCGGCGCGAAACATGACGAAAAATAAATATCGCATAGTATGTGGGAAAACAAGTAAGTTTTCATACTCGCGTTACTGCAAGAGGGCTTCGCCGGCCGTATAAATATGCAACAAATCAAATAAATCATCAGACTGATCAGTTTTAGAATGGTAAGCAGGTGAATTTTCAGGCCATATATAAACGTCTGCTACAAATATATCATCTCTTATATTAAAAAATATTTTATCGAACCTCAAGCGTCAAAATGGTTTTGTACAATATTTATACCCTTGGAAATGCTATTTTTAATGTATAAAGTTATACCACCGCTACAACGTTTAGACCGGCGATTTTGCAATGTTCTGTACAAATTATAACATTTATAACCATCAATGTCAAATTGTGAGTTTTTACTACTCCATGATTCGTAGAGAAATATGATATCATAATTAGAGAGTTTATTAGCAAAATGCATGTCTTCTAATTTGGACCCATTAACGTTCCATGAGAGAACAGAAAGTCCACCCTCATCGCGTCGTTAATCTCGACCAGCATGAACTTGTGTGCCGTCACAGACCGGAACACCGTCTATGTATACGGTGTCGTAGGCTAACCACGCCTTCTTGTTCTGCTTATATGTTTCTCTCCGGGACTATCAAGAAATGTTCATATGATATTTAAGAGTTAAATTTGTTAATTGATAATAATACAAGAAGGGTGGCCATTCATCTTTAAATACAGTTTTGAGTGTTCAACTTTTCTTCGTTACCTACCATAGGTTTGGATATTTTAGTAGTAAAATATAATCAACGGTTAGTCTATGCAACAGAAGTGTTTATACTATTCTTGTAATAAATATTAATGACTGAACAAATGCATTTTATGTAGACAAATTAACGGGACGCAGCGAGTTTTGCAAACATCAAGATTGCCGTGTGTTCCTTTAAACGAACGGTTCACAAAATGATAAATTCAGCACTTGTTTCAATGTTTACAGAGAAAGTTGTGTTGTTGTTTACTATAAACCTATAAAAGAGCGTGAGTATTTATTTAGAAAATTTACATAATTAGTTTATTTTTTGCGACAGCTATAACTAAAACGCATAACACATACTTATTTAACAAAACATTCGTTTAGGAAATGCTCTATCACTCTATCATGCAAAACTGTAACTGCGTTTCCTGGCAGGTGAACTATATCTTGATGGGAAATAAATCAATAGGTCTATGTGTTTAATTAACTGCAAAAATAGAAATAAAGTAAACGCAATTTCCAACAGTTGTAAAAACATAAAAAAACATCAAAATAAATAGTAATTACAAACCGAACGAATATGTTAGGTAAACAGGTCATACGTTTGTTCTAACATGAATTATTTTCTGTTATACCAGGCTAATTGGGAATAAACATTATGTAGGATTTTTATCTTGGAACTTCAATAAATAGTATCTATTAACTTGCATAAACACGTCAGCTGAATAGCGGTATTCATATTTCAAATCGCCGCTAATTCCGCAGAAATAACCGTTAGGTAAATACCCTGTAGCATTACAGTTCTGTTCTAACAAGGTGGATCTTATCTTAAAGGGTTGGCCTCATGAAACGTTACATTTAGATACTGAATACTTCTTTGTTTTTAATAGCACATATCGATATTGACGTCACACAGTAAGACAATTTAAAATTTCACGTAAATATCGTGCCATAGAACAACAGAAGCACAATTTAAATTCAATAGATTCCCAATCCGTTTTCGGACAAAAGATTACATATTTGTTAGAATGAAATCTATTATTAGCAATTTTAAGCAATCTTCATCCGTGCTATTGGTTTGTGCTGCATGGCGATGCAATAATTATCGCATACTTGTAAATTAATTGCTACATGTTGACTCTATAGATATGTTTTATATAACTAAATGTTGATATGGGTGTTAATGTTGTAAACATGTAAATAAATACTGATAATGAACATCCTTTGGAAGGGAAAAATACCACCAAAAGAATAAAGTAGCCGATGGCAATTCAAAGCCACCTATATTGGACTCTGTGATCATCTTTAATATTTGATCGAGGACCAGTCAAAATAACACTACTGATGCGTAAGCACGTGGAGACTTGCAAAACGCAAAACGGGTTCTCCGCAGAAAACCAAGCCGTAGCATTAGTAGTAGCAGCAGCATGGATTAAATGTGTATTGAGAAAAAAGTTTCAGTTCAATGCAAAACTAAATTTTTATTATTCTTAAACATTGTTTCATATGTTTAATTATTGATCATGCCAATTCGGAAAATGGAGGGCCAATACTTTGAATAACGTTACTAACGCGATTGTCTACATTTTTTATCGTGCAAGTAAGTAACAACTCAAGAGTCGTCAATTTGATATCACGATATGGTCACTGTTAGTGCACATTACAATATCGTTATAGTCGTTCTAAACAATCTGAACAAAATCAGACAAGTCTTTGGTTTTGAAAATAGCACTCTTTACTCTTTGGTTCACATAGGCTATCCGTTTGGCTCTATTTACACGTTTGTTTTGACACATAAACGTTTTAATTTAAAACTTCAAAATCATGTTGGCAGCACGTTAAAATACATGCTCTAACTATTTGGGACAAGTAAACCATATTATCAACCCTTTTGTGTTTGTGATGTCTTATTTGGCATTTTATTCATCTTTAAATTTGTTCTTTGTTTCTGTGTGTGTTTGTGGTTGACTGTCGTCTTGAATGCTGCTTTTCCTGTTCGATTTTTATATCTATATTCATGATGCAAGATTAATTTACCACTTGTTGATTCTTATAACGATTACACAATTACCAGAAGTTTTGCTTTTTAATTGTAATTAAATATTTTGTTTCTGTTTCAGGGCCAGTTGCATATAACAGAAAACTCCGACAAAAGAATACCGAATTGTCCAGATTTTGAAAAGCAAAATGGGAAAATATATTGATTCTTTATAATGATCATATTTTCAAACTAAGCAGATATTATTCGTCAACATTTCTTTAATTATTGCGGTTATTTTGCGTGTGCATCATTAGAAGAAACCTGTATGCAGTGTCTATACTAATGTAAAGATAGCATAAAACGTCATCAATTGGTTTATCAGCAAATGATATAACTTTAAGAAAGTTTGTTTATTTCACACTATAGTGAGCTGAAGGGGTTCAGACCATTGGATTTATAATATGCTTAGAACGTGTTAAAGCGGCATTTGCGATATTCATATTGTATTTACTCGAAGGGAAGAAAGTGTCAACAAGCTGCGGCATCAATAATAGAACCATTCGAACTCGGTCTTATCTGAACTAATAAAGTGAATCAATATGTGCATGATGAACATTAACCTAAGATATACGTCCTCCAGTAACCGATGCAATGAATGTTCAACTTGATTTCAAGGAAGTATGCAAGTGTTGACAAGAGAAACTGTAATTGGTTCATTGATTTGTCATTTATAATCAGTATCTGTTCAACAGCAAATGTGTTTATGCGTCATTAAAGGCACATTTGTTTAACATTAAGTAAGGTACAAAGGACAGTGACCATGTGCATATGATACCAGAGTAAACGGAAGTATATTACAGAACGAAGCAACACACGACTTTCAGTTAGCCTTCAGTTTGCCTACAGCAGATTTAATCAAAACGTAGAACAACTGGAAATCAAATTTAAATGCAAATTTTAAGCTTTTTATAAAATCACATTTGAATATTCAATATAAAAAACAGTGGAACGCTTGTTATATGACATAGATAAACGATTCAAAATATCACTTTGCAGAACTCATAAATATATTAGTAATACCAACATCAAGAACAATGACACATTTTACAGACTTTGAGAACATTTCCAGCCCGATGCCTGACACAAATCAGTATATATCTCGTGCCAAACTGCAAATACTTTTGTTTGTGTTTGCTATTCTCCTTATTCCTATGTTTTGTTTGCTGGGATCTATCGGTAATATAATCAGTCTCGTGGTACTGTCTCACCAGCGCATGCGCAACCAGACTAACATTGTTCTCGCTGCACTGTGTATATCGGATACGTTGT
Source organism: Cyrtodaria siliqua (assembly GCA_037043455.1). Taxonomy (NCBI): domain Eukaryota; kingdom Metazoa; phylum Mollusca; class Bivalvia; order Adapedonta; family Hiatellidae; genus Cyrtodaria; species Cyrtodaria siliqua. Next base: position 407,753 of record JAWPHD010000261.1, read on the forward strand.
TTCTGGTGCACAGTCTCATCTACACGGGCTTAAACATCTACAAGAAAATGAATCCAATAGAAGGAGAAGCTGTCCGTGCGCACGTGTATCCCATAGTAGGGGCATATGGGAGTATTGTTACTGCTAGGATAACTTCTTGTTTAACAACTTTGCTATGTGCGGAGAGATTTGTGGCAGTGTTTTTTCCAATGCGTGCCAAAACAATATGCTCCAAAAAGAATACGTGTATAGCTGTAGCTTTCATCTATGTAACAACCATTATTGTGTTTATACCATTTAGTTTAAAATACGAAGCAACGGATGTTGTTTATGGAAATGAAACCAGAACGTACATGAATAAAACAGACTTCTACGAACACAACAAGAAGTTTTACGAAGTATATGGAACAATTTTAAACATTATTTTTCGATTTGCGCCACTGTTGATATTACCTTTCTTGAACATACTAATAATACGAGCCGTTCACATAACGTGGAAATCGCGACGGAGAATGAGTGGAAGCGCAAGTCCTACAAGCCTACGACTTTCTAGCCGTAATGGCAAGCACTGCAGCTCATCTGACCAATACCATATAACCATCATGCTGTTGACCGTGTCATTTATTTTTCTAATTTGTATTCTACCTGGAGCCCTTAATAGCATCGCCACCCATATCTGGCCGGTGTACTCACCACTGGGTGCAGCCCGAAATCTCTATGTTTGCATATCTACAGTGACATTTCTACTTGAGACAATCAATTCATCGGTCAACTTTATCATATACATGGCCTTAAGTCGAAAATTTCGCTTTTTATATAAGGAGATTTTCTGTTGTGGACATGGAAAATATTACAGTAAAATTTCAATCACGTCAGTGAAAGAAAGATTCCGATGGTCATCAAACAAAAGGAATAGCAGAGATCTGGAATTGCGGAAAACAATGAGTGATATTGGACCGCTACGAAATCGTTGTCGTGGTGATAGTAGTAATGACAGGGAGTGGAAATGTGAGGTCCACAGCGAGGGGTTTGGTATTCAAAACGTGGCAATTAAAGAGACTGTTATATTCAATATCAATGATGAGTTCAGTGCAGAGCTTGTGAATGGTTGTAATGCTAAGGGGTTCGGTTCTCATCCAGACAAACACGTTATTAAGACAAATACAGCTCTAAATATAGACCATTCTAATGGGAAGGTGTTTACACGCACAGCAAGTTTAGGATTCCAAATGAACGGCTTGATAGTAAAACCACTGTGCAAACCTAAACCAAACTATATATCATTAAAGCCCATTGGAAAAGCGTTTTATCAATCCAAGAAAGGAAAGGAACAAAAAAACGCTTGTTGACTGCTAGCTCTTTTATATACATGCTAGAGAAATTGTGGATTACATATTACTCGTTATTCTTTTACAAAATGTAAACACTTATTTCATAAAGATTAAGATTTAAATTGTCTTTCATACTAACGGTCAAATGATAAAAACTTAAAATTAAAACAGTTACGTGTAACCTGTGAATCAAGTTCAGTGACATAGATCAGTGCTTTTGTGATGATGAAACAATATACATAAAACATATAACTGAAGAGTGGCAATGATATCGTTGCACATACATTTGATATTAAACCTAAATGAGATTAAAGACCTAAACTTGGCTCTATATAAATTCACATCTGTAATTAAATATTGGACAGCGAAAAAGCATGCAAATAACGGCACATTATTATGAGCGTCATTAAAATACAGCATGACAAAATGAGGCCCGTTTCCAAAGTCTGTTTTATTGGTTTTCGTATTTTAAGGGAAGTGATTTCACCTTTTACATCCCTTCGACACATTCCATTGTTAATAAAGCTGTCTCACAGAAAAACGCCTTAAGGCGCATAGTAGAAATTACAAAAGAAAATTCGTTTAATACTTTTCTGTTTAACATCAAACAGACTACCAAGAAAATTTAGATTGAAAAAATGATATACCGTATACACAAGGTATGTACTAAATGATGCAGGTTTCTGTTTACCATGCAGTTAAGACAGCTCTGGTGGCCATACATTTGCAAAGTTCCCCACTTATAGAATGCATGCTCGCGTAGATGGTTGTACCAGTAACATTTGGTTTTCCTGTATAATTGTGGTGCATGAAAATTGCTCCGATATTTAGCGCGAAAAAGGGCATCACGAAAATGCAACGAGACTGCAACACAACCTGACATCGGCATGCATGTGTCCTTTGGATATGCAGGCAATGGTTTCAAAATCCTACAAAAAGAACACTTATACTGGCGAGATACAACATGCTATGTCTACAAGCAACAACTTGTGTCCCGTATTTAATTAATAAAATACTGATCCTGAAATCGTTTCATATGTGCTGTTAGGGCCTCTAATTTCACTTCGTAAACATATTAAAATAATTGTAATTACGTTATGCTGTGGCTATTTTCTGCTTTTGAAGTGTCAAAAAAACGTCAAGTTTAGGTCTTTATTGGCATACATGTAAATAACGATTGCTAACTAGTTTTCGTTAAAGCCTTGTACATAAAATGAACTGTAATTATTATATGTATCCACATGTAAACAGTTTATCAGACAAACTATTGGTTGACTTGGTATAAGTATAAAGGTTGTTAATGAAACAATGATTGTATATTATGCTCGACTAAATACCTCAGAGGAAAGTTGCTAGGATTCACTGGAATATTACTATTACGACTGTGATCATTTATAAAATATTTTATTCTAAATAATGGTTACTTAAAACGAGTACTCTTTGCATACAATTATTGTATATACGAACATGTTCAGTGCATTAAATTAACTCTTCAAATTATATCAAATGTAGTGTTCGTTCAATATGATAAACATAATGTAACGTTCGACTTATGCATCGATGGAAGCTAGTTATAAATATAATTTAAAGACTATATATCGTGACTTCCGCTGGACCAACAACCTCTTTTTGTGTCCAACAAGCAATACTTTCCTTCAGTGGGTTTAGCCTGTCTGACTAACACGACTTTCCTATAGTGTGTTCGGCGTGTCCATCGATTAAGACTTTCCTACAGTTAAATCGGTGTGTCCAACAACCAAGACTTTCCTACAGTGAGTTTGGCGTATCCAACAACCAAGCAATTCCTTTATTGAGTTCGACGTGTCCAACAACCAAGACTTTCCTACAGTGAGTTTGGCGTGTACAACAACCAAGACTTTCCTATATTGTGTTCGGCGTGTCCAACAACCAAGCCTGTCCTTTATTGAGTTCGACGTGTCCGACAACCAAGACTTTCCTACAGTGAGTTTGGCGTGTCCGACGACCAAGACTTTCCTACAGTGAGTTTGGCGTGTCCGACAACCAAATCTTTCCTACAGTGAGTTCGACGTATCCGACAACCAAGACTTTCCTACAGTGAGTTCTGTGTGTCCATCATCCAAGACTTTCCTTTACTGAGTTCGACGTGTCAAACAACAAAGCCTTTCCTTTATTGAGTTTGACGTGTCCGACAACCAAGACTTTCCTATAGGGAGTTTGGTGTGTCCAACAACCAAGCGTTTCCTACAGTGAGTTTGGCGTGTCCAACAACGAATACTTTCCTTCAATGAGTTCGACGTGTCCAACAACAAAGACTTACCTTTATTTATTGAGTTCGACGTGTCCAACAACCAAGACTTTCCTTTATTGAGTTCGACGTGTCCGACAACCAAGACTTTCCTTTATTGAGTTCGACGTGTCCAACAACCAAGACTTCCCTACAGTGAGTTTGGCGTGTCCAACAACCAAGACTGTCCTATGGTGTGTTCGGCGTGTCCAACAACCAAGCCTTTGCTTTATAGAGTTCGACGTGTCCGACAACCAAGACTTTTCTACAGTGAGTTTGGCGTGTCCAACAACCAAGCCTTTTCTACAGTGAGTTCGACGTGTCCGACAGTCATGACTTTACTACAGTGAGTTTGGCGTGTCCAACAACCAAGCCTTTCCTATAGTGAGATCGACGTGTCCGACAACCAAGACTTTCCTACAGTGAGTTTGGCGTGTCCAACAACCAATACTTTCCTTTATTGAGTTCGACGTGTCCGACAACCAAGACTTTCCTACAGTGTGTTCGGTGTGTCCAACAACCAATACATGAAACATTGGGTTTGGGGTGTCCGACAACCAAGCCTTTCCTACAGTGAGTTGACGTGTCCGACAACGAAGACTTTCCTTTATTAAGTTCGACCTGTCTGACAACCAAGACTTTCCTACAGTGAGTTCGACGTGTCCGACAACCAAGACTTTTCTACAGTGAGTTCAGCCTGTCTGATTAACAAGATTTTTCTATAGTGTGTTCGGCGTGTCCAGCGACCAAGCCTTTCCTTTATTGAGTTCGACGTGTCCAACAACCAAGACTTTCCTACAGTGAGTGTGGATGTCCATCAACCAAGCCTTTCCTTTATTGAGTTCGACGTGTCCAACAACCAAGACTTTCCTACAGTGAGTTTGGTGTGTCCAACAACCAGTACTTTCCTATAGTGTGTTCGGCGTGTCCAACAACCAAGCCTTTCCTTTATTGAGTTCGACATGTCCGACAACCAAGACTTTCCTACAGTGAGTTTGGCGTGTCCGACGACCAAGACTTTTCTACAGTGAGTTAGCCGTGTCCGACAACCAAAACTTTCCTACAGTGAGTTCTGTGTCCATCAATCAAGACTTTTCTTTATTGAGTTCGACGTGTCCGACAACCAAGACTTTCCTACAGTGAGATTAGCGTGTCCAAAAACCAAGCCTTTCCTTTATTAAGTTCGACGTGTCCGGCAACCAAGCCTTTCCTTTATTGAGTTCGACGTGTCCGACAACCAAGACTTTCCTGTAGTGAGTTTGGCGTGTCCAACAAACAATACTTTTTTTTTATTGAGTTTGACGTGTCCGATAACCAAGACTTTCCTACAGTGAGTTTGGCGTATCTAACAACCATTTCTTACCTTTATTGCGTTCGACTTATCCGACAACCAAGAGTTTCCTACAGTGAGTTCGACGTGTCCGACGACCAAGACTTTCCTACATTGAGTTCGACGTGTCCGACGACCAAGCCTTTCCTTTATTGAGTTCGCCGTGTCCGACAACCAAGACTTTCCTTTATTGAGTTCGACGTGTCCGACGATCAAGATTTTCCTATAGTGAATTGACGTGTCCGAAAACCAAAACTTTCCTTCAGTGAGCTGGACGTGTCCGACGACCAAGACATGAAACCATTGGGTTTAGGGTGTCCGACAACCAAGACATGAACACATTGTGTTTGACGTGTCCTACAACCAATAAATACTGAAAAGGGGATGCCTTGTATGCAGCAAACACAAACAAGAGGTAAAAGAGAAAACATTGGGCTGGGGTGTCCTACAACCAAAACATGAAAAATTAATACTATTCTGTCTGACGCTCATAATTTAGCCAGACGGCAATTAGCATATTCCTATTAGAGGCTTTAATCAGACTTAGTTAGTTATAACATAACGTCAAACAATGGCGAATGCTTACCTGCAAGAATAGTGCAAGACCATACCAAAATCAAGCACCGTATGTAGCGAGATTGTATTAACTTATTATATTATTTAAAGCGTAAGTATGTAAAAAAAAAATTGAAGAGATGCTATAAATGCTAATACAGGTTTAGATCATTTGAAATCAAGAAATACTTAAGTTAATACTTCTTACACTTTATATTGGCTATGACAACGACAGCGATTTGTTTTCAATGTAAATAGATCTAGCTGTATGCTATATACTCCTCAAAATAATTTAAGGACCACAAAAAAGAACTGTAATAATTACTTACTCTTTCATATTATGGATTTTATATTCATATAAAAAAAATCAATACATGTGTGTAATGTATCATTGGCATAAATTAGAAGTCCCAAGGAAATGTAGAAAAATATTTTAATTGAGAAATAACAAAAATCATCCGTTTATTTCACTTCTAATCAACACCTTACGCATTTGAAACTCATGTATATATGGCAATGCCTTGACATCTCATGAACAGAAACAATACAACCAAGTCAGGTACTTTTCTTAGTTTGGATGTATTACTTCAAAGTTGCTTCAAAATTTCAGCTTTTATTGCTATACTTAATAATTTTGCCTAATTTGCATGTATAAAAATTAGAAAAGGTTTAAAGGTATCACCAACCCCATCTATGCGGCTTTAAAGTAGAATACCGCTTACGCCAGTGCTAGGGGGCGTGAGAGGCGTTGCACAGTATATTACCTCTCATGAACAGACTCAATAACACCGAGTCTGCTGATTTTCTCTCTCGTTTGTGTTTATTGCTTCCAATGGATCCCTTTTTTCAGTATTTATTAAAAATGAGTTCCAATGACATCATGCTGCATTCAAATATGCGTTTCTGGTTTTAAAACTAAAACTATTTTGATTGTGAATGAGTGTGTCTGTTTTTTGCTGAAATAATATGTTTGTATTCCATACCTCTACACGCCATTATAATGCAAGCTGTTTGTTTTTAAATACAATTTACATATTTTTGACAAATTGTTTTAATAATGTGCAAATCGGCCACATTTAATATTTGTTTGATACATATGCATGTACTCTTGAATAAATATGATATCCAAAATAAATGACGTAAACATATTCAAAATCATAAGGAATGTAAGAATGTTTTCATCGGTATCCATTAAAGATCGGGACCGAGGTATAATTGTTTTTAGTGGAACCGAGGCTCTGCCTAGTTTCCGATTAAAACAATTATACCGAGTGTTGGAATTTCCCTATCTGAACAGGATACCCATGATTGATTATTTTTCTTGCATTCCATTAACATTATTCGCGATGACGTCACCATCCACTAACGTGTTACATGTTTATTTACACAATGACGTCATGCAACTGTCATTGTTGATATCAGCGCGTAACTTTTATATTACCCCATGAGTAAGATCAGGCTTTCCATCACCCATGTAAAACGCGGATAACCTTATCCGGTATGCAAGAATAATATTTACATCACCATTATTAGTGAAGGATCCTCTTGAACTCCTACTCCCTGACGAAGGTGATCATGATCTTCCGGCTGACCCTTAATTGAAGCTAAAATTGACATAAACATACCAAAAAGCAAAACAAATACAAAAGTCACTCTGGAAATGTAGCATTCACAGCACCCTGTCATCCGTATGGTCCACAATCTGTCTGATAGTTGCTGATAGTTTTACTTTTAAAATACCTAAACATGAACAGCAAGCGCCTATTCCCATAGACACCTGGGACATGCAGAATTTGTCCTTGACCAACAATCCCCATTAAAGGGACACAAGGCAATCTTGATGTATTTAAAACTTACGGCTTCCCGTTAGTTTTCAACATATTGTTTTCAATAAATCCGAGTCTGCTACTTTTATCTCTAGTTTGTGTTTGTTACTTCCAATGGATCCCCTTTTCAGTATTGATTGACATTCACACTAGCGTTTGTTTAGTGCTGTGTTGTGGCCGTAAACAGTCGCACTGACTACACATCTGTTGTGTTATAACTAACTGGTCCTTTGGGATCATTAAGTCCGATCTGTGTGGCTTTAAAGTAAAATATCACTTAAGCCGGTCCTAGGAGGCGTGAGAGGTGTTGCACTTAATATTACCTCTCATGAACAGACTCAATAAAAACCGAGTCTGCTACTTTTATCTGTTGTTTGTGTTTGATGGTTCCAAGGGATCCCCTTTTCAGTATGTATTTCATATTTGCAATCATAAATATTAATTATTCAAATTATTTTGAAATATTACTATCTTTTGATAATATGCACCAAAAAAATATTTTTTTAAAAAGAGAAAGGTAGAATATTGAAGAAAATTAAAATCTCATTTTTTTATTTAATTATATGCAAGGCAGGATTAATAAATCGAGGTGCTAATTTTAAAGCTTGAGTTCTAACGTCTTCAGATGTTGTCACAATCAATTTACATTAACTTTCCGAACTGTTGGTGTTCATACATTTTATTCTTTCTTTGCTGCAAAAACTATAATCTACTCACACATTCCTGATTCTGGTCAACTGGTAATTGTGTTTATTGAAATCATTATTTTTACAATATATTTGGTTTATTGAATAAAAAAACGAAGTTTCATTGTTAACACAAATATCGTTAATATACTAGCTCGCTAGGAGTGTTTGTTTTATTATTTTTTCAAATGTTGTTTGCCAACTGATTTGCTACAACTGGTTATTTAATTTAGTGATAAGATACCAGACAAACATTACTACGTGGCATTGCTACTGTAAACAAGAGGCCCAAGAGGCTAAAACGGATCTTATATCAAGGGTTGTTGACATAAAATTCCCATCAGTACTTCTTTTAAAACATTGCAAAAACAACAACGCTAGGATGGCCTCAGATCGCTCACCTGGTAATCATGGGCAATAAGTCTGCTGTGTATAGCCTGGCATGGGTATTTTTTAATTTGTTCCACTTTCTACTATGAATGAAATTTCATAAAAATCGGTGGGGGATTTATATTAACATTCTTAACAAAGATAATAACTACAGATTTAACAAAGGAAAATACAATATAGCATATTTCAACAAATCAAGGGCCATAATTCTGTCGTTTCTAACAAGATCTAGCTGGTTTTGTCCAATCTAACTTGTCCAAGGTTTCATTGATATACCGCGCTTTGCACAACTAGACATCATACTGAGGCTTCTTGCCAAATTTCGTAGAAATCCAACGAGCCGTTTTGGAGGAGTAGCACCGACAAGAAATTTAAAGTGAAAATATCAAAGGGCCATAACTCCGTCAAAATTCAACAAACTGGAACAAAAGCGCGATATGCACAACTAGACATCTTACTGATGCTTCCTGCCAAGTTTCGTCGACATCCAACAAGGCGTTTAGGAGGAGTAGCGCCGACAACAAATTTAAAGCAAAAATGTCAATTAAAAAAAAATCATTATTTAAAAAAGGAAATTTAAGCAAAAAAAATAAAAATATACTACTAATTAAAAAAAAGGTCAAACGATCTGCTAAAGTTGGTAGGGTGAACCAAGGCGGACTCCGCAGGACCAGACAGGCTGAGTTTTTACTCTCATAAGAACATACTTATGTTAAAATAAAAGCATGGATTATTGAACCTGGCTGTATGATGTGGTCTAATGACGCCAATACATGTGTGAAATTTCACTCCATTATATGAAGTAGTTTCGAGATACAAGCGTATATTCAACACTTTAACTAGGGGACGCATACTCAGACGGCATAGACGACGCAGACGCAGCAGACGTCAGACGCAGCACACGCAGACGACGATCAAGTTATGACAATACCTCATCATGTTTTTGTTTAAAAACATACGAGCTAAAAATAATTTCTGCTGTAATGTCAGGCATATACGTCAATCAAATGCATGTGTTCAGACGTACATTGTTATTATTTAGGATATAAAAAAACGACTAATGATAAGCAAGGTTTGACATAAAGAAAACGTAAAATAACTGCCGAGAAAAACTACCCTGAATATGAGAACGCATGTCGTCTCCAAGATCTGCACATTCAGTATTTTCAAAAATAATAGCACCAGTGTGGCAGTTACATTTTGTGAGGAATTTACGTTTGCTTCAACAAACAATGCTGTACGCGTGCGCGCACAAAACTAATAACTGCGATACATTATTATTTTAAAGCGTGAACAGTCGCATTAAAATTTATAATCGACATAGTTTTCAAAAGATCTCAGAGCATCGAATCTTTAGTTATAAATCATTAAGATACAAACAATCGCAGTAGTATGTGAACATATCAACAATGCAATATTAGTAATCTATACACATTCGGAGACCAGTTTTGAAATTGTTCACTCAAAAAACTCTTCTTTTCCATCATACCCTTTGTCATTAATTCATTAAACTATACAAACATTGTCTGTACCCTGTATGATGAAAACCCAAAATTGTAATCTAACTTTAATCAAACCATGGCCTTACTCCATTTTAGAATTCTCCTTTATGGTTCTCTAACCATTATAATTTGTCGTCTCCTGGTGGTGAATAATTAAGGAGACCGCGAACAAATCCAGGATATAGATCATCTCGGTATTAAGCAGTACCTTAAAATCATATGTAACGTATCATGTAATTCGGTCAATTCATCATGAGCCTTTTGGTTCTTTTATGTGCAATACGCCCATTGATTGTTGCAATATGTTATGGAATGCTTGCATCAATTTAGCTAGCATGAGCTATAGACCTATGTCATACATTAAAAACACAATGTCGTTATTTATATAAGTAAGAATATCTTACATTCTCATGAAAAAAGACCCATTTGCTGCCACGAAATCTGCAGAAAAGTTGGGAATACGTATCTTTTAAGAAAGATCATGACATTGCTTGAAAATGCCACAGGAATGTGACACATATATATCAACAATGTAATATCACACAAAATGGCGCACTGAATTATTAAAAATGTCATTTTTTACAGAAAGAAATAATAAGTATTTACTTGGCGCCATTATACGACTTGAAGTAGTCGTATAATGTCCGTGCCTCAATGCGTGTAAAACAGCTCCATCAGCATTATGTTTTATGTTATATAATCATATGTAAGCGCTAGCTTAACTTTGTTGAATCGGAGTCTCTCATAATAAACAAAATAAAACTATATATGTATGTTTACTGTTTTCTCAAACGTTACATCTGTTTATATATGTCCTCACATCCGACCTAATTTGATCTAACAGTTCATCTCTTGGCCTTCAGGGTGGCATATGCTGATGTTTTCCAAGGCGATAGCCCTATTGTCAACCCTTTCTTATTTTACATTGACATTCATGTTTGTCCTTTTTCGTGTTTTGGGGTTAACTGTGTACTGTTCTGTGAAAGCTGCATTTCTTGTTCGACTTTTATACTGATTTGTATTATGAAAACTGATAAACGAAGCCTTACATATTCGTTCATGTAATGATTTGTTTTAATGTCTTTGATGGTTCAAGGCGAACACTTCAAGAGGAAATTCTGTGTCATTGGATAACGTAAATAAACATCGTGGGAGAATAAAAACATTAAGAATGTTAATAGAACAAATTTAGAAAGGCGTAAGGAAAATCAATGGAAAGGAAATAAAAATTCATAAGTTTTATGTTGCTGTCAATAAAACTATAATAACCACTTAACGTTTTATTATGGCATGCATTGGCATATATTAAATATCTTTCAGAAATCTTTATGATTACATTGGAGAAATATCACCAGATTTATGCTTGTTTGAATTGTAATCCGAGTTATCATACTTTTCCTTTAAAATGTAATCTAGATATGAATGAAAATACAAGTGTTCGTATGTGTTGTGCTCGGCCGTTTCCAAAGGTCCATTATCATACTCTTTTTTTACAGAGAGTTATAACAAATCAGGCATCTAATCAACACTTAGTATGGCAGTCTAATATGAATAGATGTGTCAATAACATAGGCATTGATTTATATGATAGCTGGTAAGGACCAAATAACATAAGCTGAGTGATCAAATGTGTGATCGTTTGCAATCGTAATTCTAGTTTCAACACACAAACCGTTTTTGAATGTAAACGTGTTTTTTTGTATTTATATATACACGAGCATCTTTTGTGTTTTACTTGCCTATTAATGTTGCCATGTTGGTTAAAGAATAGTTCATGGCGGGTATTTCTTTATTTACACTGTCCCGTTTTATTGGGTTGACGGTAGGGTAAGTGTGAGGTTTGGTGCACCCTAGAACCTGGTTTAAACCCCCAGCGGCCTTTTTTGCCATTGACCGTCCCAAGGCGGTAGCCCTATTGCCAACCCTTTTGTGTTTGTGATGACTTAGTTGGCCTTTTATTCATCTTTAAATTTGTTCTTTGTTTCTGTGTGTGTTTGTTGTTGACTGATGCTTTTCCTGTTCGATTTTTTATATCTATATTTACTTTTATCATTAAATAAGTATATTTCCATTATCTATATTTCTTCCTGTTTTGTAAAGTGTTTTTATTCCATTTCTCGTGACGTCAGTATTAAATCAATTATGAATTATGAATGACGAAATGTTTTCGAAATGGTTGTATTAATAGCGGAAGAATTAACACATATGTAATGTTTGTCTTTAAAATATACATTATGTCTCAATATCAATTTGTTTCTCTGAACAATATGTACCTGTGTATTTCTGTATGTTTTTGTAACTGTATATTTTTAAACGCATGATAAATATAAACAAGAAATTAGCAGTGTAGAAATAGATAAAAAAAATATCGAACAGGAAATGCAGCATTCAAGGACGACAATCAACCACAAACACACAATGAAGACAATGAAGACACTGTACAAAAATACAGAGACTTCAGAAGTAAAACTATTGGACTATTCTTGCAAAAATAAGATACCATTCATTAAAAATGAACGATATAGAAACAAAACTGACCCTGAAGCGATTGTTTTTCAATAAATGTAATTTCAAATAGGAAGTTCTCAACGTCTAATCTACACTGACGTCAAAGATAGTATCATTACCTTCAAAGATGTTATTGAGCATACAACTGCAAAAATTAAAGATACTTCCCAAAGTTAGAAAACATTCATACCAAAATATGTATCTGTCTGAAACGTAATCCTGTATATCCCATACGCTTGATATCTCAAAAGCTACAGGACTTCTTTTTTTCAATTTGCAGCACCAATAATAGCCGCAGGTTTCACTTTTTAAAATATCAAAATTAAAAACAAAAAGCATTTTCCTTCTTTCCAAAATGGAAAAGTACAAAAGAAAAAACCCTGTAATAAGAAGTACTGCAACGATGACGATGTAAACTATTCTATAAATCTATATGTGTCTTGTGATGCCTTTGACTATTGAGAGGTTTGTCGACACTAATAATAATTACCACCGGCCTTTTTACCACTGACCAAGGTGGTGCCCATATTGTCACTCTTGTTATGTTTGTGGAGTCGCATACTTTGCTTTCATTTTCTATGTTTGTTTGTTTTGTTGTTGTTGTTGTTTTTTGTTTTTGTTTTGTATGCATCTTTTTATTTGACTGTGATCTGTGAACGACTGTGATCTATGAACGACTGTGATCTGTGAACGACTGTGATCTATGAACGACTGTGATCTGTGAACGACTGTGATCTATGAACGACTGTGATCTGTGAACGCTACATTTTCTTTTCTACTTTTATATCTACTTTTGGTGTACATTCATTTGAACTCAATTGAATTGAATTGGGTTTCAAGGCGCACCAACGCATGAAAGCTTATATGGCGCCTAACAGAAATGAACATGCCAGGCTCATCCTCCATGTACATCGAGATAAAAGATGAAGAATGGGCATAGAACCTTCTCTCCTGCAGAACTGCAGAGTTGCTGCAAATTGTATAGTAGACACTCCATTTACGAAGGAGCCACTTTTCCGCGTTTGCATACGCGGTGTCATGATACAGACCTTGAATGGGCATGATAAAACAACGACAAAATGAATATTAATGGTGGGGTCCTACCCCTCTGCATGTGAAGGTGTGTTTGCGAGATTGCAGTGGTTGTATTCTACCCCGGCAACCACACGGGGGAACACTTATTTGAAAAGGGATGTTCATAATCGAGTATTATAAAAACGTACACTCATATGTATCCAAAATTCGTGAACAATAAAGTTACTTTGTTTTCTTTTGATTTACAACAAAATCAAATCTGAACATTATTTCTTTTATAAGACACGTCGTCACGTTCGTTCTTCTACATAATTTGCATATTTGCATATTACTAACTGTTGATTTTATTGCGCCAATAATATTTTAAATCTATAATCATGATAATAAAAAAATAAAAATAAAGAACTGAAAACTTCACATGTTACGTCCGTTATATAATTATAATCACACATCAACATCATACTGGCTTTAATAACTCGTGGTGCTAATGTTAATGCTTGGTAAATTGCCGAGTGCCTCTTTAATAGAATTCTAATACTACAAACACGTGTATTTAAAAAATATACACGACTATGTAGCCTAAATAGATAGCCTGACTGATTATTTCAATTGTTATTATTTCCGAAAAGTTTTTCTTTCCAAAATGCATTTACAATGTTGAAGACAGCAAATCGTCAGTATTCAGAACAATATGTGTCACATGTTTCAAGTTAAACGCTAGAGCATGTCAACGCATGATTGAGGAAGAGGTATGTTTTAATACCTAATCACGTTTCAGATATAGTGTATTAAAAATACTTTTGTCTAGAATTAATAACGACATCTCTTATACATAATGCAATAATAAAACATGTTTTAGTACATATTATTCCAACTATGTGCAACATTTTGAACGTTTTATTCTTATTTTACATGCTATGTATGGCATAATATAGTCACGGTTTCGTTAGTTTTGAACATCGGTTGAGAAACAAATATTTTACATTTAAAATGTTTTTGAAATAATCAAACACCTGAATACATTGACACCATGCTCTCAACACCTTCAACAACTCATGGACGAAATTTAAGATCTTCCACACATTATACACTGCACGTTCCAAGATCTCACACAGTAGTTTTTGATAAAGCATTTTCCATATGCGGTCCACAGGAATGGAATAAACGTCCACATGAAATACGGCTTTCAAAATCATTAAGTTCATTTAAAACGTTACTGAAAACACATAGTATGTCCCCAACTGCTATATAATTTCAGTGTGGGTCTGGTACAGCATCAATGTTTTACCGACACAAAGTCTTAATAAATCATAAAAACTATAGATTTTAAGTGCATATGTAAAAAGTTATAGACTTGCCTACAAAGAGTATTTGTTGTGTGTGTGATAGGGTCTGGAAAGGTCAATACTATTCTGCAAACATAAACTAATATAAATACAATACAACATCGATGTTTGAAGGTTCAGTGGATTAGCTTGTATGTTTTGTATGCTGGGCTAGATAACATTGATAACATATCTACTGAATACTTTGCTTTATACGGATATTATGATACAGTTTTCACACATGAATGCCAAATGTCTAAAAGATAAGCAAGCTCTGCTGACAATGAATCTCGTTGCTGTGTTGTGGCCTTCAGGGAGGTAAACTTAAAAGAAGGTATAAAAGTCGAACAGAACATGTCGCTTTTAGAACAAATATCAAAAAAAAATCTTGTAAAATAATTCAGGATGACTCTGTTGATGTTTTATTATTAAAATTGGTGAACAGAGCTAGACCATACATGTTCGTGTTATGGTTTGTTTTCGTCTCTTTTATGTTTCAAGGCTAAACCGAAAAGATGAAATTCTTTTTCATTAGATAGAGTTATATCAATTGCTTTTGTTTTCTTACTTACATTTCGATTCGGTGGTTCCACTACTCCGGTCGATAAAGGTTCTGGATATTGTTTAACCACCCATAGAATCTGTTGTCTGCTTTTTAATTTAGTATTTTGGCTATTAATTGTGATGCGCAGGCTTCATAACCGCTGCTCCCAACTAAATTCCATTTTGTTTATTTCGCTCTTCGGGGCATAGAATTTTGTTAGATACTGGGACCATATGCCGTTGGACATGGGGGTGTATTAACTATAAATATCGCTATGTCTACCGCCATATGCATGACATCCTCGGGATGGTTAAAATTCTGTACTATTGAGTTTATGAATATTGAGTTCTGCTCAACCCGGGGCTAGGGGGCGTGAGCGGTAGCAAGCATATTTCACTACCGTTCATGAACAGTTTCAGTCAAACCGAGACTGCAATATTTCGTATGTGTCGTGTTCGGCCGTTCCCAAAGGTCCATTCTCATACTCTTTTAGAAATAAACATTATGGGATAATAAACCCATTGGTAATGTAAATAGAACAAATTAATCAAAATGTTGGGAAAATCACTGGAAATAAGAAGACTCATTTACGTTCATGAGGTTTATGTTACTACAAATAAAATATATAATAGCCACTTGAATAAACATTGAGTCGTTTTTAGTATCTGAAATAGACAATTACAGTGCCATGCTTTGGCATAAACTTAATTTCTCGCAGAAATATATAGCATTTCATTGGAAGAACACCACCAGGAGCTTGTTTGAATTGTAGTCAGATGTATCACACCTTTCCTTTAAAATGTAGTCTAGATATGAATAAAGGCACAGGTCTTAAAGGAATCAAGCATTTAGTTAACGCTTACCATGACAATCAAATAGTAAGTGAAATATCAATAACATATGCATTGCTTTATATGAAAGCTAGTAAGAATGTTTTTATAGACTTCATCTCCGTTTTTTTCATATCAATTTTATATTGACCACGATAAAACTGTTTGGACTGCCAAGTTGAAACTTTGAATATTTGATCCATTGACGTACACAAATAAAGGTGTTCCTTGTTGAACTTGAAAACTCAATTCTGAAGGAACACTAACGTTTTTATAAGCAAGAATCTGTCCATGATGTTATAGCGAACGTTAAACTGGGAAGATGTTCTATAGACAAACTATGTATTAATAATTTAATAATAATGGATTTTCTTAAAAAGAAATAAACCGAACCAACATATAAATTATTCGTATTTTACACGTTGTATTCGTTTTATGCCCAGTGTATGACTAATCAATGTAAATGACTGAGGAAATTTGCCTTAGGGAGAAAACATTATTATGAAGTTTAGATAATTTGGTTTCCTTATTTCTTACAAAAGGCGTGAAGACAAAAAATACACTTTTGTATATGTTTGCTTTGTTTTGTTATTTCTAACGCCCTGAACTTTAGACTGCCGTGTGTCCCTTTAATTCCAACATCACATGGTTTATTACTTATTTTTCAAATTTAGTAGGTCAATTTCCTTAAAAGTTTGTCAGCGACTTGCATTTTGTCAGATATAGCCTTAAAAAGGTGACCTCCATCTATGAAATATGTCCAAATTTCAACATAACAATTACGGTAACAAATCTAAATCGATTGGTTCGAATACTTTCGAAGAAAAAAAACTAGTTTAAAGAGTTCTCAAACATGTGACCCTTTGCTACCGCCTACAAAGGCATTTCTAGTTCAATGCACGAATCTATTGTGAATATAAAAATGTCTGTCATAAAATAAGTGCATTTCCATTAACGGTATCGATTTCCTGTTTCGTAAAATGTTTGTATTCCATATCCGGTGGCGTCATTCGTATAGAAGTTATATGATTTTAAATTATATTTACGAGTTATAATGTGCTGTTTTGTTCAGTTCGCATTATTAGCGAAGGAGTTAGCACCATTTAATGTTTGTCTCATACATATAAATGATATATCAATAGCAATGTAATGCTTTAAACAATAAGCTGATGCGTACTTTCTTGCTGGAACAACATACCAGCCAGATTAAAGAGCAGGACAAATATCAACAAGAAATTAACAATTCAGCAATTCCAAAATATAGGAATACAGACACCTCAGAGGACTAATCTTGCAAACTAACATTTCTATTAAATTAAACGATAAAAAGATAGAATTGACAGATAAAATCTAGATAGATTTGGAAATTTCTGGTCTTCCAAAAAGATCAATGTCAAATAAGAAATCGGTAGCTTTTAATGTACACTCTGATGTTTTAATGTACACTCAATGACAGTGGCATTACTTTCTATGATTTTACTTTAAATGTAACTGCAAAAACTAAAGGTACCACACATATTTAGAAAACTTTCATGACAAAATATGTATCGGCCAGCATCGTAATACCGTACATCCGAGACGCTTGATATCCCAAATATATCTTAATGATTTTACTTTTAACATCAAAAAAATTGAAATATCGAAACATAAAAATAAAATCCCATTTGCCTCTTTCCGTCACTTTTTCGTCACGGGTTTTCGTTAACACAAACTTGGTAGATCTCTCTCCAAGTGTTATCGCCGCAACGAAATCTACTGGAGAAGTACAACACCAACCTAAAAACATTTCTACGACCAGGACACAACCTTTATTTTATGGAGATGTGACCAATAAACTTCGGAAATTAAAGAGATCTGATGTATTTCCTGACCACTTTACAAAATTAATAAGAAATTCGCCGGAAACGGACACGACCCTTTAGTATTGGAGCGCACTTCATGGTTGATAATTGACACATTCACAGCCAGTCATTACGCTTCGCTTTTCTTATGTGCGACGACCAGACAACTTCGTGGGATTTTATGATTGCACCTTCTGAAACCCTGAAAGAGGAGGTTGGTGCAAGAACCTTCGTCCCCCAAGTTTGCTGGTCGTACCATAGATTGCCTTTCTCTTTGACTGCAACTGCTGTGGTTGTTCAATACAATTCTGGCTAACTCCTGAGGTGTTTCTAGTTATGAATTTTGTTTAAATAATTTTACAACAACATATACATGTATCGTTTGCATATTTCTCTGGATGTGGACTTTATTGTTAGACGTTTTCTTTTGCTTTGCCGTACTTTTATATACACTGTCTTGTCAATTTGGGCACTGGAGACAGGATAATAGCGAGGTCGAGTTAAACAAATCAGTAAGTTATATTGTCTACTGACTGTTCCAAGTCGGTAACTCTGTCGTCACCACGCTTTGTGTTGTGTTTTGTCCTTTGCATTGTACATTGATTTGATCTTTGTTTGTGGTACATTGGTTTCTATGGGTACGTTTTTCTAATTTCTGTTGACAGTAATAGTAATAATAGTTGCTTGGTATATAAAGTAACAATAAATTAAAAAATGTTGTTTATTATGAAGCAATTATAAAAACATAACCTAATATATATCTAAAATTCACGAGCATCAAAATTACGATTTCTCTTTTACTTGTATACGCTTTTACTTTGACTATTGGAATACAATAAAATCTCAAAGGGTTATAGGGCAAGCTTGATTTCTTTAAAACACGCGGTATCTTGATAGTTGTTCTACATAACTTGAATATTCGCGAAATAACTGTCAATTATTTTATTTGAAGAGTTTGAAGCAAATTGTTTTGCATATTACTACCTGTTGATTATATTGCCCCAAAAATATATTTACAATTATGGTAGCATTTTTGTATTATAAGAACCCAAAAAAAATGAAGAAAATTTGAAAACTCCAAATGTTATTATTATATGCACACAGGTTTAAAGGCAAATAATACTTGCTTAATACAGCGCAGTGACAATGCTACTGCTTGGGTAAAACTCCAGGATTAATTGTGAGCCATTATACAAACTATGTAGATGTAGTCTAATGTAAATCAATTGACATTATTTCGGGGAGATTTTCTTTTTAAAAGACATTTCCTATGTTGAAAGTAGCAAATCGACAATTTTCAAAAATGGTTGCCATATGTTTCACGTTAAAATTTTAGGTCTTTTAACGCATGCTTATGATAAGAAAATATTATGCTCTTATATATAATCAGTATTAAACAAAATTGACTCGGTGCATAGGTATACAAATCATTTCACCACGTCAAAGATTTCCAAGATTGCAAACAATTACACAGTTATAAAATACAGACAGTGGCACATATTTAACTTAAGTTGATACTCAGATGAGATGTAAACATTGGTTTTATTATTCTATCAAACAAGGTTAAGTATTTAAATATAGTCTGTAAAACATACTCTGTTTTTCGTGTATGGATCGACGACGATAGAAAAGTAAATAAATGTGATAATAATCAATTATCCAATAGAGAAAAATTAATTATTCCTATCATTTGAGATGCAAAGGACCTACTTTTGTATATTATATATTGTACATGCTCTTTGTAATTGGTTTGTGTGTATTTAATTCTGATACTAAATCACGTTTCAGAGATATTGTTTTAAAATGTTTGGTAATACTTAAATTAACCCAGATTGTATCACATATATATATATATTGTAATTACATCACTTGCACATTTTGAAATAACAATATATTTGTTAATACATAATATTCAAACCGTGTGTGTGCTCTTTAATTTGGAGGATATGCCGTCATTTTACTTGAGATCAGGCTACACCAATTACCAACCAATCAAGGGACAGGGGAAAAGTTCCCGAGTAAATTCGGAGCTATAACACAGAATCTCATAATTTTGATTGGTTGTCAAAGAAAGAAGTATATTTTACATTTTCCTCATGTTTCTACATGCAAGTAGGTGGGTCAGCACCATCCGACCAAAACAGCTTTTTCAAAACATACTCAACGTATGGCTTCTGTATCTTTTTTGATAAAACTAAGATAGGTCTTTCAAAACAAGTAATACAAAATATAGCTTCCTATATGAGGGAACTCAGTACAGAGCTTAGAGCTATAAGGTGCCTATGGAACATGAATTGGTGTAGTATGACCTTGAGGCGTTTTATTTCTATTTGTGTTGATTTTACAGGTTTTAAAGGTTAATAATGGCTTTGAGTTACCCTTTATAAATAAGGATTTTGGTATCCTGGGCCCCTGTCATTTTACAAAATATAAATCTAGTTAGATAATGATAAACCAATGTAACTTATAGTATAGTAGTCAATAATAACGACTGCGACCAGCCTTATCACCTTGGTGTATGTATTAATGATGGTAAGCGAAGGCAAGAAGACAAAATGGACAACAATTCTTTAGAAAAGGTATAAAACATAGGGGGGTAAGCTATTAATATCTAGCATAGAATATATACCTAATTGTGTGGCAATCACAATTGCCGAAATGAAAATTGTGCCAAATGTAATGTTTCCCAGTCATTGTGTTTTTGGGGTTTACTGTGTTCTGTGAAAGCTGCATTTCCTGTTCGACTTTTATACTTATTTTTAGTAATATCGACTGTTCCTGACTATCTTGATACTGTGTTTTAATAAGTCAATTACACTAAATTATGACTATGTAAAGTGTGAGGCTCTGCATATCAGATGTTCTTTCTGGCAACTGTTTCACACGGCGTAATTTATTGGAAATTGATTCATTACGAACGCAACCTAATTTACGCCGATTCTTTTGATTTGAGAGATAAATAAATATGTTATTTCTTCTGAAATGTTTATTCACCTGCTTGCACGTTCAGATACATTGCTTGTGCAAAAAGCATACACATTCAATTAGCTTTCTTCTAAAAGTAATCTATAAAACATGTTTTTGAAAATAGAAGGGAGCATTTGTCGGCTTTTTGTTCACTAATTGAGTTGAACTGTAAGTGTTTCTAGGTCAATTAGTTTATGTTTCTGTATTGTTTATTCTCTCATAAATAAGATGATTCTAAACTAAGATGACGTAGACTCATGTTTTCTTCTATAGTATGTGGTCTGATGTATTGATGTTCAAGGCCTTTATTTTAGCAAAATGTTTTTCAGCAATAACATAGGTAATTTTAACAATGCGTACTTAAAGAAAGATACAAATATCGGACAGCGAAAGCAGCATTCAAGGACGACAGTGAACCACAAAACACAAAAACAAACACGCAAATAGACAAACGAGAAGGCAAAAGTAATAAAAAATGCAAATGACATCACAAACACAAAAGGGTTGACAATAGGGCTACCGCCTTGGAACGGTCAGTGACAACAAAGGCCATTTGGGGTTTAAACCGGTTCTAGGGTGCACCAAACCTCACACTTACCCTACTGTCATCCCATTAAAACAGGATAGTGTAAATAAAGAAATCCCCGCCATGATCTAATCTCTAACCAACAAGGCAGCATCAATAGACAATATAAGTAAAACACAAATATGCTCGTGTAAATATAATACAAAAAACAATAGCCTAGAAAGCCACAATGAAGGTACTCAGTGACTTGGCAGAAGCCAGAGCAACAAGAGAATATACCATTAAGGGCACGACAAGAAAGATCATATGCAAACATCAAACGCCACCGTCCCAATGGGCTTAAGTTAAGTTATATATCATTCAACTGGAATATTTAGTGGTAAAAAATAAATACTGAAAAGGGGATTCCTTGGAACCAACAAACAGAAACAACAGATAAAAGTAGCAGACTCGGTTTTATTGAGTCTGTTCATGAGAGGAAATATTAAAGTGTAACATCTATCACGCCTCCTAGCACCGGCTTAAGCGATATTCTACTTTAAAGTTACAAAGATTGGGCTTGATTTGTAGTCGGGGCGACTATACCCTCTGTCACCCTTTTTAATATAAAAATTAACAGTATAGTTAAAAGCTATATGCTGACGACTTTGCTATTTGTTATCGTACAAAAAACCTGAACATTATTGAGAGACAATTACAACAATGTCTCAATAAACTTCCGAACTGGTCTGATGAAAATGGTTTTAAATTTTCTAAATCTAAAACTAATTGTATGCACTTTTGTTCAACTACGTAAACATCATGAAGACTCTCATCTAACACTAGATGGGTCAGCAATACCAGTAGTGGATGAGACTAAATTCCTTGGTCTTATTTTAACCATAAATTAACGTTTATACCACACCTTAAATACTTGAAGGC
Source organism: Cyrtodaria siliqua (assembly GCA_037043455.1). NCBI lineage: Eukaryota > Metazoa > Mollusca > Bivalvia > Adapedonta > Hiatellidae > Cyrtodaria > Cyrtodaria siliqua. The sequence continues at coordinate 430,115 of JAWPHD010000261.1, forward strand.
CAAATGCCTTATAGCTCTTAATTTACTTAAAGTTGTTGCAAACACTAATTGGGGAGCAGATCGAAAAGTACTTTTACAACTGTATAGATCTCTTATCAGATCCAAACTGGACTACGGCTCAATAGTATATACATCGACTCGCAAATAATACTTGCAGATGCTCGATCCTATACATAATCAAGGATTACAACTCGCCTTAGGTGCTTTTCGTACATCACCAGCCGAAAGTCTATATGTTGAAGCTAATGAACCATCACTGTCTCATAGACGGGACAAATTACCCTTCAATATGTCATTAAATTACATTCTAATCCTTCAAACCCAACTTTCGGTACCTTTTTTTAACCCTAATTATGAACCTCTTTTTGATCGAAAACCGAAGGCCATTAGACAATTTGGTCTTCGTATTAAACCAAAATTAAGAGACATTGAAATCGACCTAAATTTGATCGCCAAGTACAAAGTACCACAAATTCCACCGCGTGGACTTTGGAAACACCAACAATTATTTTTGATCTTTGTAATAGTAACAAATCCAGTACAGATCCTACTATCTTTCAAAGCAAATTTAATGAAATTAAATCGAAATACAGTAACTTTCAGCATATATATACACATGTTCTAAAGATGGAGATAATGTAGCTGCAGCAGCTGTTGTTCACAAACACAGCCTTAAAGATAAACATTGTCCTAAATCAACAAATCCGCTGTTGATATGTTTTTAATTTTTAAATATCATTATAAATACGTTATATATGTTTACTATGCTATTGATGTATGTTTAGTGAAAATATGTTTTTAAAGATAAAAATCGAAAAGGCGAACAGGCATTGCTAAAAAATCGAAAAAATCTAAGGGGGAAAACTCTTCCTCGTATAACCGGAAGTGACGTCATTGGGAACAAAAAAGCCATTAGTACATAGGAAAAGCACGCAAAAACTGTATAGTGTGTATGAAAATGTCGGAATTAAACTGTTTTTATCGAAATTCTGACAGTAAGTCACCGGCAACATCGCATATCTTGGTACATATACACTACTCAACTTTTACAATCGGTAACACAGGTTTTTTGAAAATAACACAAATACTAAAAGCTGGAAATCACCGAAACACATACCAATATTTTATTAGGTTTATTAACAATGTAATCTGAAATCATTTTTCCAGATTACATTGATGATAAACTTAATAAAATATTGGTTTGTGTTTCGGTGATTTCCAGTGTTTAGTATTCGTGTAATTTTCAAAAAACCTGGATGACAGATTATAAAAGTTGAGTACTGTACATTAAGCGCGAAATGCAGTATATTCCGAATGCATGGACATAGTCTAATACTTGTACATTAATACGAGCGTCAGATAATAAGGACTTTACTTTTGCCGAAAAGTAGACATTGAAAAAATATATTTAGAACGTGTTTATTTTTCACATAATTGATTAAAACAAAAAATAAAATAAAAACAACATAATAAATGACACAACATCTAATTTATATAGTACCAGGGAGTTTATATATGCCATGAGTCCCCGCCACCTGGTGACCAAAACACTCGAGGAGTGGCACGTATTAGATTTGGATTTGCAGTATGACACGTGCTCCCAACTAACAATATACCACAACCCGACTAATCAACTATTGCGGTGCCCTATTGAAGTACAAACTAAATAGGGTACATACGTCGGTATATGACAAAAGCACGCACCATTTAGGGAAACATATACTCAGCAAAAATAAAAAGTATCCACTTTGTTTTCCTGCAACATCTGAGACTGTAAGAAAGAACTAACAATTGTAGCATGATTTTCTTTTAATAACATCTTTGTTTGAAGTTCACACAAAATTTCATCGAAATATATACCGAACAAAAAAACAAAATCACAGTTTAAAAACCTAGATGTGAAAACGAAATTAACAAAACTTAACAAATGTAAAGGTAACGACGATAGCACAGATTCAGCAGTCTAAGTCCATTCAAATACACAGAAATATATTCAAAACCTCGCTAATATCTCATGTGTCCAGCGTTACACCGAATACACGCAAGAATGCGACGTCAAATGCTTCTGACGTAACGACTGACGGTGTCTGGTGCTAATGTATGGAAAGCCTCGGCTGCCTTCTGTTGGCCTTTTGCATTTTGTGCAGTACGGTTTTATAAGTCGTTTTGTGCATTTTCTAAGTTGTGATGTGAATTTCGTATGTTGTTATGTGCATTTCGTAAGTTGTTATGTGCATTGTCTAAGTTGTCCTGTGCATTTTGTAAGTTGTTATGCGCATTTTGTAAGTTGTTATGTGCATTTTCTAAGTTGTCCTGTGCATTTCGTAATTTGTTATGTGCATTTTGTAAGTTGTGATGTGCATTTTCTAAGTTGTGATTTTCGTAAGTTGTTATGTGCATTTTCTAAGTTGTCCTGTGCATTTCGTAAGTTGTTATGTGCATTTTGTAAGTTGTTATGTGCATTGTCTAAGTTGTCCTGTGCATTTTGTAAGTTGTTATGTGCATTTTCTAAGTTGTTATGTGCTTTTCGTAAGTTGTTATGTGCATATTCTAAGTTGTCTTGTGCATTTTCTAAGTTGTCCTGTGCATTTCGTAAGTTGTTATGTGCATTTTGTAAGTTGTGATGTGCATTGTTTAAGTTGTTCTGTGCATTGTTTAAGTTGTCATGTGCATATTCTAAGTTGTTATGTGCATTTTCTAAGTTGTTATGTGCCTTTTCTAAGTTGTCTTGTGCATTTCCTAAGTTGTTACGTGCATTTCATAAGTTGTGATGTGCATTGTTTAAGTTGTGATGTGCGTTGTTTAAGTTGCTCTGTGTATTGTTTAAGTTATCATGTGCATATTCTAAGTTGTTATGTGCATTTTCTAAGTTGTTATGTGCCTTTTCTAAGTTGTCTTGTGCATTTCCTAAGTTGTTACGTGCATTTCATAAGTTGGGATGTGCATTGTTTAAGTTGTGATGTGCGTTGTTTAAGTTGCTCTGTGTATTGTTTAAGTTATCATGTGCATATTCTAAGTTGTTATGTGCATTTTCTAAGTTGTTATGTGCTTTTCGTAAGTTGTTATGTGCATATTCTAAGTTGTCTTGTGCATTTTCTAAGTTGTTATGTGCATTTTCTAATTTGTTATGAGCGTTTCGTAATTTGTTATGTACAATTAGTAAGTTGTTATGTGCATTTCGTAAGTTGTCTTGTGCAAACTACAAGTCGTCGTTAAGTAGACTTTTTATCGGAATAGGTTTTGAAGGAAACACCGGTAGAAATGGCGGCTCCAGGAGCGAACGCTATGCTCTGCATACTTTAACAAAATTGGGCTTGGGACATGATACAATAAATTCTTAGAACAGAAAATTGATTTCAAAATGTGTAAGGGATTGTCGGACGTGGAGTTAATAAATCTTGATCTGAAAACAATAGATCGGGTCACAGGTGGCAGTATCAGGAGGTGTGGTACAGGTGGCCGTGGGTACGGAAAATAAGGGGTGGGGCCAAGAGACAAGGGTAGGGGTAGGAAGACAAGAGGACGGGAGTCGGGAGAGAAAGGGGCGTGAGGTTTTTAAAATAGCAAGTTTGTAAAAAAAAAAAAAATGATGAAGAATTATCACAGTTTGAGAGTCGTTTTGGGTAAAACAGTCTATATCCTATCCAAATTCTTAATTGACCATTATCTTGTCTGCCGTACACGTTCTGTCTCCACGATAGATACGTTTATGGATTTCGTCCCTTGTTTATCAGTACTCTGAGAGAGAAGAGAGAAAAGGGGGCGGAGAAGGGAGATAAGGGAGAGAGAAGGGAGAAATGGGGGAGGGAGGAGGGAGAAGACGACCTCACGTAGCCCCTACCCATCAGTGTTGGGAATTAACAAATAATAATGATAATAAATTGAAAAATATATTTAAATAAAAGTAATATTAACGTGCTATTTGATGAAAACAAACATATTTTAAGTTTTCCTGAAAAAAGTCCCAGAGTATTTAAAATATGTTTGTTTTTAACAAATAACACTTGAAGTCCAGACTCTATTGAACCTATACCTTTAGGACGTCATATTGGTTAACAGATGGAGGGCTATAAACCTTAGGACAACACACAAAGACAAACAAATAACACGTTTTTTTTGTTGTTGTTGTTTGTTTTTTTTTGTATTTTTTCAGACCAAGATTTATTAACTCCACGTCACACAATCCCTTATACATTTTGAAATCAGTTTTATGTTCTAAGAATGTATTGTATAATGTACCTAGTCCAATTTCTTTTATCTAGGCAGAGCATAGCGTCCGCTCCTGGAGCCGCCATTTCTACCGGTGTTTCCTTCAAAACTTATTCCGATAAAAAGTCTACTTAACGACGACTTGTAGTTTGCACGAGACAACTTACAAAATGTACATAACAACTTATGAAATGCACATGACAACTTAGAAATGCACATAACAACTTAGAAAATGCACATAACAACTTAGAATATACACCAAACAACCTACGAAATGCACATAACAACTTACGAAATGCACATAACAACTTAGAAAATGCACAAGACAACTTAGAATATGTACATAACAACATACGAAATGCACATAACAACTTACTAAATGTACATAACAACTTACGAAACGCACATAACAACTTAGAAAATGCACAAGACAACATAGAATATGCACATAACAACCTACGAAATGCACATAACAACTTACTAAATGTACATAACAACTTGGAAAATGCACATAACTACTTACAAAATGCACATAACAACTTAGAAAATGCACAAGACAACTTAGAATATGCACATAACAACCTACGAAATGCACATACAAACTTATAAAATGCACATAACAACTTGGAAAATGCACATGACAACTTAGAAAATGCACAAAACAATTTAGAAAATGCACATCACAACTTAAACAATGCATATAACAACTTACTAAATGTACATAACAACTTACTAAATGCACATAACAACTTACGAAATGCACATAACAACTTAGAAAATGCACAAGACGGCAGCCGAGGCTTTCCATACTAATGCGTTCCATTCTGCTGCAAGGTCTGAACTATGGAAAGCCTCGGCTGCCTTCTGTTGGCCTTTTGCATTTTGTGCAGTACGCTTCCTAAGATGTCCTGTGCATTTTCTAAGTTGTTATGTGCATTTAGTAAGTTGTTATGTGCATTTTCTAGGTTGTCATGTGCATTCTCTAAGTTGTCTTGTGCATTTTCTAAGTTGTCATGTGCATTTTCCAAGTTGTTATGTGCATTTTCTATGTTGTTATGTGCATTTCTTAGGTTGTTATGTGCATATTCTAAGTTGTCTTGTGCATTTTCTAAGTTGTTATGTGCATTTCGTAAGTTGTTATGTGCATTTTTCAAGTTGTTATGTACATTTAGTAAGTTGTTATGTGCATTTCTTAGGTTGTTATGTGCATATTCTAAGTTCTCTTGTGTATTTTCTAAGTTGTTATGTGCGTTTCGTAAGTTGTTATGTACATTAAGTAAGTTGTTTTGTGCATTTCGTAGGTTGTTATGTGCATTTTCTAAGTTGTCATGTGCATTTCATAAGTTGTTAGGTACATTTCATAAGTTGTCTTGTGCAAACTACAAGTCGTCGTTAAGTAGACTTTTTATCGGAATAAGTTTTGAAGGAAACACCGGTATAAATAGCGGCTCCAGGAGCGGACGCTATGCTCTGCCAAGATAAAAGAAATAGGGCTAGGTACATTATACAATAAATTTTGATAAATCTTGGTCTGAATGAAATAAATAAAAATAAATAAATAAAAAAATAACGTGTTATTTGTTTGTCTTTGTGTGTAGTCCTAAGGTTTATAGCCCTCCATCTTTTAACCAAAAGGACGTCCTAAAGGTATAGGTTCAATAGAGTCTGGACTTCACGTGTTATTTGTTGAAAACAAACATATTTTAAATACTCTGGTACTTTTTTTCAGGAAAACTTAAAATATGTTTGTTTTCAACAAATAGCACGTTAATATGACTTTTATTTAAATATATTTTCAATTTATTATCATTATTATTTGTTAGTTCCCAACATTGATGGGTAGGGGCTACGTGAGGTCGTCTTCTCCCTCCTCCCTCCCCCATTTCTCCCTTCTCCGTCCCCTTTTCTCTCTTCTCTCTCACAGTACTGATAAACAAGGGACGAAATCCATAAACGTATCTATCGTGGAGGCAGAACGTGTACGGCAGACAAGATAATAGTCAATTAAGGATTTTGATAGGATATAGACTGTTTTACCCAAAACGACTCTCAAACTATGATAATTCTTCACATTTTTTTTTTTACAAACTTCCTATTTTAAAAACCTCACGCCCCTTTCTCTCCAGACTCCCGTCCTCTTGTCTTCCGACCCCCACCCTTGTCTCCCGTCCCGCCCCTTATCTTCCGTACCCACGGCCACCTGTACCACACCTCCTGATACTGCCACCTGTGACCCGATCTATTGTTTTCAGACCAAGATTTATTAACTCCACGTCAGACAATCCCTTACACGTTTTGAAATCAATTTTCTGTTCTAAGAATTTATTGTATAATGTACCTAGCCCAATTTTGTTAAAGTAGGCAGAGCAAAGCGTTCGCTCCTGGAGCCGCCATTTCTACCGGTGTTTCCTTCAAAACCTATTCCGATAAAAAGTCTACTTAACGACGACTTGTAGTTTACACAAGACAACTTACGAAATGCACTTAACAACTTAATAAATGTACATAACAACTTACGAAACGCACATAACAACTTAGAAAATGCACATAACAACTTAGAATATGCACATGACAACTTAAACAATGCACAGAACAACTTAAACAATGCACATCACAACTTAGAAAATGCACATAACAACTTAGAAAATGCACATAACAACTTACGAAATGCACAGGACAACTTAGAAAATGCACAAGACAACTTAGAATATGCACATAACAACTTACGAAAAGCACATAACAACTTAAAAAATGCACAGAACAACTTAGAAAATGCACATAACAACTTAGAATATGCACATGACAACTTAAACAATGCACAGAACAACCTAAACAATGTACATCACAACTTAGGAAATGCACATAACAACTTAGGAAATGCACAAGACAACTTAGAAAATGCACATAACAACTTACAAAATGCACATAACAACTAAAGAAATGCACAGGACAACTTACGAAATGCACATCACAACTTACGAAATGCACATAACAACTTAGGAAATGCACAGGACAACTTAGAAAATGCACATAAGAACTTACAAAATGCACATAACAACTAACGAAATGCACATTTCAACTTACAAAATGCACATAACAACTTACAAAATGCACTTAACAACTTACGAAATGCACAGGACAACTTAGAAAATGAACATAACAACTTCAAAAATGCACATAACAACTTACGATTGCACAGGACAACTTAGAAAATGCACATAACAACTTACGAAAATCACAACTTAGAAAATGCACATAACAACTTAGAAAAGGCACAAGACGACTTGCAAATTGCACATAACAACTTAGAAAATGCACAGGACAACTTAGAAAATGCACATGACAACATATAAAATTCACATAACAACTTACTAAATGCACATAACAACTTACTAAATGCACATAACGACTTACTAAATGCACATAACAACTTACTAAATGCACATAACAACTTAGAAAATGCACAGGACAACTTAGAAAATGCACATAACAACTTACGAAATGCACATAACAACTTACGAAATGCACATCACAACATAGAAAATGCACATAACAACTTAGAAAATGCACAAAACGACTTACAAAGCGTACTGCACAAAATGCAAAAGGCCAACAGAAGGCAGCCGAGGCTTTCCATACTGAACATTTTGGATATGGTCATCCTGACGTACACGACGTCCCAAATATGCTCGATGCTTCGTCAGTCGTTACGTCAGAAACATGCGACGTCGCATTCTTGAGTGTATTCGGTGTAACGGTGGACATGTGAGATATTAACGAGGTTTTGAACATTTGTCTGTGTATTTGAATGGACTAAGATGCTAAATCTATGCTATTGTCGCTAATCTTTACATTTGTTAAGTTTTGTTAATTTCGTTTTCACACCGGTTCCATGTTTTTAAACATTAATTTATTTTTTAAGCATTCGGTATATTTCGATGACATTTTGTGTGAACATAAAACAAAGATGTTATTAAAAGAAAATCATGCTACAATTGTTAGTTCTTTCTTACAGTCTCAGATGTTGCAGGAAAACAAAGTGGATACTTTTTATTTTTGCTGTGTATAGTTTTAGGACACATTTCCTGTTTATTGCAATTCCGTGAGGGGTGAAATACCGCCGCATCGAGCCGCGTACTGCACAAGACGGATATATGATGCGTGGGAAACTCGTTTATTGCGCACAAAGAGATAAACATACTATGATCTAAATAATATAGCCAAATGTATTATGAGCACGATATTATGTATTATGTACATGTAGAGATCGAAACAACCATAGATCTACATACTCTGGGTACATATCCATGAAACAACAGACCCAACAGATCAAATGTACCATAATATAAAAAGTATATCTTGTAAGTCACTTATTTTACTTATTGCAGGAGCTAAGAGCCGTTATTGTTTTGCCATAAAACATTTCTGAACTAATATTATAGCTAGTAAAATTATCAATTTTCCGCCTTGCATTTTGTCATATTTTTTTAAATCCAGAGACCGATATAATTATGTAGACGGACGGCGATATATAAATAGATATAGATCTATAACACTAGTGTCAGAAGAGGGTATATAGTTAAAAAATAAATAAACCTACAAAATATATACTGAAACAAAGACACGGTATTTCTTTCACCGGATTCATTTAAATTTACATGCTGAACCTTTTTTAGCAATCTTTTGAAAAAGACGGCTACATTATATTAGCGCCGTCGGATCTTGACTGAATCACGTAAGGACGCATGCTTCTAATTCAACAGCTAAACAATCACGGTGTATATAAAGATCTAAGACTATATACCGTTCTCCAATTTAGCTTACGTATACCCGATGAAGTGCTATGATAATAGAACAGAAACTTTTATGTTTATTCGTTTATTAATTTACTCCTCAACCCCGGTTAAATCGGCGAATATAACTTGCTCGGAGGCAGCGGGTTTAGGCACTTCTCACTTTTTGTAATATTGTTGGTACCGCTGTTGTTTTTTTAATCGGCATGGCCGTCTGTTCTACAAATTCAACAAAAAAGAAACCAAAGGATGGACTTCCCACGAATCCAACTCAAAATGTTACTACAAACTCGCGCGTCTTTCGAAGGTTCCCATTTTTTTGTCGAGATGGGCGATTTTTGTCGGCAGCGGTGCCCCCACGTTTCGAATCTTTATCATTAACCTGATTTAGAACACGAAAGAAACTGATATTATTATATTGTCCTTTTGTATGCACACGTTTGCACCCAGCAAAAGCAAACGGCATATTTAACACGTACCATAAAACGTAACCCTACATAGCAATGCAGACTTAATACGGAGCCGCTAATCGCTTAGTACCAATGACGTCACAGGTCTCGTGACACTTACCTGTCTTTAGAAAGGCGAAACTCGGAGCGTGTGCGCTATGATGTATAATTGGCTACTGTGACAAAACGGGACAACCAATAAGTGTAATATTTGAACAGATTGTATATTATATACATATATTTCAGAATATATGCTCAAAAGACACGCTATATTTCACCTGTAAGAGCCGCCTGTCTGACAAGGCCTCTATCTTTTCAGCTGAACTTAAGGCAATTGTCTTAAATTATATTCAGGAATCTGATGATGACCTTTTCGTAATCTTTTCTGATTCCCTTTCATGTCTGCAAGCACTGGGTAATATGACACATGATTACCAAGTTGTGCTTCAACTTTTAGAAAAGTACAATTCTCTTATAATTGATAATGTTATTATTTTCTGCTGCCTTCAAACGATGTAGGAATACGTGATAATGATAGAGCTGATAGTGCTGCTAAGGCAGCATCAGCTTTACATATATCTAATGCCAAATTACCTTATATTGATTTTAAAAGTTGTATTAACACATATATTCGTAACTCTTGGCAATCCGCTTGGGATTTCTCAGTGAACAATAAACTCCATTCAATTAAACCGTTACACGGAGAATGGCGTCCTTCTAGCAGACCCATTCGTCGAGAAGAAGTTGTTCTATCCCGGTGCACGTTATACTCATTCATATTTATTACAAGGTGAGCAATTACCAGAATGTATACCCTGTTTTGCACAGTTAACGGTTACACATATATTGTTGGAATGTGTAGACTTTGATCCTATGCATCAAAGGTACTACAATGTTAATACTATGAGAGAGTTATTTGATACTATAGATTTTAGTCTTGTTTTGGATTTCCTGAAAGAAATCAGACGAGAACCTGGTTTAAACCCAAACGGCCTTGTTTGCCACTGACGTTCCAGGGCGGTAGCCCTATTGTCAACCCTCTTGTGTTTGGGGTGTCTTATTTGGCCTTTTATTTATCTTTACATTTGTTCTTTGTTTCTGTGTGTGTTTGTGGTTGACTGTCGTCCTTGAATGCTGCTTTTCCTGTTCGATATTTACATATGATATCTATATTTATAAATCATTATAATAATATGTTTCTGTATATATTTACTTGTTTACACCCGTAAATAGTTTTATCTTTATACATTTACATTAATGTTTAATTACAGCTTCATTTCTTCATCTTTCATCAGTTTTTGCTCACAATATGACCTATTTATGTGTCGACGTGCCGTAAAACACCATTCATTCATTTATTCATTCAAATACTGAAAAGGGGATCCATTGGTAGCAACAAACACAAACAAGAGATAAAAGATAAAACCTTCCTTTTGAAAATTGGTCAAAAAATAAATAGTTGGGCTTTCCAATGTAAACTCCTTCTTGCTGGGACAGCAAACGATTAAATATGCTGAAATAAGTTAGCCTCAATAATTTGCTATAAAATGTTCAGGGTGTCTTTTTTTATGTTTGTCAAACACATGAGAACAATTTTTTATAAAAAAAAATCTATTTTTTTGTGCAGCAAAGATTTGCATTTAAAATTCCCTATTAAAAGCAACTTTCGCACAGGAACATTTTATTTCTAATTAAGGTATTTTATCTACCACTAAAAATGTCTGTTTCGTGATGTGATGTACCGAGTGACGTGGCAGAAGCCAGAGCAAAATAGAAAAAAAAATGTAGAATAAGACGAGACAAAATACACAAACGCTACCAGGTTTTGATGATTTAGGTAGACACAACCAAAGTGCTAATAATAGTGTCGCCCTGAAAAATAGTGATTATGTGTGATTATGTTACATAATGTTGACGCAAACAATATGGTTAAAATTTGAACTATGTAAGGTGTCAGACCAGTCAGTAAGTACTTCCGGGTCGTAGGGTGTTAATATAGTTGTTGAATAGAATATACATGAATAGTAAGTATTTTACTGTGTTTGTCAAGATTATTTCTTTGGAGAGTATGAGCACAGAGGTTAGGTAGAGATGTGGTTTTGACAGATTTTTATTTCAAAATACGCATTGTGTGAATGAAAGACGCGAAATGTTGAAAAAATGAATCGGTGTTTTATTCCAGATATGGGATTTTTGCTAGCCTAATGTGTTTAATACACAGAAAAAAAGTGTATTTAAGCGAACGAATGTTGTGGAACATGTGACTGATCTCCAAATATAGCCTATATTGCATTGTGTTCGATGGGCTGATTTTCACCGGTCTGACACCTAGATGGACAAAATGCATTTTTCTTATTAATAGCCAAATCCAGTTGATTTTTACTGTGAAAGCTTGCAGCTGAGTGAGAGAACAAAAGCTGATGTTAATTTTTTTATTTTAACAACAGAACATATTTATTTGCAATTGAATTAGAATGTGTGTGTTTTAGGGTGGAAATTGGGGATCCTAGTGATTTGGAGTGGCCATAAAGCACTTTAAGTAGGCTCTCAAGTGTCTTTAAGTGGATTAGTGGCAATAAATTCCAACAAAACCATCATCCTCGATGTTTACTTTTTGCGCCATGCCTATGGTATACGCTCATGTAAGTACATTCTTACTTCGTGAATGTTAACACGTTATACAGTACCAGCGATTCTTATCAACTAAAATTAACATTTATCACCTGCATGTAGACGTCGAATCGTAAAATAATTAATAAAAAGTTCACCTTTGAAACATCTCACAGTTCTAATCATTGGCATTGATTTGCGGTGCCATAAAAAACATTCGTTACTTAGATTTAAGCCGATGCTGGGAGGCATGAGAGGTGTTGTATCTTATAATTACCTCAATAAAACCGAATCTGCTACTCAGTTTTCTCACTGTTTGTGTTTGTTGCTTCCAAACGAATACCTTTTCAGTATCTATTAATAATGCATTTTTACATGTTATTAACAAATATGTTTTTTCCCATTCTCGTAATTTAAACTAAAAAACTGCGTAGGAAAATCAACGAATTGTAACGATGATGATATATCGGTAATCATTCAAATTCAAACCATAAATTTGGTTACAGGTTAATATTTAATATAGCGAATGATAATCTAAAAATTACATACATTCAATTAATAAAATTTAAATAAAAAACTACATATAAATAGTATCTAAAAGCGAAAATGTTTGTAAACAACAAAGTCAACACCTGGCACCCAACTAGCACCATTTTAAGCGGAATTCTGCTTCAAAGCAACTTATATAGGGCTCGATATATTCCAATGGACCAGTACAATTAACACGACTGATTCGTATCACACGGAAACGAACGTTAGTGTGTTTTCCTCCTTCCGTATCTAGACTATTAGCGATTTTAATTTCATCAGTATAGACATCAGTCTAATACAATGCTGAATATATTGTTGTAAAAAGTAGACTGAATCTCACCGCTCTGCCAGCAGTGTTGTAAAAGGTATATGTCTGAATCTCACCGCTCTGCCAGCAGTGTTGTAAAATGTATAGGTCTGAATCTCACCGCTCTGCCAGCAGTGTTATACGAACTATTATATTTATGTATATATAGTTATGTCCTCAGAGTATGAAGTTTAAATCACACATAAAGTCACTGTTTGGTTACACACTTTTATTGTATACGTTTATAACACTATTTCTATTATAAAAGCAATGATTATTTCAAACACAATTTTAACGATGATAATGAAGAATAATAAAATCCAATCTAAGTCCTAAATAACTTCCAAAATCCTACCTAAAAACTGACTCAATGCATGCTGCGGCCATTTTTATAGGGGCTTTAATCTTATGAATATTAATGAGTTAGAATGTAGGCCATTGCTAAGCTTTAACCTGGATGCTGCATCCCAGTGAACTTTCACCAGTGAACTTTCGCCATCAACATAGTCATAAATCATAAATGTTATATAAATGATACTTAGCATGCACAGAGGAACCTATATCTGATACATTGAATACAAAACTAAGAACTAATACTGTATCTAATCAAACTAATACAGTAAGTAAAACTCATAACAACAATCATAACACTCCCACCACTGCATTATGCTCCACCGTGAGCATTATTAGGGTCAATGTACTGGAATAATAAGTGAAATACGTAGTAGCACGTATCTGCTAATGTATAGGGTCATTGCAATCTTGGCCACTCAGCACATATTATATTTCAATGAAATTCCAAGTATAACGTAGTGCCTGTCAGATAAAAACAATGCGCATGCTGCTGATAACCAGATCATATTTCAAAACAAAATTAATCCAGTACCAAGGGAGAAGATTTGAGTAAAGTGATTCAGGGCATCTTAGCAGCATGCTGACTTGAATTTACGGTCAACACCCCCTTTACTCAAGTAAAACTACAGCGGCTCGATAACTTTAAAGGTCAACAGCGGCGCACGTATCGTGAGGATGAAACACCGGTAGGTAATATTTTAAATATTTAATAATATATAAAGTTCCAAACTTTGAACCAGTTTTATGATACGAACCTGTGACCTCGCTTTGGCGATTTTATTGTTGCGCTATCACCATGTTTGACCAAGTTATGTGGATTTTGGCTTTGGGATTAGAAAAAATATTCGTTATTCGTCCATATTTTTATGATCTGAGGATATTTCTGGCGTTCTGTTCGCGAAAAGGGACCATTTGCATATTAATTAATCATTTTACGCTACCCAATTCAGCTTTATTTTGCTATGTTTAATGATGTATGAGTCCTATATCGCGTACTTTCTGAGTGGGGTATGGTGAAATTAATAAGGGCTACAGCGGCCATTGATAAGTACAAATGCTACTTTCAAAAAGAGTTAATAAGTACGACTGCGGCCATATTGTTAGAGTTGATAAGTACGATTGCGGCTAAATTGTTAGTTACAGACACCCTGCTGCTGGTTTAATGAGATTTGAAGATGTCGAAAACGTGTATTATTATTTTTTTAGGTTGAACAGAGATGGAAAAATACAAGTGTTACTTCTGCAAGTTAAACTTCAGCCTATTAACTGAAGTCGTAACTCATTGCATCGTCATACACCCAGATGAATAATTGATAAGTGTTATTATTAAACAATCTCTATTCTGTGTATTCTTTCTAGTGATCATCTTTTCGACCATCCCAATAGAGACCTGAGGGGACACAAGAGACGCAGCGGTAGAATAAGTCTACCGAATGATCCAGCTCATGGGGAACATGATGTAAGACAATACCATAAAAGAGATGACTCAAAGATTCCTGCACATCGTCGATTAGGCTTTCTGGATTTGCCTGACTACAGTGTGAACATGCCGGGGATGTTTCTTGAGTGTGATATGTTGAATTCATGACGTGGCCTTACTGAACAGAACAACAACAACATTTGTGAAACAATTGTTTTATTAAACAGAATCGTAGACTATCAACAGTGATTGACGCATAGCAAATTCCTGTATGCTATGACTTGAACAGTAAAAACAACATATTTGTATCACATCTAGATTTTAGCTCAATGAGATCATTTACGAGGTAATTGCTACGTATAATATGATGTTGTATGAATAACACAATGTCCGTGAATGACAAAATAACAGTCGTATTGTTCTAATAAAAAAACTGGATCTACATGATGTGCATAATCATTGTTTAATTCAAGAAGTTTCCTGGTTAATCACGTCTAGTTCGATAAACTAGATAATCTCATTTGTTTTATTCATGTTACAACTGAAATTTTACTTTTTTACAAAAACTGTTATTTGATATTCAATTTTACATTGCACTTATTACTTAATGTTTGAAGTTGTATTTTTATAAAACATACCAGACAACAAAACGCTATTGTTTAGATTGGGTAATAACCAATTGAAAGGCTATTTATAAGTTCAAATTGTGCAAAAGCTTTCACCATACCAAAGATAAGTCTAAAATCATTGAGCTATAAACCAACTTAAATAAAAATGTTTAAAATTATCAAACCAACAAAACAGATTCTTTACTAGATCTAACCGTACAAAGTAACCTTAAAACAATGTTGTCAAATTTTAACCTTATCATTTACGATTTATAAGCACATTGGCATCAAAATGTTCCCTTGTTTAACGAAAAAATCATCAAATAGTCATCAAACCAAACCATACGAACATACATTATATTATGACTGACATCATACTGAATCTGATAAATCTTCAAGATCCTGGTGAAATCAACCAGAATGTATGTAAATAAAAAAATGTTGATGAAAAGTATATACATTTGTAGGAAATGAACGTAAAACATAATACATTTAAAACTGTTGATGAGCATTAGTATGCAAAAAAATAGCGTTCAACTATTGACCAAAAGACAATGTACCATGCTGTAAATACACCAAACGAACACTGTAGGCACTGAGTCTTATCTGCAGATCTGAGCCTGCACTTGTCGTAAATGATCAAAAGGACATATCTGCCTGATCCTAATGCAAAGAAATATAAAAAGATCGGACAGGGAAAGTAGCATTCAAGGAGGACAGTAAACCACAAAACACAGAAACAAACACGCAAACAGACAAACAAGAAGGCAAAAGCAATAATAAATGCAAACGACATCACAAACACAAAAGGGTTGACAATAGGGCTACCGCCTTGGAACGGTCAGTGGCAAAGTAGGCCACTGGGGGTTTGTCAGTTATGACTAAATTTTAAATGGGAATCATTTCGATATTTGTCAAAACATGTTTTCGTATAATGTACACCCAACTACAAAATAAACGCCCAGACCCGTTAGGTAAACGTACTTGTAGCACTTATCTGAATCCGACAATTAATAGAACTTCGCATGATAATAAAACAATCATATTCTGATATTAGATATAATTTTCATTACAATTGATAATGACTTGTAAAATTGTTAATCCAGATTATAACGCCACCTCAGAAACCAAATCCACAAATTAACGGTATTCAACTAATACCGATTTGTCTTATATTAAAATGAAACCTGCTCATAATTTTGAGCAACATTATTTATATAGTTTCATATTAATATACTGCAAACTTGAACAATATTGACGATTTTCATAGAGATATATAAACATTTAAAAGACTGTTTGCTCTATTCATACATCGACCACCCAAAACGTGATAAATCATGACATTTCGTGGAAAGTTATGGTTAAATTAAAGTGCATCTTTAACGAACGTTGCTAGAACTATTACTTACCAATGAATATTAATATAATTTCACGTATTTATTGAAAAATTATGTGTTTATTGAAAATGGATACACGTCACTCCACTCGTCAATATGTGATTGTTTTACAATTAGGTGAAATTATATAACAATAAAATTACATTTACGCTCAATTAACTATTTTTATCTAAGGGGCGCTTCTTTTATAGTTGAATGTATACATGTTGATGATTGTCTAACGTCACGGCAGAACGACAAGATTCAATGTTGTACGTTATTTTTCTTTTCAATGCTTAAAACATTGAAGGTAATACACTATATTGCGTAAATGATCAAAAGTCAGTTATGACTAAATTTTAAATGTGAATCATTTCGATATTTGTCAAAACATGTTTTCGTATAATGTACACCCAACTACAGTATAAATGCCCAGACCGGTTAGGTAAACGTACTTGTAGCACTTATCTGAATCCGACAATTAATAGAATTTCACATGATAATAAAACAATCATATTCTGATATTAGATATAATTTTCATTACAATTGATAATGACTTGTAAAATTGTTAATCCAGATTATAACGCCACCTCAGAAACCAAATCCACAAATTAACGGTATTCAACTAATACCGATTTGTCTTATATTAAAATGAAACCTGCTCATAATTTCGAGCAACATTATTTGTATAGTTTCATATTAATATACAGCAAACTTGAACAATATTGACGATTTTCATAGAGATATATAAACATTTAAAAGACTGTTTGCTCTATTCATACATTGACCACCCAAAACGTGATAAATCATGACATTTCGTGGAAAGTTATGGTTAAATTAAAGCGCATCTTTAACGAACGTTACTATAACTATTACTTACCAATGAATATTAATATAATTTCATGTATTTATTGAAAAATTATGTGTTTATTATTGAAAATGAATACACGTCACTCCACTCGTCAATATGTGATTGTTTTACAATTGGGTGAAATTATATAACAATAAAATTACATTTACGCTCAATTAACTATTTTTATCTAAAGGGCGCTTCTTTTATAGTTGAATGTATACATGTTGATGATTGTCTAACGTCACGGCAGACCTAACGTCACGGCAGACCGATAAGATTTAATGTTGTACTTTATTTTTATTTTCAATGCTTAAAACATTAAAGGTAATACACTATATTGCTTAAATTATTTCCGCATTAAACACGTACTATTCAAAATTTATAGAGTATGGTAATTTTAACAAATTATTATAAACGGACATTTTCGTACTTAACTTCTACTTGTAATTGCATGTTTTAATAATATTACGAATAATTCCCATTTAACATTTAGTTATAAGTTTACACAAAAGACTTCTGTAGTCTCATAGGAACATTTTGATGAATACCAGAATAAAACATCAGATTAAACAATTCTGAGTTCAATGGTGTTTATCCTTCTTGTGTCTAATCAGTCCAGTTTTGTATGTGTAAGATTTACCACAATCACATACGAACGATTTATCTGCGTGCCTTGAGTATTGATGATTGTATAAACTGCCTGCAGTTGCAAATTCCAAGGAACAATCCTTACACTTGTGCATCACCCCAGATACGCATAATCGTACATGCTTGTTCTTGCCGTATCTATTATGAAACCTTTTGTTACATTTCCCACACGAATAGGGCTTAGTGTCGCTATGCACGTTCAAATGGTCCTGATACAGTATCTTTCTTATAAAAGTTTTTCCACAAGTCTCGAAGGGACATTGAAATATTTCACGATCGCCTTGACCTTGCTGTTTCTGGAGGTGACACTCCATTGTATATTTGCGTTTGAAATGATTACCGCAATGTTCGCATACAAACTGTTGGAGATGCTTGGATTCGTTGTGAGCAAGTAATTGTTCTTCGCTTTCAAAGAACATGTTGCAATTTGAACACCTTACGTAGTCTTCCGAATGTATTTTAATGTGCCTCTTCAAAGAGCTCATTAGTCTGAACCGTTTTCCACATACTCCGCATTCCGTATCACCTGTTACAGCTTATATTTCCTCACCGACCTCCAAGAAAGAACCGTCCAAGGCCGGAACTTGTCCACCGTCTAAATCATACGAAGAACTATTCTCCATCCAGGATAGTTCATTTAGTTCATATTGTTCATCTAGCTCTTTATCGTTACCAGAGGTAGATGCAGTTATATTCTCCATTGGGATTTCTGCAACGAAATATATTTCTAGACATACATACATGTATAAAGAGTAGTGAATAAAACGTAGAAAAATACACACACAGACAAACATTAGCCTCTTTCCCAAATTGAGTTTTTTACAAGATTACGACAGTAACATCAATAATTCATTCTTCTGCTAACTCGGTGCATTAAAAGCAATCGCTTACTCCAGTTTAGAAAACTCACATATTAATCATTATCATAAAATTGAGTCCAACGCCGATTTTATTTCGTATCTATATATAGGCCCTCAAAGGTTCAAATTTGCAATTCTTCTACTCTATATCATTATTTGAAAACTTACCATACTGATTAAATAACAAATTGTTCAAGGTGTACCCATTCGATGCGAGCCATCATACAATACAAACATTTAATAGATAAACTTTAAAATATAATACATACATAATCCAATACGTCTGCAAATGGTGATTTGTAACAAGGGGAAGTAACTTTACAGTCATAGTTTGCGTCCGCACATGATGTAAAACAAAGCGTTAACTTAATGTGGGGATAATGGCCTGGGTCTTAAGAAAAGAACCCGATAGATTTCACTAAAGTATTCGATTTACACTTGTAATATTTATGTTCATAATAGTATGTAAACAGTTTGTCTACACAGAATGCTTTTTCGTTATGCTTTATGTGCGTTTTGCTCGAAATGTCGAATGAGATTCTCATTATTGCATTGATTTCTGTTTTATATAGGAATATATATTTCATAAATAAACTTCTCGAATGGTTCTAAGAATTTCACAATATTTCGTGAATTTATATTACGGATCAGTAAGTATGATCACTTGAACTGAAAAATACTTACGATACAGAAATAAATAGAAATTTAAAATGGTTTCCAATACACTTAACTCACAAAAATTAAACTTGTATTATTATTTATTTTTATTTTTTTTCATTAATTTTTTTTTTCATTTATTTCTTAATTTTTTTGTGAGTTTTTCTTTAATTCTTTTTTAATTTTCCATTTCATTTTCTTTTTAATATATACATATATTTTTTAATATTTTTGTTTTTTTAAAAAAAAATTATTTCATTGATTTATTTATTTTTTCAAATTTTATTTTATTTGATTTATTTAATTTTATTTTGATTTTTTTTTTTTTTTCATTTTTGCTAAAAAAAATAATTAATTATCATTATTATTTTATTTTAAATAATTTCTTCTTTTTTTTTTTTAATAATTTTTACATATATATGTTGGTTTCATATTGCTCCAAGGTCAAGGTCACACTTACAGGTCACTTCGGGGGCATTTGTCACTTACTGTGACATTTTTTTGTTTTTATTATTATTAATATTTTATAAAAATGTAACCGTAATTTGGGCATCATACGATGGAATCTCAAGTTCTTTTAATTTTACGGCTTTGGACAAAATAATTATGAAGAAGTCAACCTCAATGTCTACCTCAGGCAGTGGCTTTTGAATTTTGTCAAAATTTAATGTCACAATACCCATAATTTATAAAAATAAAACACCTATATTTTCAAATATATTTACAATTTGGGCCTATTTTTATGCCTATTTTATATCTTCACGTGCATGCTTGCACGGGATATTATGGAGGTTTGACAGCTGGATATGAGTACGGTTTTATGAATTTTCATGCTGAACTGGAGGCTATCGCATAAGCAACTAACTTTAGCTAGGTGAAACAATCATATAGCTACCTTGCTTTGTCAAATGCTGTATATAAATCGTCCATATCAAGAAGAAAATTGCAATATTGACATCTTTTTCGCGATTTCGGAAGTGCCAAATAACATACAACGGAAATTATAACCGAAAAAGTAGGTCCCACGTTGCAGGTGCACGTCGTTAATGTGAAAATATTAAAGGATGTAGTAACTGTGTAATATTTATACACGGAAATAGAAAACTTTATTAAAATTGAGAAAAACTCCCCCATCTTACTCGATGAGTTTGAGAAGACTATTTCTGGCGTAAGAATATAATTTCGCCAAAACAGAGTGAAGCCGGAAAATTATTGTAAGCAAACGTCGGCGAACCTATAAATAAAGCGACATCTTTTATGTCCGATCAAAGAACAGTATTGACGGTAAGGTTAAATATAACAAGGATGATATATTGCATGTTCATATTTCAATGTAACAGAATTCACAAATAACTGGAATAAACTTTATTGTTTTATTATGACAACTGCATTACAACTTAATTTGCCATGGTATTGCAAATTGTTTAATAACATCACACTAGTATATGTTAATGTCATCACTGTTACATAAGTGGTCTGCACTCTTTTGTGGAACAGTTTTGTAACCACTCAATAAATCATTTTCTTTCTTCGTATCATAAGGGTGTAATAGAAGAAATATCTGAGTTATTTGCTGCAAAACAAAACATTTTAAAAAAAACATGGCCTATATTCAACTACATAATTCTGCTTGCTGATCCCCTTATCAAGTACAATCATAGAATAGAATCGCCGTCTCATTGCGGTAAAATAATAACAGGGAATAACTACAGCCTAGAAAACACAGTTCTAATTCTGCTCGGTGGTAGGTAGTATCTATACAATTGATTACAGTGTCGGTCATGCCTTCGCTAATTTTCAAAGTGTTTTTCTTCTTTTTTTTGTAAATGTTTTACCACTTAATTTCCTGTTTTCTACAGTATTAATCAACTAGTAAAACAGAACAAAATCATAAAATTGACAAATAGCGGTATACAATGGGTTATATAATCATATGTTTGTATTAGTTAATCTTTGTTAGATCAAAGTCTCTAACGAAATAAAGCACGTCAACAATCTGAAGCTGTTAGACAAGTGTTTTCTTAACTTCTATTATCCTGGGCCCCGTTTTATGAAACAACTTACGACCATTTTGATCGTAAATCAATTTCTTAAATGCTTCGCTATAAATTACACTTTTCAAATAAACGTGATTTCATTTCATTTCCTTATACATGTGATCTTTCTGCACTACGTGCACACATAAGTGTCTACATTGAATGCTTAGGTGATAATAGGGAACGATTTTAAAATTTGAGACTTATCGTAAGATTTTTAATAAAACAGGGCCCTGATATCTGAAATGTTGTGATTTAACACTTCACATTCTAATCTTGGATATTGATATGTGTGTTTTATACTTATAGTATGATATCTAAGTCAAATTTCTATAAGATAAACACGTGTTGTTAATAATGAAAAGCATTACTGACTTTGATCTTCATGGTGGTAATCGTAAAACATTATTCTTCTTCTTTTATAATTATTCATGGTGACTATCTTATGGTTTTATCTTTTCTGTTCCTTTTATGCTTCACCACTGATAAGAAAGGACGAAATGCTTTGTCAATTGATTAAGATAAAAAATAAACATCTTGAATTGAATGTTGTTTAACGGCTTATCAACAGGCTATTTAAAGCCTGTCCCAGAGAGAGGTGAAGGATACAAAGGAATCCGGGAACCTGCCCTACTCTTAATATCGAATAGATTCCTATGGTTCTGTAACGTGCTCGGAGGATAGACCGATACACGGGACCGCCCGGTTTACGTCCCCATCCGACGGACGAGGCTAAGGAAAAGTGTCTTGCCCAAGAACACACGGACGGAACTCAGTGGCACCACGGAGGATTGAACCCGGGGCCTCCGGTTACAAATCCGCCGCGCTACCGACTGCGCCACGCCAGCCCCTTTATAAACATCTTGAGGGATAAAAACAACAACATTAATAATGTATGAAGCAAAGTCAGCAAGTCATCTGGATAATCAAAGAGAATAAAACCAGCTACTGACGTTTATGAGTATTTTGGTGATATGAATCTAACATAAATGAACAATGATCGGTTTCAGTTTCTCGCAGAAATCTGTATAATTAAAACATCAGGCTTGTTCTCGTTTAACGTGTAATCAGACACCTGTTCGACTTTTATACTTATTGTTATCATAGTACGTGATATATCAGTCACACATTCATTTATTCTATGACAGCTATTGTGGATACTATATAGTTTTTTTAGACTTTCTCACATTTTTTATATCTGTTTATAGCGATTATTTTAACCTAGTTTGTTTTAAAGCAAGAATCTCTCGATGATGTTATAGCGAAAGTTGAATTGTACAGATTCTATAAGCAATTTATTTATCAATAATTTCAAAAAAAAATGGATTTCCGGAAAGAGAAAGAACTCGAACCAACGTCGCAAGTATTCATATTTCACACGCATTTGTTTACGCACACTGTATGACAGATCAATGTAATTGACTGAGTTTGTTTTTTTCTTAAATATATTCAATATTAAATAGGCACACATTTGAGATGCTATCAATTCAAATGTTCAAAAAAAGTGTCACATAACTTACATGTATTGCTTCGGTCTGCTCCGTACTGCACCGAGTAGGCGGAACTGTATCGTCGGTCTGCTCCGTACTACACCGAGTAGGCGGAACTGTATCGTCGATTTCCGTAAAGCGGTACTATTAACAGTATCATAATTCAACGAGGTTATTCCGATTGCGGGAAAGACTGAGAAAATCCTCCCTCATTTGCATATTTGTTACATAATTATTGTAAATCATAATACATATCGTATGCATTGAGTAAAATAAATAAATTATTATTATTTCAGGGAATGTAATTTTCAAAATGTAAAAGACTGCACATCGTCAGTATTCAAAACAATGTATATGCAATAAGCTTCACATTAAAATCAAGAGAAGCTTAACTCATGTTTATGATAAGGAAAGATTACGCCTTAACATGTTTAAAATGTTATTACATGGGAAACATCCAGAAATAATAAGTATTAGACAAAATTAAAACTTGGTACTTAGACGTACACATTCCAGAACGTCAATTACAATAATATCATGCCGGTAAAAACTTAAGTAGAATATCGCTCAAGCCGGTGCTAGGAGGCGTTAGAGGTGTTGCATCTTATAATTACCTCTCATGAACAGAATCAATAAAACCAAGTCTGCTACTTTTATCTCTTGTTTGTGTTTGTTGCTTCCAAGGGATCCCATTTTCAGTATTTATTTACACGAATTAACAATAGTTTAACCACAGTGCCTCAAACAGACGGGCTGTTGTGAGAGCATACAGTATTGACGATTAATTAAATATTTACTTCTCTGATTACTAATGGTGACAAAGTAATATAGGGAAACAACGTTGAGAAGTGTTAGACTACAATACGAATGCAAGCTAATTTAGGCCGATTATTTTGAAGATATGAGATATGCATTATAGCGATATGTCAACAGAAATGTTTATTCACATGCTTGCAATTTCACATACCGTAAAAAAAACACGTAAATTTTCAATTAGCTTTTTCTTGGCGTTATTTATAAAACATTTCATTAACAATTTAACTTTAAACGGGATGTTTGTCTGTTTTTAATTGTCTATTTTTCCGAGCTCAATTGAACCTTTGGGTTACTACGTAATTATATCTTTCATTTTAATTTGTTTTTATGTCTGTATGTTTTATGTTTATAAATGATTGATTGTAGTGAAGAAAACGTACACCTTTCCTTTGACCTGCGTTTTCTTTGCATGTAATGAATCATGTTTTGGAAGAAGATAGCATCGACTTATGTTGCCATGTTGATTTCTTGGTGCTGATAAAAATAAGTATAAAAGTCAAACAGGAAATGGAACTTCCACAGCTGATAAAGCCTCAATTTTAATGTTGTAAATTTGTCCATAGCTTTTAGATTTAAAAACGTAGCTCATTTCATGCTACTACGTGGTCCCGCCTTAATTCCATTAAGCTATAGGAAACTTTTCCATTAAGCAAAAGGAAACTTATATTAGCAGGATTTTATAACGGATATTTATGTTTAAAAACATTGTTTTACTGCAAAAGGCGATAAACTTTTTAAAATTACCTATTAAATGTTTTTAATTTTACAATAATCAAAACATTTATTAATAAGCCGAAATTAAGGTTTATTTCATACCCTAGTCAACCCCGTTTTGCCTTCTTGGAGAAGGCGTTGGATGAGATGAAAATTAATACTCAGACCACGTAATGGTGTGTGTGTGTGTGTGTGTGTGTGTGTGTGTGTGTGTTTGCGAGAAAACGGAATTGTTTGCAAAGCGCAACCTTACACTTACACTACTAAACGGTTTTAACAATAAATATGTTAACTACGATATATCTCTAGCCAACATCTAAATTATTCAAATTGTGCATGTTTTGTATTTATTTTACACGCCATGTATGGCATATTATTGCCACGTATCAATGTCACGATCAATAACGGAGGTATTTCTACTTAGGAGAAAACATTTTTATTGCAACCAGTTTAATGTGTATTTTTATTTCTCAAAATCACCGGTAAAAGGCTGAGACCATTCTGTGTTAATAGGTGGGGTAGGATAATCAATGTACGTTTGTTTGTGAACTTGTAGATTTTTTTTAAATGCATATGTTCTAAATAACAGTTTCACAACATTAAATCACGCATGTTTTATGATAACCATTTCCGCTAACAAATAACATCTTAAACAAACGTGTTACCTTAGAAGTTGAACACCTCAAGTACTTAAAAACGTATAGAAGGAGAAATTTGGGAATCTCCGAACACGGTAAGTACAAAACATATTGCAGTCTCGGTTTGAGTGAGACTGTTCATGAACGGTAGTGAAAAGAAATATAAAAAGATCGGACAGGGAAAGTAGCATTCAAGGAGGACAGTAAACCACAAAACACAGAAACAAACACGCAAACAGACAAACAAGAAGGCAAAAGCTACAATAAATTTAAACGACATCACAAACACAAAAGGGTTGACAATAGGGCTACCGCCTTGGAACGGTCAGTGGCAAAGTATACAAAGGTGCATGCTACCGTTCACGCCATCTAGTTCACAAAGTTCCGACCTCAAGTATTTATAATGTAGAAAGACGGAGTCATGTATTTCGCATAGGCAAAATTATTGTGTTAGCGTTATTTCTATAGGAGATGCCAGGATAAGTCCTACATAGAAAACACATGTATTTGTGTCCCTTTCGTACACTTCTCTGTGGTACAACCATTCTCATTAAGTATTTGTCCAAAAAAATGATCATATCAGACAAGGATTCTAAACGGATGTCAAGTATGATTGGTGTTTCCAATCGCGATATTTGCGATAGTGTTTGTTATGATGTATTGTACGTTCTTGCACATTGACGCAAACAATAGAAGATGAATTATGTAATCGAGTACATAACGTTTCGTTATAATTCTGTTTTTTACAGTCATTCACTACGCTTCACGTTTCTCTTGTGCGATGACAAGCCCATGGGACTCTCTGAGTGCGCTGTATGAAAACCCTGAAAAGGGAGGATGGTTCATGAACCATCGTCCCTCAGGTTTTCTGGTCTTACCCAAGAATGAGTTTTTCTTTGGCTGCAACTGCTGTGGGTGTTCAGTACACTTCCGGATATATTATGAGGTGTTTCTAAGTATATATTTTATATAGTTATACAATATTATAAACGTATATCATTTCCTAATTTCTGTGGATGTACACTTCATGGTTAGGGATTTCCTTTTGATGGTGTGTACCTTTACACTGTATTTTCATTTGAGCGCTGAACACATTATAATAGCGAGGTTGTGTATACATAAAATCGATTTAAGCTAACCAGTAGGCCTTATTGCTCATTGAACGTTATAACCCAGTATTTATCATTCGTTTCGTTTTGTAGTGTCCTTCTCATTGTACACTTAATTTGCTCTTGCAGTGCGTACCTTTGAAGGCTTTGACTTCTATGGGTCGTGGAGCGTTTTTCTCGGATTTATACCTATATATTTCAATTCCTTAAAAATGGTATTATTGAAGTATATATTCATACATACATAGTTATATAAATACATATAACAGATGCAGTAAAGTAAACCATAGGGATATTATGCAAGACGTAACTGAAAGTGTATTATCTTTTGACTTCTAGCATGTAAATGTATGTGACCTGACCTGTATATACACTAGTTTTGTTACAATAACATTGGTAAACAATTGTAAATAAAATAAATACATATCAACTAATTTGCTATATAAAACAATTTACAACGTTAATGTCCATGCATTTTTCGGTAGTAACAACAATGAGTAAAGAAATATGTATTTTTGCCACTGTCCGTTCCTATGCATAGCCTTATTTTCATCTCTGTTATGTTTGTGATGTGTTATGCCTTACATTTTATTTATCATTGTAATGGTTGGTTGTTTCTGTGCGTGTTTGTGGTTGACTGTGATCCTTGAATAATACATTTCCTGCTCGACTTTTATATCTAAATTTTATTCCCGCTGTTTACTGTTTTTATCCTCAATAGTTTAAGTGCAATCCATTTTTCGTATCCGCTTAAACTGTATACAATAAAAGCGATTCATATCCGCTAAGTTTGGCATTTATGGTCTGCGTCTAGATTTATTGTCTTGATAAACTAAATAATAAAAACGCCCAGCCTGGAAACTATCACACATATTGCTATGAACTGGCAATGAGATTTAATAATGCATGTTTGTAAAATGTTATATTAAAATTGATATTCATTTCTTATTCAACGAATGTGTACTATGAAACGCAATTACTTCTAAGAAAAACCAATGGTAATAGACCTTGATATAACCTCAGAAATAACGGGATAGTTAAAAAATGTAATAAAAAAAATGTTCCTATAATGGTAGGACGTAAAAATTTCACAGAACAGTCAACCGAAAACACGCATATAAAACAAACAGCAATCACAAGAAAAAATGGAAGCAACGTATGCGACGCCACAATCGTAATAGGGTTGACAATATAGGTACCACCTTGGAACGGTCTGAGGCAAAATAAGCCGATGGAGGGGATTAAATTAAGTTTTAGGTTACACCAAACCTCCATCTTACATGTACCTGAACTGTTATCCATTCCGATCTGTGGAGATCGCCGAGTCCGATATATATAGATATCGGTGGTACATTCTGAAATACGTTGTTTTCTTACTTCAAGTTCGAATACTATTAGGTGGTTCCATTACTCCAGCCTTTAAAATCTCTGAATAGTGTTTATCGTCAGCTTTTTTAGTATAGTATTTTGACTGTTACACTGTGTGATACGCAGGCGTCGTTACCTCTGCTCCCAACTAAATTCTGTTTTGTTCATTTCGCTCATTGTATTTTCGATTAGCGAAAAACATTTTGTTAGAAACTGGGACCATACGTCCTGGCCATGAAATGGTATGAAAATACTACAATGATGGTTGTATTTTCATCCTCATGTGCATACCAATTTCGCACTATGGACATTTTAAATATTGAGTTCTGCTCAACCCGGGGCTAGAAAGCGTGAACGGTAGCTAGCATTTTTCAATACCGTTCATGAACCTAGACTGCAATATTTGTTTTATTTATCGTGTTCGGCGATTTCCAAATGTCTTCTTAATTACTCTATTTCTATTGTTATACCACTAAACCAGTAAAATGTAGATAGAGAGATCCCTGCCAGACTATATCCTCATTCCTATAGAAACAACAACAGAAAACGAAATAGGTCTTCATTGCACCGTAAACTAAATCAAAACAATGCACAACATAAAAGATGATGACGTCAGAGTAACCCACTTGGAACGTTCACAACCGCGCTATGTTTATGTCTTCCGTGCCCGAATTGACAAGACAGTGCAAATAATTACAATAATATGGGTGTTTTTATTTATAATGTTCGGCGACTTCCAAATGTCTTCATACATGCTCTATTTCTATTGTCATACCACTAAACCAGTAAAGTGAAAATAAAGAAATCACTGCGAGGCTATATTATCATTCCTATAGAAACCACAGCAGAAAACGCAATAGGTCTGCATTGTACCAAAAAACTAAATCAAAAGCAAATGAATAGTTAAATAACAGGACAATGCGCAACATAAAAGGAGAGGACGACAGAGTCTTCAGTGCCCAAATTGACAAGAAAGTGCAAATAATAATAATAATAATAATAATATCTTTATTTCAAGAGGATAACATTTTTGGCTGCAAGCCATTTTAACATATAGTCCTCAGACAAAATGGAATATATTTACAGTTCATACAAACATGATTAAAACATAATTAAAACAATGGTAAAAAATGAATAAAATATGTCTAGAAACTTCATGGTTTTTCTAAAAAGGTGCTATTTGAGATACATTGATTAAGACTTATTCAACCTTTAGGTGATGTATATACAATGTAAAACTTATGTTTAAAACTCGTCAATTGTATATGTTTTTAACAATATAAATATTAAAATTTTATTACTTTTTAAAACTTTAAGAATTACGTACATATTGTCCAGTAAGTGAACATGGTACACGAGCATACATTGTGATTGACGTAGGTAATACATGGGTAATCAAGTTGTCAAAAAGCATATATAACAAATCATTTAAACACATTAAATACTGTTGTACGATGATCGTAACAATTAAAAGTGATGGTATATTGATCGAATATGCAAGCGATCTTGAGAAATATTTTCTGATTGAAACATCTTACCTCTTGTTTTTTCGACAGGGGTCGAGGCCGACGAATATATTTGTGCTTACGTTTGAGAAGTGCCAATGGAAGGAGAAGTAATTAATGGAGAACAATTGTTATTTTCCTTCTTTACTAAAATGAGCAAATTAACTGATATTATAATTACTTAGCGCTTGGAATATAAATGCTGATTCAACACTATAAGACAAGTGTAACAAATTATGTACGCTTTCGGGAAAACAGTAAAATAAACGCTAGTGTGAATGTCAATAAATACTGAAAAGGGGATCCCTTGGAAGCAACAAACACAAACAAGAGATAAAAGATAAAACCTTAGTTTTGAAAATAGGTCAAGAAATAAATATTTTAAAACCAAAACGAGTTTTTGATGTGGATTTTCCAATTTAAACTCCTTCTTGCTGGGACAGCAAACAATTAAAAATCTGAAGTACCTTAAGTTAGCCTCAATAATTTGCAAAATGACCAGTAATTAAGTAATCAATGTTATCTACCCCAGCAGACGAAACATACAAACTGATCCACTGAACCGGCAAACATTGATGTTTTATTGTATTATATATATGAAAGTATGTAATCAGTCAATGTTATCTAGCCAGCAGACTAAACATACAAGCTGATCCACTGAAGCTTTAAACATTGATGTTGTATTGTATTTAAATTAATTGATGTTTGCATAATAGTATCGACACATTCAGACCCTATCACACACACAACACATACTCTTTGTAGGCAAGTCTATAACTTTTTACATATGCACTTAAAATATATAGTGTTTATGATTTCTTAAGACTTTGTGAATTTGTGTCGTTAAAACATTGATGCTGTACCAGACCCACACTAATAGTATACATACTTTTGAAATTATATAGCAGTTGAAGACATATTATGTGTTTTCAGTAACGTTTTAAATGAACCGAATGATTTTGAAAACCGTATTTCATGAGGACATCTATTCCATTCCTGTGGACCGCATATTGAAAAAGCTTCTCATAAACTATTGTGTGAAATTTGGAACGTGCAGTGTATCATTTGTGGAATATCTTAAATTTCGTCCATGAGTTGCTGAAGGTGCTGAGAGCATGCTGTCATTGTATTCAGGTGATTAATTATTTAGAGATTTATACACTATAATACGTGTATGGTATTGAACCCGGAGCCAATTAAGAGTTTTAAATATTTGTTCGTATGGAGTATTAAATTCTACTCGGAGGATAAGCCTGGCTGCTCGGTTTAGAAGTTTTACTATTCGATCGGTACTATGGGATGAGCAACGACCCCATATGATACAACCATATTCAAACAAAGGCAATATATATGCAATGAAGTACATTTTCAACTTATCTTGGTTGACATATTTTGATAGCAATTTCATAAGAGTTATTTTACGTGCCATTCTTTGACATACACTGTTTATTTGTTTGTCCCAACTGAGCATTTGATCTCTATGTAGTCCTAACAGTTTATGTGCTTCAGTTGTTTGTAAAACCTTTTACACTTGCTTGGAGTCTATTCAATGATTCAATATCTACGGTTGTATCGTCTGCATTTAAATCAGTTTCACTTTCCCAATATCAAGAGGCAATAAGTATATTCCATTAAAAGAAAATCTCTAACAATAAAATCAACATTAAGAGAAATAATCAAACGATACACGTTATTGTCGTTGCAAATATATATAAAATACATTTTAAGAAACACCTCAGGATTTATTCCAAAAGTGTACTGAAAAACCACAACAGTTGTTGTCAAAGTGGAAACCAATCTATGGTACGACCAAAAATGATGAGGGACAAAAGTTCTTGCACCTACCTTCCTTTTCAGGGTTTCAGAATGTGCAATCATAGAGTCTCAACATATTGTCCAATCATCGAACATGAGGAAGGTGAACCGTATTAACTGACTGTAGAGAAGTCAATCAATAAACATAAAGTTCTTTACAATAATAGAGTCGCATCCTTTCTGACAAATTTCCTCAAGATACCTGTCAGACCCCTTTAGCTTTCGAAGTGCATAGGTCACCTCTCCATAAAATAGAGGCTGTGATATTCCTAATCGCAGATATGTTTCAAGTGTCGATGTACGTCCCTAGTAGATTTTTTATTGCGGCGATAGAATTTTGAGAACGATCTATGTAGTTTGTGAGAACGAAAACCTTGCTGAAGGAGTTTACTTGTTATAACTTGATTTTCGATCAACAGAAAACGAATGAGCTGTGAGATATAAACCCCATATGCGTGAGGTACATTCCCATCATAATCTTGAAACAAGTTTGTAGTTACCGATGTCGAAGTTAAAGTCAACTCTCTTTTCATAGATTTTACTATATATGCACTCTTTTGAAATCGATAGACGAATTGAATTGAATTCCATTCTATAATTGCATTCTATAGTTAACCTATTTGGGAATTTGCAGCTTCAATTGGTGAAGGAAGGAAGACCCCAGGTGCCACTCCAGGCAATTTTCGTGCACGGTCGGGCATCTGGGTAGAACCACCAACGTTCCCCAAGCAAGTAAATCGATAGACGAAGATCGATGAATACTTTAATATACTCAGTACATTTGAAAACGCAACACTTTGTATTTCTTGAATTTCTAGAGTGGAACTGAAGTCCTCGTGCAAAATTGTGTCTTAACTAAATGAAGTAGAGCAAATCTTATGCAACTGTTTATCGCCTTATGTTAACCTTTGGGAAAAATAGACATGTGTACTAACATAAAATATAATCAATCTTGATTTGAACAAAAAAGAAACAGTGTACTGAAATAATCGAAAATCAAAAAGGTTGCGTTTTTAAATGTTCTGAGTATAGAATGCAAACTGTTGGATTTTTCTAACGTGAGCTCTGGTGGATAATCATTAGTGAACATATAAACAAAGAACGAATTATCAACATTCAGTATGTCAGTTAAAACCATAAACATGGTTACCAATTATCATTAGTGAATGAGAACACAAATATAGTGCTTATTTGAGAATAATAATGTATTTATTTATTAGTCAATTTATTTAAAAATCATGTTTAATTCCATTTATGATTTAGAACTTGCAGTCGTGTTGAGGACTTTAATATTTGTAATATTAAAAAACTACTCCAGCAGGGCTACCGTTACCATAAACTACAAAAAAGAAGTGTAGTATTATAACCCTGATCTACTTTTAAAACATAAAAGTAGTTAAAGAACTTTTCCGCGACAAGGATTATCTCAATCTGCCTTCTGTGGTGGTTTGATTTATAAACTAAAATCTATCTTTCTGCTATTTTTTTGCTACATTTCGTCACTATGATTAAATATTGTCTTGTCGTACCCTTAATGTTTTGTTCTCTTGTTGCTCTGACTTTTGACTAGTCATTGAGTACCTGCAAAGTGACATTCTATGCTTTTTATTCAAATATACATGATCATCAATGTGTTAAACTTATATTGCCTATTAATGCTGCATTGTTTGTTAGAGATATATGACCTGATGGGGATTTTCTTATTTGCATTGTTCCGTTGTATTAGGACGTGGTTTAAACATCCAGTCACTGACCGTTCCAAGGTGGTAACCATATTGCTAACCCGTTTGTGTTTGTGATGTCACGTGCCTTGCTTCCTATTGACATTGTAATTGATGTTTGTCTTAATGCGTGTTTCGGTTGACTCTGTTCTGTGGAAGCTAAGTTTCCTGACTCTTATACCTACCTTTACACATGTAAAAACGGAATGTATGGTGTGAATGTACGTTGTCTATTTACTATAGATAAATCACATTGTGTCTGGGAACCGTGTTAGCATTTATCTTCACTAAAGAAATATATAAATTATGAGCATCATATCGAACATTTTTCAAAAACAAGATAGAGATGAAGTGATAACTATTCCTACAACGCATATGTGATGCACTTTATAGTTGATACCTGCATTTTGTATGACTGAGTTTTGTTTATACTACTCTTTTTGTTCGATTGTCATATATTTTTGCAATGAAATGCGTAAAACAATTTCAATTCCACAAGCAATGACCCAGTTGTTCAAAGATCGGTTGATTTAAACGAGCGTTAAGTCAAAATTTCAAATCTCTCTGAATTAATATTTCTACCAGAAACTGAGCATGTGAAAGCAGAAGAACATCATCAGTATTTTACTTTCGATCTAATTCTTTTTCTTCTATTGTGTACAAATATTATGATGTAAGAACATGTGAAATAAAATACATGTATGTTTAAACCAAAGCATTATGTTAAGAAGAAATGCAAGTTAAGACATTTTAGTAGTACAAAACATACTTTTATGAGAAAATGTACATGTACTTTGAAAATTTACACTAAACTAGATAATTTCTATTGAAATATTGTGTAGCTCATTTTTTTTACTTAAATATTTCTTTTGAAAGACATGAAAAACAGAGAGAAATAGTTAACAAGAGTTATTACAAGAAATATACTTTTAATGGATAGTGATATTCCGCCAGCAACATATTGCTCATGTTATTTATGTTTCAATCGTTGTAGTTGAACATTAAAATGTGTAACCCCTGTATTTAAATGTGAAAGCTCCTCAATCAAGGCAGCCTTTGCCATAAATTTCGCAAGATTTATGCCAAGTTTTGTTATCGTAACTATCATCTTCTTTTGAAAACGTAAAATAATTTGAGAACATTTCCGAGAGAAAGATTATATAACAACATTGCAAACATGTATAAACGTCTAAGATTGTTAGTCATGGTCACTTTAAAACATTATTTATAAAATATGTTCAGAAATTTATCAAAAGAGTCAAAGAGATGAAATTTCACATTTGTTTTCCCGGAGATATTGTAAATAATATAGTGTACACTATAGTTCTTGAATAAATAGTTAAAACTGACAGGGAACGTATGCGCTAGAAAAGAATGCCTGTTAAGTGGCTGACCTATTAACAGTTCGCCGTTACGCTTTCCTTTTTGATTTTACGATGACCGGACAGATTGGAAACTATTGTACGATGACCGGTCAGATTGGGAACTATTGTACGATGACCGGATAGATTGGGAACTCTATAATGAGGTCTACCTCCGGAAAAGTACTGTAACGTTTTATGTTTGTGTTTAATCCTGTCTTTTCGTATCCTTAACGGTGCTGTCCCTTATTGTTTTCGCTGCTTTGGCTTCTAATGTTAATTTTGATGGTTATCTTGGTCATTTTTCATATTCATATACACATGATCATCTCTTTGTTTTAGAAAACGCATATTAATGCTACCACTGTTGTAAGAGGATAACATGGTGTGAGTTGCTTTATTTACATTGTTCCGTTTCATTGGGATGACAAAAGGGTAAGAGGATTTTACTTAACCAAGATCGGTTTAAATTTCGAATGGCCCCTTTGCCACCGACTGTTACAATGTTTTTGTCAACCCTTGTATGATTTTGATTAATCACAAGTGTTCTACCGTTATTTACAAATAATTAATAAATGAAATTAAAACATTAATTAATAAATGATAAAGCGACACTAACATACAAATACCTATATGTTTATTTACTAATATGTAGACATAAAACGCTTTAACAACTAGGATGTGTTAAACATTCATTTATATTCACATTTAGAAAACTGTTATTACATACGTTTTAAAACACACAAGAATATCGAGTATGGAACTTTAATAACTTGTTTTATATCTTTATCGGAATAAATTGACGTCGTTGGATTTGAAAATGCATGCAGAAAATAGTCAAATACATGTTCTTGGCATAGCTTGACCCTTTGCTACATACTCTTTAAAACTTAATGTTATCAACTGACATATTAGTAGTCTAACGTTGTAATATATGTTTGCAAATATTGACCTAATGCCGTTTTAAAAACATAAACAGCCAACCCCATGCATCAGTATCTCTTTTATTCAACAC
Organism: Cyrtodaria siliqua; assembly: GCA_037043455.1. Taxonomy (NCBI): domain Eukaryota; kingdom Metazoa; phylum Mollusca; class Bivalvia; order Adapedonta; family Hiatellidae; genus Cyrtodaria; species Cyrtodaria siliqua. Next base: position 465,378 of record JAWPHD010000261.1, read on the forward strand.
AGTAATACCGTTGCCCATTTGGCTGCTTGACAAGAACCGGGCCACTGCCCATTCTGCAGAGGGTTAACGATTCCTTATGTTTGTAATGTTCATTTTTCATTTGTTGTAATGCTCATTAACTTTGGTCGTCATTATGACCCCTGACTGAATTGTGGGAGCTGCTGAAATGATTGCAGAAAATAACCCTGTCTCCATTATAAATGGAATGTCTATATATAAAATTGCAGCCACTCTACATGTGGGCTGAGTATAATTAAACGCACTGTCAAAAACCTTTCATTTTGATATCAGTTTTGTCTCTCACACACACACAAGCTATGTTTCTGCTATTTCAATAAGAAACACAAGCGTGGTATGTGGAGGCTCAGCTTGCTAACATGGCTCATTGTATATTGATTCGAATTCAAACATAACACATATCAGGTATAATTGTAACCTGTAAGAATAGCGTTGTTTGTTTCTCTGTACAATACAAAATAAAGCAATAGGCAAACTGCATTTTGAGATATATACATACATACATACATAACAGTTTACTCCGTTAAAAAGTAATGGAATAAACACGAATATTAAATGACCTTGACCTGTCACATGCATTGCTTGTGTGATGCACGAGCTGTTGATTATAAACACACATATCAGGTTCATCGCAGCATCATATTCAGTCAGCTAATATGGACTAAACATTTAGTTATTTTGCTGAAGTACCACATGTATGGATAGGTGGCAAATCTTTGTATTTTTCACAGGGGTCAAATATATATGAGCGACGAAAAGAAATCAACAATAAAGAGTTAATAAATACTGATAAAGGTGATCCTTTGTGAGCAACAAACACAATTAAGAGAATAAAGCAGCATACTCGGTTTTATTGAGTCTGTTCATGAGAAGTAATGAAAGAAGCAACACCTCTCATGCCCCCTAGCACCGGCTTAAGCGGTATTCTACTTCAAAGCCATCTATATTGGGCTCGTTGGTCCCAAAGGACCAGTAAAAATAACACTACTGATTCGTAGCACGAGGAGACTTTTTACAGCCGCCACACTGCACTAAACGAACGCTAGTGTGAATGTCAATAAATACTGATAAAGGTGATCGTTTGTGAGCAACAAACACAATTAAGAGAATAAAGCAACAGACTCGGTTTTATTGAGTCTGTTCATGAGAAGTAATGAAAGAAGCAACACCTTAAGTCTTGGTTATTTTGAAGGTATTAACCCAACAACTCAACAACAAGTTCTGCAGCCCAGCGTGTAAGAAAACGAACTGTAGTCAGATTTTTGGCATGTAAAGCTGAGAAAAACAAACAGAAGAAGACAAATCAAATGGCTGAAACATGAACACCTTTTATTTACTTGCTACAAAGGAAACTTCACAGACATCTGCCTATAAACATATCATAATGAAAGTATAAGTAATCTATCTAAATATTTACAAAGAAGCATCATAGATTACACATTCGTCTGACTGTTAGACAGAACACATTTTCACATTTATTACAAGCCAGCTAATTGTTTTATCGTATGCACGTTGACGTCTATCAAAATGATAGCTTTCTGTTCAGTTTGAGTTATAGCTAATCAGCGTAAACAAGAAAACTGTGATACAAAGTATCACATAGCGGCGTGAAAATAATTTCTATGATAGACTATGTAATGGAATTGGAAATAATGAAGTAACAAGACAATTTAATGTTTTGAACAACAATTGTAATGGAACAAATGTGTTATGTATGAAGCACGGTATTAAGACATTTGAGAAAATAGAAATGGTATGTACCCTTCCGGAAAAAAGGATTGTCCTTTAGTTTATATACAGAAAATGTACACACCAGTTGACGAACAAAGTGATCTCTATATGCCTGTCATGCTACCACACAACGTGCAATATATTTGTTTTTAATGACATTTATGCAACTAGAAATCTTGACAGTGTCTCCAAATCAAAAACACCACACCTGTAAGTGCAGAAATAAATATTAATAGCCGCACGCCGTTAATGCCTTATAATGCCAAATGATGCATTTGTTGTAAAACTGTATTTTGAAATTTTGCAGTTTGGCTATTTTACAAAAAACATTACAATTGCACTTATTGCTTAGGTATAATTGCGCTCTGCACATCATTGCATATTTATGGAGATTAATTCTGGTAATTTGAAAGAAAATATATAGCTTTGTGGGCAAACACAAAACAAATATAACAAATATAACATAATTTATGAATAATGGACATAACTCAGCAGAAATGCGTCAACCAGACACTTTTTGTGATATGCCAGAAGTAAAAAAATAAAAATAAACAACAACTGAGCCTCTGTTAGTTTTTTTCCCTCTGCCAAATTAGGAGCCTAATTTTTTTCCATATATAATATAGCCAAAATATCATTTTCTATATCCCATGTGAGTTTTTTTTTTAATTTGCACCTTAACTTTACTTTTAATACTTGTTTTTTCCATATATTTTTATTTCCATATACCATATTAGGCAAATATTTTTCCATATACCATATGGGACCTCCCCACCATCTCCCGTTACCCCAACCCCAACCCCCCCCCCCCCCCCCCCCCCCCAACCCTCCTCCCCCAACCCCGCTAAATGGGTCTCAAAACTCAAGAGAACACGTCATATTGTTCAGTTCAAATTCAAACAATCAAGCGGCCATGTCAGATCTTACTTGGAAGAGACAGTATCTGGGACAGTATCTGTTACCGTCTTTTACATTATAAAGTGTGCGGTAGTTCAGCATTTGAACGTTGTTACAGTCGAGGAAGACACGAACGATAACTCTACGTCACGTGACGGGACTAAGTGTGTTGTAATGTGTTGTATACAGTGGAATAACCATGCAATGTCAGAAAACAAATTATTTGGTTTGAAAATTAAAATAGAATTTTAGGACTGAAAAAAATAAAGGTTTTACTACCAAAGCTTTTTTTTTATTTTCGTTTGTGTGTTCAATCAGTTTGATGCAATTAAATTGATCATTAATAATTAGCATGAAGAAAAAACATAAAAAAAAAACAACTTTAAATAAGGCATTATGCTTAAAATCGTTCTTACATATATCATTATATCTTAAAATTCAACTTTTTTTATGAATACAGAGTGGTTCCGTACTATATTATCTTTCTGATCCATAAAGCTGGGAGCCACATAGATGCCGTAAAATCGGCTATTTATAGCTCAGCGTGTATCGGCGAGTCGGCGAGTAGGACTCTGTTAAGGTAGGGGGCTCGCACACAGTTTGTGATGTTTGAGTAGGTAGATACTAAGGTGTGGGATTAGCACACAAGTGTATGATATTTGCCAAGGTAAATACTAAGGTGTGGGATTCGTACACAGTTGTATGATGTTTGCGTAGGTAGATACTAAGTTGGGAGATAAATAATAAATACATTCTACGAAATTGACTTGACCCAATGTCTATATCTGAACATTATGAGTGATCAAAGCTGACGTCGTGACAATTTAAAGATAACATTTCCGTTTCAATATAACTATATCCAAGATAAGGAAATAGGGTTTGTTTGTGCTCGGGATGTGTAAATGTTTCCAAATCACATGAGACTATTCATATATGTGCCTGGTGTGAGTTTCACTGACTAAATTATTATAGACAATGTGGTTATTAAGAGAATAATGGTATTATTTTAATATTTCTACCTTTATACAAACACATATCATATTAAAATTATAGAGGCAACAAACAAAACAAATGTGTGAATAATAAGTGTGCATGCTATTAGAAATCCGTTACTGAGATATGAATGAAATTATAAACAAATTAACATAATGCCGTCTCTCTCAAGCAACTTTTACAATTATATATATGTATCGGATATTATAATTAATACTGGAAAGGGAATCCCTTGGAAGCAACAAACACAAACAAGAGATAAAATAATCAGACTCGGTTTTATTGAGTCTGTTCATGAGAGGTAATGTTGAGTGCAATACTTCTCATGTTTCCCGGAACGGTCTTAATTGATATTCTAATTTAGAGTCACAAAGATTGGGCTTAATGATCCCAAAGGACCAGTCAGTAATAATACTACTGAGTTGTAGTCGCGGCAACTTTTTACGGCCGACTCACAGCACTAAACAAACGTTACTGCGAATGCCAATAAATACTGAAAAGGGGATCCCTTGGAAGCAGCAAACACAAACAAGAGATAAAAGTAGGAGACTCTGTTTTACTGGGTCTGTTCATAAGAGGTAATATAAAGTTCAACGCCTCTCACGCCTAGTACCGGCTTAAGCGAACACTATGAGTATGTTATTACTCATTTATACAAGTATCGAACATTGTAAGTATCCATCTTGAAGTAATCATTATAGGCTAGCTTATACATATTAAGTATCATGGCTGTCGTAAATGCTTGTAATCGTAAAATACACAGGTTTATATTAGCATTCTGCTCCCTGGAACCTAGTTTAAACCCCCAGAGTGATTATTACATTGGCCGTTCCAAGGCGGTAGCCCTATTGTCAACCCGTTTGTGTTTGTGCTGCCACATGCATTGCTTCCAATAAATATTGTAATTGCTGTTTGTTGTAATGTTAGTTTTCGGTTGACTGTGTTCTGTAAAAGCTACATTTCCTTTTAGACTCACCAGGCACTATACATTCTGAGTAAAGCTAGGCATGATGAGTACTGTGTTTTTTGTATATGTGCATGAAGGTAGACACTTCAATTAAGTTGAAATAAATGTATACGTATATTGCCTGTGTACATGTATGCTGCCTATTGTGTTAAAAGATATAGCCTGGCGGGTTGTTTTTTTCATTTACACTGTCCGTTTTACTGGGATGACACAAGGGTAAGAGTGGAGCTTGGTGCACCCTAGAACCTGGTTTGATTCCAAGCGACTTTTTTGCCACTGACCGTTCCAAGGCCGTAGCCCTATTGTCAACCATTATGTATGCATGATGGCACATACCTTGTCTTGTATGTATCTTTATATTTCTTTGTTCAGAGTGTTTTTGGTTGACTGTGGTCCTTAAATGCTACATTTAAAATGTTCGATTTTTATCTACTCTAACTGCGTCCGTTGTAATTCGTTTGTAAATTGTCTCATCTGATTCCCGGCAAAATATTCCTAATTGTCGAGCTATTTCCGTCTTTAAAGCTCTGATATTATTTCTGTATCCACTATACACGATCAAACATATTTCCATTCATATTTTCAAATAATACTTATTATAATTAGTATACGTCTGAATGATTTGTTTAAAATATTGTTTTGTTTTTTCAAAAAGCGGGAAAAAAACACGTTACCTATGGCAACAATAATATTTCTGCATGGATCATCAATTTTTGTGTCATCAAACGTCATCAAATTATAATGTCAGATATTTAAATAGATTATTTATTTATCAAATGTGTGGATGTCATTGGTTATAAATACTGAAAAGGGTATCGCACGACTTCTTGACTGTCTGTGTGAGTTAACGTCAGTATAACAATCATCATTCGTACCATGCTGCATTATGTTGTCTAGTAAAGTATCGAATGGAGACATCAGTCTAATTCTGTATTCATCCACTGGGAATCTATGTAAAAGGTTATGTTTTGTTTACATTACATATTCTTCTGTTGATGGGTGTCGAAAGAATTATGTTCCATCTCACTTGTGAACTTGTAATTTTTATACAATTACAAAGACATATTTAAGCTAGTATCAAAATGGTGTACAGCAGAATGGATCCTCTTATCCCTGACAAGAGAACATTAATAAATCGCACATTATAGCACGTTGTCTTATTTTAATAGCATATCCGAATATTATACGTGTTTTTTCCTACGAAAAATCAACTCATAAGACAAAGTGCCGGTTCCAATTTAAGAAGAGACCATTAAGACCTCTCACGAGATTTCTTACAGTCTGATTGCTTTTGGATAATTGAGATTTTGATACGAGTTGTTTGTTTGTTTGGTGTTTTAGGTTATGTTTAGCACATTTAAGCCATATATGATGGTCGAGGTTTTGTTGGTAGAGGCAGACCATCACAATTTTCCAGTACTGTATTCCTCTAACTATCCGTAGGACTTGACATTTTCTCACTTACAAATTGAGCTCCCAGTGGGATTCGAACATGCCACATTAGATCGTTATTCTGGATGTGTATGCACAACCGCACTCCTATTCATTAGTTTGGCGAGACGCAACCTAATTTGCCGTTTAACAGTTGCAAATATAATATATTGTTTTACCAGTATAAACCTTATCGGAATCTCAATTGTGCATGACGAGATTCTAGTCTAACCACTTCCGGGTTATAGGCGAATCGGGATAAAAACAAAGATGTTGACATGTGGTGCAGATTCAGAGATCTAAAGAAGTAAGTATGCTATATTGATACATTTCAACTGAGATATTCAGTTACAATGCATTACAATGCTCACATTGTTGAAATTGTGCGTCAACACTGTAAAATATACAAACTGTACTTCTAATCATAGATCTACGTACCTGTATATCCATGTTCTAATGTAACATAAGGATGTTTAGAAGGATATCTGGGTTACGCAGTGGACTGTACTGTGGCAGCATTTTTTAATGTTGAATATTGAATGGCTCCCCCAGTCTTCTGCTTTCGTTTCTGCCCATTTTACGCTTTTGTCTATGACATGGCCTTGATTAATAGGTTGTTTGTGGTGGGGGTGGTAGGTTGGGGTGGGGGGGGGGGGGGGGGTGGGCGGGGTGGTCACTTGGGACTTGGGGCTCTGCCCATATGGGCCACTATATTCGATTATTTCTAGGGTTGGAGTGTTGCCCCAGGACCTCATAGGGGTCCCCTAGACCCCTGAAACAATAAGCCTGATTAATGTATAAATATATTATTTATGTTTTCTAAAATCATTTTATGTTCTTTTATTTAGGTTGGCGAATCGAACTCATGAGAATTTGTGCAATCACGGGGTGTTCAAGTAGCACTTACCAGCTGAGTAAATGGAAAGAGACATACTGTACATCACACCAGTGTAATTATGGAATTGGAAAGTGTGTGTGCCTTAGCCCCTACATTGTGAAGCCTTTCCCAACAAAAAACCCTGAGCTGAAGTTGCAGTTGATAAAGGTGGTCAACCGCCAAGGTAAAACATCTGGGACCATGAACTTTGAACAGACTCAATAAAACCGAGTCTGCTGCTTTGTCCTCTGAATTGTGTTTGTTGCTCTCAAAGGATCAACTTTATCAGTATTTATTGAAATACCTCCACCTGGCTCAGGTATTGAACAGAAAAAAAACGAAAAAAGTAGATAATAGCCGTATACATGTTTAACATGCCATCAACAGAATAAAGTTGTTTATCATTCTTAAACATGTCCTGCCAATTACATTAATACCTGTGATGGACGATATTGTCATTGTATGTGCAGCTATATGCAATCTGCTTGGACCACTTGTTACATAATGATTTACTGGCATATGACATGTCTATGATTTTCAAGTGTCAACTATTGTATGGTTGGAAATGAAGTAACTAATACATCTGCTTGGTAACAGGTTCTTTAGGAGAAGAAATAATAGTCAAACTACATCAACAGATATTTACAGTATGTATAATTATATACTATTACATAAACAAAAATGGTGTCACTTGTATTTTGTTTCATGAATAACTTAGTAAGAACACAATATTTTTGAAATATATAATAAACATTTTCCACATTGACAAGAAGTCATATCACACACACCATATAATAATAATAATAATAATAATAATAATATAGAGCATCTAGTCTATATCACTTGATTGAATGAAGTCACATCACACGGCTTCAATTCACAACTCAATAACTTGGTCATATCTCACCTTTAAATGGCTTTGATAAAGTGAAATTTTCTTTACACCTGACTATACTACATATATATATGTACAGACAAGAAGTCAAAAGCAATAATAAATGCAAACGACATCACAAACACAAAAGGGTTGACAATAGGGCTACCGCCTTGGAACGGTCAGTGGCAAAGTAGGCCACTGGGGGTTTAACCCGGTTCTAGGGTGCACCAAACCTCACACTTACCCTACTGTCATCCCATTAAAACAGGACAGTGTAAATAAAGAAATCCCCGCCTTGATCTTATCTCTAACCAATGAGGCAGCATCAATAGGCAATATAAGTAAAACACAAATATGCTCGTGTAAATATAATAGAAATAAAACAATAGCCTAGAAAGCCACAATGAAGGTACTCAATAACTTGGCAGAAGCCGACTTGCAAAGGTAGATTGGTTTTTCTTGCAGTTTACGTCTACCTGCTTTTCGTTTCACATTCTTTCTCTTAGGTTTATTTTCATCATTACAGATGGGCGTTGAACTGGCCAGTGGTTCTGTATTTTCTTCCGCAGGTGTCTCAGGTTTATTTTCATCATTACAGATGGGCGTTGAAATGGCCAGTGGTTCTGCTTTTTTCTTTCTCAGGTGTCTCAGTCTTACATGCATCTGCACATATTGTCTGGTGCACAAGTTCAGAGACCATGTAACTGTGGAAGAAGCACTATGCAGAAAGTTTTACTTTATCCCATACAATGGTGTCCAAGTACACTCTTTCCAAATGGTAACCGGTCTGCGTGTAGACAAAGAAGTCGCACAAAGGCTTTCCTCTGACACCCAGTTGTGTCTGCATTTGAAAGTAATATGGGTGATTGACCTTCAGTTTAATTCCATCATCTCCTTTCACCAAGAAATGTAAATTTTCTGGTGTTGGTTGTTCATTACATATGCTCAGGAGACATTTGATTTCAAGAAGTCCATCTGTGTTATCTGTGTTGTTGCAACCTGTGACAACTCCATCTGGAGATGCTGCTGCAAGATAAACGCTAACCGGGTCTACAAATAAATCACACTGCTTTACTTGTTCTTGTACCCACTCTCTCTCATCACTTCCTCATACTTCATTTTAGCCTTCAGTTCAGTTGACCTGCCATACTTAAGAGCTGCCAAGTGCTCACTAGGTTTGCTAATGCCCAATACAGTTTTAAGTAGACAAGTCATATCTGTGTCCGCGGTTTTTGCAGCTGTTCGAATCCGGGTGACTATCCGGTGCACTAAGGAGGCAGTAATCCGTCCCTTGCGTTGCTTTATCCAAGTTTCCGATTGTGATTGGTCCTGTGTTGCTTTTTCTAGTGCGTCCACTTGCCTGGCATCATAGATGGGTAGATTTGCCAGAAAACTCTGAACACAATCGTACTGTTTTGCTGGAAATAAACATAGAGACATATTCAATTTTGATAGACAATAAAGAACCCTGTTTATGCATTGGCAGATTCAGATTTTTTCGACACAGGTGTGGGTGTCCATTTTCTTTCAGACCTGTATTAAGAGACCACTTAAGGAAAATATCAGACTTGATCTCTAAACATAGGTGGTCTCTTATAACTGATGGATTTTAATTAAAATCAATACAAGTGGACTGAAATGGTGGTCTAATAAAGCAGGTGGTCTCTAATAGAGCAGGTGGTCTCTCACTTGAGCAGGTCTAACAGTGTATTGTTATGAATGTCCTAGAGTTGATAAATTCATGCAGGTATAAAAAAAAAATCATTTCTAAGGCCAAAAAAAGAAGGTTTGTTTCCGCTAACGGCTTCAAAAAAAAATAGGGTAGGTAGGTAGACAGGGGTCGTAGGTTCAAATCTCACTGGAGGAATATATTTTTATTTTTTTATCTCCATAAGAAACCTTGGTTCATGGGTTCAACTTTTTATTTTTTTTATTTTTTTAATTTTTTTTTAATAAAAAAGTTAGGGTCGGCGGCTAAATAATAGGGTCGATCGGGTTAGCGAAAACAAACAAACCTAAGGCCGACAATAAAAAATTGTCAAATACATAGGCTACAATATCATATTTACAAGAGCTGTCGGAGAACAGCGCAACTATTCTATTCAATTTTTCAGAGAATAATAAATTATATAGGCAGTATATACCATCAGAAAACAATGTGGGTGGTGTTGGGAGGTGCGGGGCGGGTATAGAAACTCGGGTCGATATAAAATTATTGTTAGAATCTCATACAAATTATAGTAAAATTTGGGGCAGGGTGTAAAATTTTGTTTTTTATTTTTATCAGTTTTATTCCAAAATTGATAAAATTTGTGGTCGAAAGGCAACTCGGGGGATGGAGGGGATATCTGGCAGTTTTTATTGTGGCCTCATTTCATTTTTAGCTCTACTGGCCAAAGGTCAGGCGAGCTTATGCGATCACTTTTCGTCCGTCGTCCGTCTGTCTGTCTGTCAGCAATTTTATTAAATCGACATCTCCTCTGAAACCGCTTGAAGGATTTTGATTAATCTTCATCACAATGTTACTTGGGAGGGCCCCTCTCAGGTTTGTGTTTTTCATGGACGCCAGTCATCCAAGATGGCCAACATGTCTATAAAACTAGGCGCGGAGTTGGGGTGAGGGCAGGGGGCCAACATAGCTATATGTGTAAGATTGACCAAAACAACACAGAATAATGTTTTTTAAAAAAGGTGGGGAAGGGGGCAGGTGGGCCAACATAGCTATATGGGTAAGAATTGACCAAAACAACACAGAAAAAAGTAAAAAATAAATAGAGTTTCGAGTGTGGGGAAAAGGGGAGGCAGGGGGACCAACATAGCTATATGGGTAAGAATTGACCAAAACAACACAGAAAAAACTTTTAAAAAATAAAGAGTTTCGAGAGTGGGGAAAGAGTGGGGGCAGGGGGGCCAACATAGCTATATTGTCGGGTGAAGGGAGCTCATGTCCCAATATGGGTGAAGTATGAATAAGATGTATAATACATAAGAAATCACAAACCAAAATTATAGATATATACAACAGCTTACACACAAACCTAGACCTGCCTTTATTGCACATTGTATGGGCCATCACAGTTTGGGTTCCATGGGAGCCCACAATTTGCAGAAGATAAAATTACTTAACGCAAACCTTTACAACATACTATAGGGAAACCAATTCCCAAAAGTTGAGCTAGGACACGAAAATAAGAGATACCTGTAAAGACAGCTTACAATCAACATTTGATGCGAGAAGCCGACGCCGGAGTGATTACATAAGCTCTCTTATTCTTCGAATAGTCGAGCTAAAAATGGATAATGAACACATACATATAGGGCTAATATACTGTATATGGCTACATAAGGACTGGACAAAGGGAAGTAACTGGAAACTAAAACGTTTACCTAATTACTTTGGGCTATATGCAACAGATGGACAAAGGGAAGTAATCGGATATGAAAGTGTACCGGTGACATAAATTACAAACCTAGACTGTCCAGACTGGGAGGTATTAGTGCTTCTGTCTCACATTCTATGACAGCTGACACGTTCACGTCTGCTTCTGGCGGATAATCGGGCTGTATCCTTGGCATGGCATACTGAAAGGCACACGACTCTGGGCAGCTGTCATATAGCGCATTCAGGAGAACCTGTAGATTTGGTTTAAATCCGTTCCTTGAGGGGTTGAACAGCTTTCTTGCAGTAGGGTTTATAACTTTCTTACTTCCTGCAAGATAAATAATATAAATGATAAAAACTTGATATATGTACATGTATACAAGTGAATTAGTGGATATCGTCACAGAATGTGCTATGATATTTTTGAGAAAGGAAAATAATTAATTGTTTCACTTCGCCAGTGCATTCGAGAATAACTTTTCTCATTTCTCAATAAAAATAAATATTATATTTACTTTAAACCACCAAATGTCCCAAATATATACCTTATAGAGCGAAACTTACATGAGTGCTCATTTAATTTTATTTTTGCAATCTAGTTTAATATATTAAATAATGCTTGACCTCAAATGTGTGATATTTTTCACATTCCAACCACAAATCGGCTACAATTGCATGACTTTAGAAACGTCATTTATAAATTATACTACTAGTGGATATTAATAGGAAATACAAATTACCATTATTTCACTCACGCAAAATAATGTGATAAATAATTCTATATCATACTCTGAGTTTAGTAGAATGCAGACTTGCAAAATGTATAACTATTCATAGTAGTATAATCAACAGTCAACAGTAAAACTATTTGCCCATGGTGCATGTGAACTATTACCCGAGTGCAAATAGTTTTACTATTGCGCCGTTACAGGATGTATAACAAGCCAGTCAATAGTCAAAACTATTGACCAGTAATTTATATAGTAGATCATGTAATTAAGATATAATGATGTAATTATGAGATGATATTGCACTGTTTTTTGTGTGTTTTTATGAACCTTGCAATAAAGTAGGTAGAGAGGAGCTCCATTACCTGTGATGTTTTTAACACAAACACAATTCATGTTAACACAGTTAAATCAGTATTACCTCCTTTGCTATAGTGAGGCGTGCGCCATTCATGTTAACACAGTTTAATCAGTATTACCTCCTTTGCTATAATGAGGCGTGCGCCATTCATGTTAACACAGTTAAATCAGTATTACCTCCTTTGCTATAATGAGGCGTGCGCCATTCATGTTAACACAGTTAAATCAGTATTACCTCCTTTGCTATAGTGAGACGTGCGCCATTCATGTTAACACAGTTTAATCAGTATTACCTCCTTTGCTATAATGAGGCGTGCGCCATTCCAGTTCTGATATTGGTTTGCTTTCAATGGCTTTGTGGTGTAAAGCTGGTACAACCCACTCGCAAGAACGAGAAGTGCATGACTTTTGGGTAAGTCCGTGCTGCCAGGCAAAGTCCACTTTAAATAAAATCGCAGCAATATGATTGCAGGTGGATCCAAGACTGAAAAATAGGAGAACAATTAAATATCAGTTTTATTTTGTTTTTCATTCATATTTACAATTATGTCGGGCATATATATATATCCATATTTATCACATAACTTGAGGCGTTGTAGTACAATAAAGCCATTATATGGTATATGTATTATCTTTCACTAGTGTAATAAATATGCAAATGAAGGCTGAAACATCATCCGGTCTTTTCTGTTCAGCTCTGTGTGCACTGGAATTGCCTCGTCTATTCCCGTAACATTTATGGAAATTACAGAAGTCAACAACGGATTTCTGCTGTTTGGTGTTGTATATGGAGAAGACCGAGTCAACATACGGCGGCATCATTCAAACATATGCCATCTTTGTGACCATGACTAGAAAATAAAATTAGTCATATGACATCATCATACAACAATTCTTGAACGGGTTCTTAATACTGAAGTAAACCAAGGGGGAAGTGCGGCCGGTACGGGACTCGAACCCGGGACCCCTCGCTTACAGGGCGACGAGTGCTCTACCGACTGAGCTAACCGGGCCACCGGGTACCCATAATCACCACACTCCTCCCCCTTTTACTTTTCAAGAGCTAGCCCAGTTCTACCGGTCTCTCATACCCCCGGTGCCGCTATCCCGCATTCACCGATTTATCCTCGTCGCAAATAAAGTAAACCAAGGGGGAAAGGTGCGGCCGGTACGGGACTCGAACTCGGGACCCCTCGCATACAGGGAGAGTGCTCTAGCAACTAAGCTAACCGGGCCACCGGGTACCCATAATCACCACAATACCATTGTCAAATTCATATCTATGAATAAAGATGTGTAAAGTTACCCAACAAAGCAAGTGCAGTATGCTCTGATTATTGTTCCTGTTTCCTTCTCAAGGCATATCCAGGCTCTATGCGGAACATTGTTTATCCTTTGAGAAGGGGTACAGTAGGCTTTCAAAAAGCAGTATGGTGACTTCGGGCTAATTGAATGAGCATATTTCTTTCAAAACCTTTGAATCAAAATAACTATATGCCTTTCCCTCCTTGTAATCCGTCATCAACCTGGTCCTCAATTCTACCTCAGCCGAGTCTATCAGGTACTGGGCAATGTCAAAGTACATGCATGGTGGCCACTGGGTGATTCCTGATTACTCTGCTATACAGCCAGTTTTCAGGTCACTTAATGGATCTGGCAAATTCACTTCTGGCAGATTCCGATAACGCTTATTCAAGCCTGGTTACCGAGGACAATATGTCTGTCTTCGGTTAGCACTATACATCTAGATGTGTATCTCTCTGGGCTAACTCAGGCTAATGCTAATGATCATAATTTATGGGTTAGCATCCCTTATTTGGGAGACGCTCTATGAACCAGGCTAATGCTAATGCTATATGATGGTAGATGCTACAAGATTGATGAGTTAGCATGCTAATAATTACGATCATGCCTTATTTGGAAGGACCTTATAAAAAAGGGAGGGTTTTCTTTGTTCGGGGCTTTTTCCTGGCTATTTCTTCGATACAAGAGATCAGTAATCATGTGAGAGAGACACTATCATTATTACTAAAATTTTGTAAATATTAATTCGTTATAATAGTAGTTTCATAGCAAGTAGAGTTTAAAAAGAAATAAAGTTATGGAAAATAGAATTGGACTCTTTCTACCTTTTCCGTAAGAAATTGTAAAACTGGTGGCAGCAGCGCGATATAAACTTCAACATAATTCTGAAGAGGAAATTAGTTTAGCAAAACTCTGCAGATCGGACTTGTACACGTATCAGAATAGTAACAATCACCATGAAAATCATGATGTTACTTTTGATGTGTTTGGAATGTTTGTTTGAAACAAAGGCACCTTCTGTTTGCATTGAAAATGGATTTTTGCAGAACATGAATTTAAACACAGGTCAGAGTTTTGAAACTTTAGATGATGTTTAATTTTGTTCATATGACACTCAATATGACCACAAGAGACACAAATGGAAAGTGTATATTGTTTATCAATAAATATGCCAAACCCGTAAATACAACTCCATTTAAACAAACTTTACGATTAATAAACAATGGACTACACATGTATGATTTGTTTCTGTACTTTGAAATATTATGTTCATCAGAGACTAGATCGAAGGAGTCAAACCTTCTAAGAGGATTCTGTTTTCACAAATTAATTTTTCTTTGATGAATATTTTTGTTTTGAAGTGTATTGTCAACTCTGTCTTGGAGAAGATGATTGTCAAATGTCAAGTTTTGACAGTGGTTGTTGATTGAATATTATTGGGGATTACCGTAAAGCTTTGCGCAGTTTGACGATGTCGTCTCTTGTTTGAAAATGATAGTGTGCACAGGTCTAAACATTTGGACAAATCGTCAGTTGCGAGAATATCCAGAGTGAAGTTACGGTCAGATGAATTCTGGAGTTGGATACTCCTTATTTTGCAACTTGCAACTTCTTGTTGTAAGAGCTTGGGATTGCAGTGTGTCATTGTACAATGGATTACTCAGAATCAAGGAATTCAGTCACTGTGGCATGAGCCAATTGCGTATCCGACAGAGTTCTGAATGTAATGGATTATTACATGACAGCAATTTCATTTCTCGTGAAAGTAACGTTAATGAGGAGAATAGAAATGGCATAAATTCTGACAAAGTTGATGGCTCATTGTCCGAAAATGCAGAACCCCAACATCACAGTCGTCAGGCAGCTTGAACGGTTTCTGTACAGTTAACTATTCATCAGAAAGAATGACAAAACTTCAAAAATCTATTGATTTTATCTGATTTACCCTCCCATAAAATGCATACATTTTATTTTTAATTTGATTCAGATATTCCTTTGATGGATTTTCCAAGAACTTGACTTGTCCCGTAAAGCTTGCCGTTTACATTTTAACAAAAAGCATGTATCAGCATTATTACCAGCAAAACATTCCAAAAATCAGGAGTGATAAATATCATAGTTACTCTTTTAGAAAGCCTAAAAAACGGGCAACGTATAAAGTAAAAATTCAAATTAATAATATGTGCTGTTACATATTACATATCAGATGTCCTTATATAAGACGAATGTAAAATTAAAACACGGCTTCCGAATAAAACCTTCCAATTATATGTGATTTATCTTCGTGATTATTTCAAAAACTTTGCTGCACAACTACAGGCTATAAAATATAGTTTTAATCTATTAACGTTGCAACCACAGAATGACTGATCAGTATATAAGGTATACGCCTAATTATATTCCAGTATTACCTTAAATCCCAATATAAGTTCTATATTCCATGAACAGTGTCATAACGCATAGAGTCATTAGACCATAAAAATGTCAATTTTTATATCTTCATGGTAGAGGTTATTGGGATTTGGTATTTTTTTGTTTCACCCATTGTGACTCGCATTTATGAAAAGTACCACACGCCTATCACCTCGTGAAGGTTTTGCCTTTAATTAAAACCCAGCAGTTAAATAATATCTATATTAAATATCCTAAGCAACAATCACGGAGTATAGTGTTAAAGTGCAATAACGTTAGAGATATATGTCTAGTGACCTGTGTCTATTTGCTGTGTTGAGATCTGTATTTGTATACTGTTTATTTAAATAACGGTATTTGATAAACGTTGACTTTTTTAATCATTCAATCGAACTAAATTGAATTTGGGTTATACGGCGCACCAAAACAAGACAGGATATATGGCGCCAAACAGGGATGAACATGCCAGGCTCATCCTCCATTTACACCCAGATAAAAATATGGAGAATGGGCCTAGAACCTTCTAACCTGCAGAACTGCAGAGTTGCTGCAAATTCTATTGTAGACACTCCATTTACGATGGAGCCACGTTTCCACATTTGCATATGCGATGTCATGAAGAAGACTTTGAATGAGCATGATAAAAAAAATGACAAAATGAACATGAAAAGGTGGTGGTGGGGTGGGGGGTCATACCCCTCTGCCTCTACAGGGATTTGCAGTGGTTGTATTCTACCCCGGCAACCACACGGGGATCCAAAACTGAAACTAATTAATTTGAAGAATCTGAAAACATTCATAGAATTACCTGCGTTCACAAGCTATGTTGATTTAATATATAATTTATATCGTTTACAATCTGTATCTTAATGTATATTATTTGCTACTTCTTCAATGTGATCTAACCATCAATCTATGCAGGCAAGTCAACATTCATACAGAAGTTATCTGTCACTTGTCCATATCTTATATGTACTCCATTATTAGATAATGTTCAGGGATAATATCAGTGATAGAGTTCTGATATGTATTGTACATATTATCTTTCATGTTAACAGTTGTATATCGTGTCGAAATAAATAAATAAATAAATAAACTCGTTCTAAAACCTGTTAAGATTGAAGAAATTTGTTATATAGATGATATTCCAAATGTCGCATCTTTCACCAGATGCATGTCTGGTGGTGATATTCAGCGCCCGCATGTTGCTAACCTCTATGTAATGTCTTTGATACTGCTCCGGTAGACGGATTTCTGTAGATTCAGTGAAATATAATACAATAATAAAAGCATCTGAAAGAATTATTCAGCGAAATTTCCTAAGCTCTGAGAATATCCAATCTATATTATAAACTACAAGGTCTGTCACAATTTATTGTTGAAATAATTAAAATGGCGAAAGTATGTGATGGTACCACGAAATTAGATTAACAAAAAATCAATCTCAGACAAGCAAAACAACCATCAAAAACACGTTTACTATAATATCTGTTGAGATCATTTAGAATTTACTTTTGATCAGATGGCATAATAACGAAACTGTGTTTCAGTAAAGCATTTTAATTCTATAACTGTTTTCATAGTATTCTCTTGAGAATTGGGAAAGTCACAGTAAAATAGATATACTATATATACTGATAAAAAATAAGTTTAGCAAGTAAATAACATATGAATCCCGTTTACCCGATTATAGGATATGTGTAGAATCGGTCATAGGCAATATAACTTATATATGTATCAGTTATATTAAGGGAATAAGTCTCACAAGAAATATGCGAAAACAATAGCAACATGTGGCAATCTACATGTTTTACAGAAATTATAATTTCGCTCTTATTTCAATGTAAAGGGAGATAATTTCACACAAGGTGGTAAACTTTGGTTCACTGTATCTTTATAATGGCAAGGAAATTGTCGATTGTTTACCGGTTTTTATAACTTGAGTCCCATAACAGTTATTTTGTAATATTTAATTTTGCTCATTACCATATTTGTATTTGTAAATGTGAAAAAGTATGTTTTAACTAAATGGGAGATAACTCTGATACTTACATTTGAATACAATAAGTAAGTGAAAAAGAAGATCAATCTAAGTCATGCCGATAAGCTAGATTGCATAAGGGCTTGCTAAACTTTGTTTTTTTCAGTATATATATATAAAAAACAGGAAAAGGCTCGATTTAATATGTTTCGTATGCTCTATACTCGCAACGCAACACTTGGTATTTTTTTAAATTTTTAAAATGGATATGAATTCATCGTGCATAATGTTTCTTAACTGAAAGATGCAGAACAAATCTTACAAAGAGAATTGTATACTTACATAAAATACAATCTTGATTTGAACAAAACCTACAACGGACTAAAAATAAAAACTCAAAAATGTTGCGTTTTTAAGTGTACCCAGTTTATATCAGTCAGATCGTCAGTTGTAAAGAGAGGATAAAATGGCGATAATAAAGCACAATAATTGTTCAAAATGAATTTCCACTTACTTGCTTGCTAGACTTGTTTGTGGAATGCCATCGATGGAATTAATAACAAATACTCTATCTAAATTAAACTGTATTTTCTGAGTCTGCTATATTAGAATATCAAGAACAATAACGCTGCTGTATATTTACTGTTCACGTGTCAAGTGAGATCTAATAAACTTCACATATTCCATTAGATAATAACAAAATGTATTATTAGTTCCGACAATCAGCTTTATACAAAAGTGCCATGTTCATTCAAATCGATCAGGTTTGTGTTAGATACCAGATGAGATATACACATTACTGAGAATGTGTTTATAAATTAACACACCTTTCACAGCTATAGGATTTAAAAGATTAAACTTGTCTTCCATTTATATAATCAGTGAATGCATGCATAAAACTATTTATATCCAAATCGAATGGATATCAAACAAATTAGTGCCAAGATTATATGATATATTGTTCTTTCATCGTCATTATTTACACAGTCCTAACATTACAACTGAAACAGAATGTAAGGCAATATCAACAAGAATTAACTTTACTCAGATGATAAAACACCGTATGTAACCTGGTGATATGTAAAAAGATGATATTAAAACTATGACAAGAAGCAATATGATTAGAACATTATGGTCAACATTTGCAGACCCTTATGTGTTGGATTTCCCGACGATCTCTATGCAAAAAGGTATATTTATAAATGCAACGGTTCCGTTAAAGTCATATTTCCAGCCTACTGTATTTGTGTGTGTTTAATATCAGTAAGTTACTGTTAGGCATACACTTGCATGGAAAAAAATGGTATTACTTAACTTATAGTGTTATTACTTATTGGTCATCAAGCCCACACGTTGTGGCTTTAATCTAGAATACCGCTTAAGACGGTGGTAGGGGCATAAGAGGTGTGGTATGTTATATTACATCTTATAAACACTCAATAGAACCTAGTCTGCTACTTTTCTCTTTTTTTTTTTTTGTTGCTTCAAAGAGATCCCGTTGTCAGTATTTATTCTAACATTAACTGTTTTATATATGCTTGTGGTGTGCCTTTTTACTGAATGTGTTTTTAATGTACTTTTTGAATCGCCCTTGCTTTGAAGTACCTGTTTGAGTGACTGTATTCCGTGAATGCTTCTCTTCCTGTTGGACTTATGTCCTTTTTTTTAATATTGTCTTTAAGTGTCCTTAATGGTATATTATGTTGGTTATGCCTTCTTAAGTCATTGAATACTTGCTTTGTGGTTTTCTATGTTTTTGTGTTTTACTCATATTGACTATTAAAGCTGCCTATTGTGTAAGAGGCTATATCCTGGTGGGAATGTTTACATTGTCCCGCTTGGGATGACGCTAGGGAAAGAGCCAAACAGGAAATGTTGTCAACCAAAAACACGTACTCAAAACAAACAATATTCACAAGGAAAAGAAAATTATGTGACACTACAAACGCATAATGGTTGACAATAGACAAACGACCATGAAACGGTCAGTGACAATAGACAAACGGCCTTGGAACGGTCAGTGCCGAAAATGTTGACAATAGACAAACCGCCTTGGAACGGTCAGTGGCGAAAATGTTGACAATAGACAAACGGCCTTGGAACGGTCAGTGGTGAAAAGGTCGCTAGGAGTTTAAAGACGAATGGCCACCATTTTTTGTAGTATTATCAATTAACAAATTTAACTCTTAAACATCATATAAACATTTCTTGATACTCCCTAATACCCGGAGAGAAATATATATTTAAATCCGCTACTAAGATGTATGTAAAAATAAATAGTATTTGCATGACGTAGATACTCCTTTTTCCACTGCGTGACTGCATGGGGAAATGAGGCAAATCTGAATTGTATAGCTGCACAGCCGTTGCCAGATAATTGATAAATACATTTATCTGTTCAAAGTTTTCTACGTCATCAACCAAAATCTTAGTCTCGCTTTTCACAGATATTGCAATGTGTGAATTGTAAATGTCTATTGTTGTGTATCGATTTCGATTTAAATAGACGTAAAACATGGCCGGAAAACTTTAAACCAGGTTCTAGGTGAACCAAACCTCACTATTTACCTTTTTCATCCCAATTAAACGGAACAGTGTAAATAAAGAAATCACCGCAGGACAATATCCTCTAACAAACTAATCAGCATTATAAAACGAGGTCATGAAAATATGAACAGATGGTGAAAATTCATGACCGTTAGGCATTTTACTCGAGCTGCAGTTATACAAGCACGATTTTCCCATTAGTAAAGTTCATATGCTAGAGTCAAAGACGGATGAATTACCACGTACGCACTGAAAATGACATGAAAAACAACTAATATTCATTGCAATTTTAAAAAAAACTATCGGCAATAAAGGTCCAATAATTAGTGTTATCTACATGTACCAAAAGAAAAAACTTTTTTGGACCGAATATAAAATAAAAATTAAAAATCAATTAGGATCAAGTCAGATCCTGTGAGAGATAGATAGATAAATTTAAGCAGACGAAATATATTTTATTTAATTGATCTACGAGCAGAAATACGTATTTCAGTATGCTACTCACTTAAGCAGGGTGGCGAAAGCACGTGACTTTTTGATCGGTTTCACGACAAAAAAAATGTAAAAAATAACGCTCGATTCAGATAGGTGTTTGCTTCATAACTTTCTTAATATGTATCGAATGTTATTCAGCAAGTGCACATACCACTCAAACGTGAGCTTTTTCCTCTACAGCTAAAGGTAATTCGATTTAACTAGTACTTCCTGAGATTAGACCTCCCAAATCTTGGAAACGAAAGAAATATATGACCGTAGACATTTTGGGAGGGCTTAGCTCAGAACATGCTGAATAAACCAAATACATTTTGCGGAGGAGGAAAAAATTCACATTGTAAGGGTATAACGAGGAAAGAGCTCACATTGAAAAGGATAAGTGGGCTTTATATCAACAAAATTCAAAAATGCAATCAAATTAAACAGGCGAAATAACAAGAAATCTTAAGTATTTCCAATCAATACGTTCTGATAAAGGAAAATACAGATAAATTTATCCAAAGCCATATTGCACTGCCCCAGATGTTGGTTGTTATAGTAAACGACATTAACTCCAGAAATTTGTTCACGTCTCTGCTTCATACACACGAGTTGTTATCAGAGAATCTAGTCTGGCCTACTCTTATAGTTAAAGGACAGTAGGTGGGACACGTTTTACAAAATTTACTATTCAGACATTTCAATGAAATAGAAACTGTGTTTACCTAAGTATGTATTATCTGCCTTTTTTAATTTATTCTCTACACTTGATTTCTTGCTTAGGACCTCGCACACGAAGTTTGGTATGGTAAGCCCCTTATAGTTTTGAGAAGTAGAAAACACTCTATTTTGCAATATAAAGAGGTTTCTTTCAAATATGAATGGTAATTACTACTGCATTTGTTATCCAATTTATTTGACTTTGCTTCCTACATATACGTGTTGTAGTAATGTGGCACATCAAGGTTGGTGTGGTAAGCTCTTATAGTTGTTTAGGAGAGTAGACGATATAATGTTACAATATTAAGACTTGACATTAAAGGCAATTTTTATCCAATTGATTTGCCCTTACTTCCTACACAACAATACAGACTAATTATCTTGAATACTATGTTTAGTGTAGTTAGCCATATTGTTTTAATACTAGGTGATAATACTAGGTTATAATATTTTGCAACCGTCATATATAACCTTACATGTGTTGAAAATGACGTAAAACACCATACAAACAAACAATAATATTTTACAATATCAGGAATTCACTTCAAAATATAAAGGTCTATAACTCCTGTATTTGTGTCAGATTTATCTGCCTTTACTTTCTACATAATCTTTAATCTTTAATTGGTAATGCCACGTCACGTAATCCCAAAAAGTAAAACACCTTTTTGTACCAACATTTTCGTCAGTCATAGTTTCGATAATATCACTGTTCAACCGGTGGAATATGTTATTTATTATAATGATACCACCGAAGGCTTTACAATGAAAGCTACGTGTATAACAGAGTTAAAGTGGATGAAAAACTTGCAGACACCATATCCACTGGGCCTTAATGATAATATTTATCAACAAAGGAATATTTCAAAGTCTACCCTTTCGAAAACGTAAGTCTAGTTATCATGGGCGTAGACGAAATCGTAACATCAAATGGAAATCACATGTAACTAAATACTATTTTTAAACAGTCTGGAAAGCACTCTTTACTTTCACTTCTCACTGCTTTGTCCATTTCTTCGCTTAAGTTTATCGACGAGGAAGCAGATATAATTTGTATTCGTACATATCCTTTATATAATACTGCTCACATAATTCAAAGCTATACACAACATGTCTTCGACCCCATATTGACAAAGACTCTAACCATGTCAGAAATTTTCTAAAAATACTGTATCTTAATAAGGGTACAGACTGTATAGACGAACCTAGGATATTTAGAGATAATCGTCTTATTGATTATGTTCCAAAATATTTCCAAAACTCGAAAAATCCAGTTATTTGCTAAAATATAAAAGGGGTCAATTAGAAATATTATTTTCTACTACAACAAAACAGTTTCTGACCTTAACATAGGAAACAACACGCCTACTGAATCTGAGTGTAAAAATTATAAACGTTGCTGTACTCCGGCTAGTCAAGTCATCACTGGTAATTTTGGATTTATAGATAAACGTATTCGTCATTTGTTTTCTAAAGGTCAGGGCCCCGTTTTATCTTCCCTTTATACATCTTTGTAGTTGTTTGTTTCTGTGCGTGTTAGTGGTTGACTGTGGTCCTTCAATGCTACATTTCCTGTTCGACTTTTATATCTACTTTTTCTTGTCTCTGCTGTTAAACATAACGTCAAACTTGGTGTGCTAAAGCTTATGAATTTGTTTTGCTCTATAAAATATTCAGGAGATTTTCTTAATAAAATCTACTAATTATAAGTTTCGGCTTTTCTATACTCTGTACAACTTTTACCGCACGACCACATTAAAGACAAGCTTAATGCTCTTCTTCAAAATACTTTTGCTAGAGAAACAACTACATTGTTGGCCTGTATCAATAGTAAAGCGGCAGTTTAGACAATTACGCTATGTGGACTTGCCAAGAAGTTTGTGAAGCACTTTTATTCCACTTAGATAATATTTTCGTTAGGTATGGAACTACTGTTTATAGTCAAATTGTTGGTATCCCTATGGGTAATAACTGCGCACCTCTTGTCGCAGACTTTTTTTGTATTGCTATGAATATTGATTCTTTCACCAGATACGCAGGCAGATGCCATCGAAGCCTTCAATGAGGTGTCTCGATATTTGGATGCAATATTAAACATTTCTTTCTACCAAAATATACGTATAAAAGGAAATGTTTCATTCGCGGAACACAGTCAACAACATAACGATCACACAAAACAAACAACAAATACAAGGACAGTATGCGAGACCAAAAACATAAAATGATGGACAATATGGGGTACCGTCTGTATACCTTAACTGACCTTTGGCAAAAAAAGTGGTTGGGGTTTAAACCTGGTTCTAGGATGCATGCACCAAACCTCAGTCTTACGTTATTTTCATCTTAATAAAACGGAACATTGTAAACAAAAACCCTGCCAGGCAATATCATCTAGCAAACAAGACAGCATTAATAGGCAAATAGGCATTTATATAACAAAGACGCTCATGTATATATGATATATATATATATATATATATATATATATATATAACACAAAGCAAGTACTCAGTGACTTGAAAGAAGCCAGAACAACAAAAGAATAATTCATTAAGAACACAGCGACAAGACAAGATTAAATACAAACATCAAACGCCACTGTCCTTTCAGGATTGAGGGAGACATTTAAGATTAGATATTTTATGTTTAAGTGCTTTTTCCGGCGCGCAGCCAGGCAGAAGCTTTCGCATCATTTTTTGTTAGTTTTGATCTGTAAGGAAATGAATTAATAATTCATTAAACAAGACAATATTATCAGTTTCGATCAAAAGTGAGATCGTCCTTTGAGTAAGAATCCAAAACGAAAGGCTTGCCGGTTTCTTTGCATAATGTTTGTAAATTTGATTAGATCGATGTAAAAGCATGCAGACGAACATTTTTAGCTTTGTTTAGTTGGGAGATTGACTGACATTATGAAAATGGTAGAATTTTTGAAGCAAAATGAAATACCATAGACATGCATTTTAGGTTTTTAGGTTTAATATGAAGAAGCTTAGAATGTTCATGTTATATCAATAAATCTAATATAAAAATCGCGTTGATTAAAATTCGATAATCTATAGCATAGTTGTCTGTAGATATGTTACTCATCAGACATGGTGATATACATGCAGACTGTCATGTGATTTGCAATACAACGGAATTTATATGTATGAAAACTATCCAGCTCGGTGGTTCTACCCAAATGTCCGCCCGTGCACGACAATTGCTCGGAGAGGCACCTGAGGTCTTCCTCCACAAATGGAAGCTGGAAAGTCGCAATTGGACCTTAGCTGTTGGTGCAATTATAAAATCCAATTTAATTCATAGCAAGTACAATTCCTTAAATTAGTGATCATTGTGAAAGTTAATGTTATGGGCCGTGCCTAAGCTTATGTCAATATTGTCAACACATTCGAAACATCATCTATGAAACACTACTTCTTTCGTTACTTCGTTACTTAAAGATAGGGACCATTTCACCTCTGAATCTAAATACTGTTAGAGGCACCGTAGGCAATTGTAGTTTTCACAGTTCCCGACTTCATGAGTCTCAAGTAGTCTCATTCGGCTTTAATGAATACATATCTACGAATATAATCTAAAACAATACGTTACCGAAAAGGAACCAAATAATGTCTTATATGATAAACCATTAGGCCTCCATTTACTTGATATTTTAAAAGATTTAAAAGATACATCTCTTGAAATAATCGTACTTGTATATCGGTGTAATGACGATGTTAAATGTGCACACGACTATCTTTACATGTTCATAAAGCATTCAAATTATCACCTTGATATATCTATCAATCTAGAATCACTTTAAACATGCTTGTTTATGATAAAATAAAAGTTAATACTATAGGTTATTGAATTTGTATGGCTAAATATTACTTGGAACGAGTTGTTTTGGCAAAGGACGACGAGCTTGCGCCAAAACAACGAGTTCCAAGTAATATTTAGCCATACAAATTCAATAACCTTTTTACTGTATACTTTCATATTGTTTTCGATCAATTTTAATTGTATGACTATTACTTTTCATTGTATTTGTGTTATTTTTATAGCTTTTGATGGAATTCGTATCTTGTCATTCAGTTTCATTTTGTGTGGATGATTATTTTGCGCGAAAACGACGCCGACGTCGGATGACGTCATTACAAACATCAAGCGATTTTCTAAAGTTTGTTTACCATTTGATAATCTTTGTAATGAAAATGCAAGTTTTGAGTCAGTCTTCCTCTTTTGAAAAGCATTACCTTAGTTTTATCTAAATTCAATGTCAATGTCCATCTATCTTAATAATCTGATAAAACATTGAAGGAATCCTGAAGACCCTCTGCATTTTTTGAGAACAAAATAATATCATCTGCGTATAAAAGCAAGCATATCTTAATGGTACCTATATCGATACCTTCACGTCTGACTCCTAAACTACATGCAAAACTATCACTTTATGTGTTTAAGTTCTTTATTCTAGATTTGACATTGCTATACATTGATTTGAGTACCTTTAAGTTATTTCCCCTTACTCCATATTTTATTAATTTATACCAAAGAATGTCTCGGACCACAAAGTCAAATGCTTTTTTGAAATCGACAAATGCACAAAATAACTTTTCCCCATTATTTAAACAATGACTTATCAAACCGTTTAGTACAAATATATTGTCTACTGTGCTCATTCCTTTGCGAAAACCGGCTTGCGCCTCTATATAAACAAAATACGACTCGGCCTATTTATCTAACCTATTATTTAAAATGCGCGTGAACAATTTGCCTAATGTGCTTAATAAAGTTATTCCTCTATAGTTAGATGGGTCGACACTATCGCCACCTTTCGGGATGGGACTATGAATCCTTCACTCCATTTTTCTGGAAAGTATCCATAGTGTAAACAACAATTAAATAATTTATGAAAGTACATTGTAAGGTTATCAGTTCCGTGTATAAAAAATTCGTTTAAAAATAGGTCTTGCCCACTACTTGTATTTGATCGTAATTGTTTGATTGCTTTATTAATTTCTATCAAAGTTATCTCGCTATCGAGCTCCTCAAACATAAGCTGCAATTCTTCGTCTAGGTATTGTTCATTAAAAGTAAGAATATCATCGTCGGCCTGGTAAAAACTATCCTCAGGATTATTTATTGCTTTAAAATACGCCGCAAAATTATCAACATTTAATTTAGTCGACGTTTTACTAACTGAATCTTTAAGCATTTGCCAATATAGTTTTGCATTTGATAGTCTCGCATTTATAAATTTATTCGTATTCTGCTTTCTTTGATTGTATTTTTTACTTCTGATAGTTTTCTTATACTCTGATCTAGATGTACACAAATTTACTCTGTTAGTCTCAGATCTGTCGTATCGGTAATTATTCAGATCTAAATAAAATTGTTCCCGTTTTAAAGAGCATTCATTGTCAAGCCATGTTTTTTATTATACCGTTCATCATGTTGAGATCAGCAGACGCACGCTTTCCAAATAACGGTGAACATACATCGTTCATACTATTTGAAAACTGTAAAATATTTTCATCGATATTCGATGAATTAGTCAAAACATCCAATACTTATGTTTTATTCACCAAACATCAACACGGTAGAGATAATACATAGATATTGTATTAACTGAATCAAATTTGTATTTAATATTTTAACATTGTTGGTATCTATGTAACATAATACTTCTTGAATATATTTATATGTAAATTATATGCTGAGATTTGAAAAATGCTTTACAATTATCAAAGAAGGCATTAATAAATAAGTACACAATTTAATATTTGATGATTGTGTAAATTGTGTAAATGTCTTCTCAAATGTGTTTCCCTTCAACATTTCGTCAACATTGTATATAAACTCCTTCTGAAATTGAAAAGCAGAAAAGACTACCCATATATACAGTTTTAATTTTCATATATGCATTTGTTTAATTAAAAAAAATGTATACTCTCATAAGAAACAAAAATGATGCGAGTTACATATTACGGGTGAATAAACATTAATTTGGTGATTGAACCTTAAAACAAATCAATAATTTCTAAAAAATCTGAATCAAGGGGATGTAACTAACACACGAGATAAAAGTGTAGTCTCCGTTTTATTGAGTCCATTTATGAGAGGTAATATAAGGTGCAAACCTCACAAGCACCTTGGCACGTGGGGCTTGCGAGGTTTTAGTAGTACTTACACGTTTATGCCATACATGTTGGATTCGATGATTCCAAAGAAGCGGTTAGTAATAACACTAATAATTTCTAGTAAAGAACATTTTTACAGCAGCCACACAGCACTAAGCAAAAGCTAGTGTGAATGTCAATACTATTGAAACGGAGGTCATCTTGTTGAGTCTGTTCATGAAGTCATGCTTAGTCAATGTATGAGGACAAAAGTATAGCAATAGATACCTTCTAACGCTGATTTAGTACATAATTGTCACAACTGTTTAAGAAACAGTTATTAATATCATTCTATTTGAGAATGATTGTACAACATTGAACATAATTATCATCGAACGATTTCTTTCGAATAACGAAGACGATCGGATAATGATTACACATTTACATGGACGTATTCATTGTTAAAATAGAGTTGCTTAAAGATGAATGGCTACCCTTTTTGTAGTGTTATCAATTAACAAATTTAACTCTTAAACATCATATGAACATTTCTTGATAGTCCCGGAGAGAAACATATATTTAAATCCGCTAAGTTGTATGTAAAAATATTAATTATTTGCATGACGTAGATACTACTTTTACCACTGCGTGAAATCACGGGGATATGAGGTAAATCTGAATTGTATAGCCAGATAATTGTTAAATAGAGAATAATGAATGGGTATTTTCATATCACACCCTATATCAGGCCTGAGACACCATATCAGCCCCAGAGCTTTAATCGTATTCTCGCTTTTCACAGATATTGCAATGTGTGAATTGTAAATTATTATTTCGATTTAAATAAACATAAACATGTTAATGAAACAAAACATGGTCGGAGAACTGAAAACCAAATTATTGTTGATCATGGTTGATCTATTCTGATTTAATGAATGATATCAAAAGAAATGGTATATACTAATACATAAATATTCATAGGACACAATGGTTACTATAGGGTTAACTGTATTGCGACTGTGTATCAGTCGTTTAATGATTGCGACTGTTGTAAACCGTCGCCAGAGTCAAAATTCCAATACTGGTTAACTCGTTTCCAACGCATTTCATTATTTTATTGACAGTTTTACCCACAAACGTATTGAAATAAAACGTAAGGACGTCACATTTTTGACGGTTGAAGGCATATTACTTGATTTGCGACAGGTTATGCACTATTCAATATTCGCAAATATTTGAACGTCAACCAATCGGATTGCAGGTTTGTTGGCACGTGCGTTAGAAAAGGTAAATTATGGTCGCAGCCTTTATAACTCGTATTCCCTGACGATGGTATTCATGAACTTCCAGCTCACATTTATTTGGAGCAGAAATCGCAATTCTGGTAATAATAACAAAGTTTCCTTTTTTTGTACTTGCCAAATACATACATAATGAATAACAAGTGGCTGGAACTCATAGAATTAGACTCAGACAAGAGATCCATAATAATATCTGAGTAACATAAAATTATGTATATTCGTTTATATTGGAGTCTGGTGGTTAATGGTGATTTTGGGAGCTTTAAGAGAGTTTTTTTGAGATTAAAAAACGATGTAATAATGTTAACAAAACTGTCGTCAATAAACGATCTCGATGGGAGTGTTTTCTTTATAATATACTTTTTATCATGCAACACTACCAAATTGTTTCAAACAGAAAATACGTTTCGTACCTCATATATTCATGTTAATGTGAATTGAGTGAATACAAGATATTGTATTGTATTGTATTGACAGTACCCCTTTAAAGTATTCGCGGATAAATATAGTAACGCCAGTGCGTGAGGCGATTTACATGTATTTAATGCGCATAGAATATAGTTCTAAACTTTGACACGAATTATGACTATTATAAGCAAATGTAGAAAACAGTAGTTCCATTTTTTCTTATATACTCATTGTGGAAATATAAACAATGAGAATATAAGGTTTCTAACCATACAATCCACTATTTCAGTGGAAAGTATATAATACAACGCTATACGTTAATCAGTATTAATGGTAGCAATCATTTTTCACTATAGGTCATAAACAATCTCAATCAACCGAGACTGCAGTGTATTTTGTATTTGTCGTGTTCGGCGATTTTTAAATTTCTCCTTTCATACTCTTTTTATATATCACAGGAGCATTGCCTGTGCAGTGTAGTGACGGTAAAACACCTCCACGTGCTTGCACTCAGAACAGTTATTCATTCCAATCTTTGAAGATCGCTGAGCCCGATATGTATATACTCGTATAACAGATTTCGGTGGTACATTCTCAAATACATTTGTTTTCTTACTTTTATTTCGAATAAGTGGTTTCACTGCTCCAGCCTTTAACAGTTTGAGCATTGTTTAATCACCCTTAGGATATGTTGTCTGCTTTTTAATTTAGTATTTTGACTGTAACTTGTGATACGCCGACTTCATAATCTCTACTCTCAACTAAATTTCATTTTGTTTATTTCACCTATTGTTTTTTCGTTTAGGGTAAAGCATTTTGTTAGAAATTGGACCATAGACGGCTGGTCATGGAATGGTATGAAAACACCATACTGAAGGTTCCATGTTCATATGCATACCATCTTTGAGATGACTAACATTTCGTACTATTGACATTTTAAATATTGAGTTCTGCTCTACCGGGGGCTAGAGGGCATGGACTGTAGCAAGCGTTTTTCACTACCGTTCATGAACAGTCTCAATCAAATAGAGACTGCAGTATCTTTTGTATTGATCGTGTTCGGCGATTTTTAATTGTCTCCTTTCATAATCTGTTAATACCTGCTGATATAAAATAGCATGATAAGGAAAAGATAATGAGAACAAAAAATCAAGTGAAAAAAACGGTGTCGACTGTGTGTGTTTGTGGTTGATTCTCGTCCTGAATGCCACTTTTCCTGTTCGATTTTTATATCTATATTTAACTCATTAAGTGTTTTCAAACGTGACTATACCGTGACCGATAAAGACTTTCTGTTGGTAATATGCATCTACCTTAACGAACTATGGTGTTCCGTGCGCACACTAGCCTCTAGGTTTACCACCACTAATTACATGTAGACCTCCGAGTTGTAGTCGAATGTAGTTCTCGAATGTAGTTCCTATAATAAAAAGTAATCCCTCCTTTTTTATGGAAATGGGCATTATAAGTAGTGGAAAACTGCCCATTTCTATTCAATTTCGACTCTATGCTTACACTTTGTGAGCAATGAAAAAAGTCATTCAATGAAAACAACTGTACCGTTGACCTGTTTAGTAGACAAACAAGAACTTTCTTACATGTCTTGTGAGCCCACCTTTTCTGGTGATTTTCCAAGTGGAAAATTAGTTTTCTATATGAACATTACACTGCTGCATTATCCATACTCGAGTTGAATTTGCACCAAACCATTAATATGTGACACTTTAACATTGGTGTATATGGGGAAAATAATTAGTGGTTCATACCTCTATCGCAGGAGCAGCCATTAATAACTGCGATACGTTTTAGACTTAGTTTTATTATTGTGTACACTCGTATTAAAACTTGTATTTCGGTTTGTTAATGAATGCACATTATCTAATACCATCACAGGAAACTTAAATGTCATCACATAAGTGGTCTTTTGGAGGACAGTTTTGAAAGTATTCACTAACTAAATTATTTATTTATATTTTTGCAACATACAACGTTTTAATTTGTTATTAAGGTATAATTGTACTAAAATAGCTGTGTCATTTGATACAAAATAAATGTTCTAAAGAATATATTTCAAAAATTGTTATCCTATATCCAACTAGAGAATTCTCCATCCTGGTCCCCTTACCAATATAATATAATCGCCGTCTCCTAGAGATGCATAATAAATAAGACGAAGAAAAACTACAGGGCAGAAAACACAGTAGAATGTCTAACCTATAACTCATAGTATCAATCGATTATTGAGTAATTCGGTCAAAACTTCGTGAAAGTGCTGTTTTTGCAAATGTTTTACTACTTACATTTTCTACTGAATTAATCAAGCAGTAAAAACGGAATAAGAATATGAACAATTAACTATTGTTCGGGGTGCTCGGCTACGCCAACGGATTTTTTTACTTTCAGACAAAATTCAACTGGTACCTAAAACATGTGTATATCACAGAAACAGACATTTTTAGTGGTAAATAAAAATATCTTACTTTTTCAAAATCGCTCAAACAAGCACCCCGACCGAACAATAATAGCGAAATAAAGTGAATTCCATCATCATATGTTGGTTTTAGTTAAACGTGATTTGGTTGACTGTTCTGTGATAGCTACATTTCCTGCTCTAATATCCTTCTTACGCTTCACATCCTAATCTTGGGTATTGAAATGTGTGTATTACACTTATAGTATGATACATATTTCCCACATTAACATCCACATGTCTATAAGATAAACAAGTGATGTTGATAGTGCATTGCTGTTTTTGTTCTTCAAGGTGGTTATCGTACAACAATATTATTCAGCCTTTAAATTATTCGGAATGACTATCTTGATGATTTTAAAACTAATGAACGAAGCATAACTGTATATATTCAGCGAACCATTTGTTTTCATGTTTATGCTTCACGGCTGACAAGAAAAGATGAAATGCGTTGTCATAGGTCAAGTTAAAATAAACATCGTATAAACTGGTATTAAAGCCATTAAGAATTTAAATACAACAATATCAGCAAGTCATCGAAAAAATAAATTGAAAAAAAAAAAAAGCTACTGACAACGTAGGTTGTCATAATAACATTATGTTATTTTGCTATGAATCAAACTTAAAATAACCCCTTAAGTGAACAATGATAAGTTTTTCGCTGAAATACATCAGGCTTATGCTCGTTTGACCTGTAATCAGACCCTTTAAAAGCATCTGCTTGGTCAGATTAAGAGTTCTATGACAGCTAGAGAAGTGAATATTATTTAGTACCGTTTAGAATTTCTCTCTTTTTTCCATATCTGGTCTTATATTGATTATCTTAAGCTACGTTTTCTTAATGCAAGAATCTGTCCATTGTCATGTAGCGGAAATGGAACAAAAAAGAGGTTTTATAAGCAATATATCTATTAATCATTTCCAAATAATGGATTCCCAAAAATATTTCATAAATCGACGAGGTTATTCCGATTGCTGAAAAGACTGAGAGATGTATGTTCCTCATTTGCATATGTGTTACACGGAGTGTATAAGGATATATATGTCATGACTTTAATACACTCCCATACCGCAAGTTATATGATAAATGTTCCAAAATTCATGAGCATCGTAAAAAGTATTACTTTACGCTACATCCGCGTTTCTTTCGTGTTATAACGGTATACGGATTTGCTCTTGTTATTTTACATAATATTATATAACTATTATAAAAAATAAGTATTGTGAATCTTTATACAAACTGTGTATATAGCAGTGTAACATAAATTAATTAAGAAGTAACAAGCAAAGTTTTACGCAAGCGTAAAATAGCTGCCGAGAGGAAAAAGCATATATCTGGGTAGGGACTGGAAACGACGTTTAACATAATAACCTATCAAGTCATGGGTGTTAAAACAATATTGAAAAAAGAATGTTGACGTAAACACGCCACGACCGTGTTTTTTTTCTTACCAGACACATTCTTCCCGAGTTTTACCATAGGTTGTTCCTACCAAACGTTTTGAATCAAGGTGGGCAACCTCGCTTCTCTCTGTCCAAATATCTTGATTTGCCTTACATACTGATTACAATTCAACTTTTGAGCACGACGTGATAGAAGTACACATCAGCACAGAAATACAGGCGTTCACATGTCAGGGATGCGTGTGCGTTAGCGTGTGCATTAAACAGAGATAAACGTCTCACTGCTACCCGATTGCGTTATCAAAGTGAAAAACTCAAAGAAACTGTTCATTGCTACCTTACCATTACATGTGCAATTATGAAAACCATATAGGCAGCGAATAAACTCATCGACTAGTGTATAACACGGCGGTATTTACGAGAATACCGCATAATAAATGGCTATTATTCCATAAAAAGGTATTATTCCATTAAAATACAGATTTGCACCTATTCCATTCCGATACTTGCGGTTTCATTCAGTTTCACGGTTTCATTATGCTCCGTAAAAAATTCCGGACGTGAAGATCCCGGAAATATTGCCACATTCTACACTTTAGTAGACTGCTCTACGAAAACGTCATTTGAGGCAATAAAACGGCAAGGTTTGAACATTGAAAAATATGTGTTTATACCATTCAAGTTTTTTAGACGGGTTCCCTAGGAATTGAAGTTGTAATGCATGCTTATTGTCGGCTACATGGTTCACAGTCTGTTAACCACAGACATATTCTAAAGCCATATAAGAGTCAGCTTACGCCATTAAACAATAGTTAACCAAGCAGTGGCTCAGATAAATGGGCTGTTGTGAGAGGCAAATGTAACGCATACATGACTGAAAATTCTATTTAATTCGTTTAAATATTTACTTCCCCGATTACAAATGGTGACAGATTGATATTACAGGGAAGCTATGTTAAGAATGGTAAGACTTCAACGCGCTAGTTAACTAAACACCTGCAAATACTCAACTGAATAAGTAGAGGAAGTCTGCAATACATACTTTGTTCCTCATGTGTGGATCGACGTCGATATAATGTGTAAAGAAATATATGTATAGAATTAAATAAATAAACTTTCTTTATTGTTTAATTCCATTAGATGGGATGTACTTTTATTAAACTGTCTTGTCAATTTGATCTCTGAAGACAGGATAATAGCTAGTTTGTGTACGCTTAAAATCGATATGAGCTAACCAGTCGATAATCCTGTCTTCACCACTCTTTGTGTTGTAGATTGTCATTTTCATTGTTTAGTTAATTTGCTCTTTGATTGTGGTACACTGCGGACCGACGGTGCCATTGCGTTTGGATTGCTGTGATTTCCATAGGACCATATTTTCTCAGTTTTCCTTCGCTAATAGAGAATTAACCCTAGAAACATGTTATGCAAAGGACGTTTGTGTGCATATACAGTATACGTATGCTTTAGAATTGGTTAAAGCGTGTTTAATACCTTATCTCAAATACAGTGTTTTCACATATTTGGTAAGAATTATTTCAACCCCGACGATTTCACATCAGTATGCATTCTAACACCATCCTTTGTATATAATAAAGTATAAGCACAATTGGCAAAACATAACATTTAAACCATGTGCTACAGTAAGTACATTTTAATTTGCTCTGTAATTTGGACAATGCCATGTATGATAAATTAAACATATGACATCATTTTACCTGTGGCATTTTTATTCAGCTGCCTTCGGCAGCTGACCCTTATATGGGTTTTATATCTGTCTATGGTTAACAGACTCTGACTCAAGTAAGTGTCGATAAGCATGCTTTACAACTTGAATACCTATAGAACTCGTCTGAAAAACTTGAATGGTATAAACACATATTTTGTAATGTTGAAAGGTTACCATTTCACTTGCTGAAATGATGTTTTCGTAAACTAGTCTACTAAAATGTAGCATGTAATCATTATTATTATATGTATATTAGCGATGAAACATTCACAATCCTCTAACGCAGATGACAAAGGCGTCGTGTTAGTGCCCAGGAAGATAGGGTTCAAGCGGCTGATTTCCTTCTTTCTTTTTTTTTCCTTTTTTTTTTAAGTTTCATTATTATGGTTTTCATTATTGCTAATGGTAAGGTATCAACAGTTCCTTTACATTTTTCGCATTGATAACGCAATCTTATTATTACACATGGTAACAGTGAACAGTTTATATGTGTTGTAATGCACACTCTAACGCACAAGTATCCCTTTAACATGTGAACAAAAATAGTTCAGTGCTGATGTGTACTTCTAGCACGTCGTGTTACAAGGGTGAGTTGTAATCAATATGTTAGGCATCTCAAGATATTTGAACAGAAAGAAGCGAGGTCGCCCACATTGATTTAAAATGCTTGGTAGGAAGAACTGATGGTAAAAATCGGGAAGAATGTAAGAAAAAACGGTCGCGGCGTGTCTACGTGACAAAATTTATTTTTTTCAATATTGTTTTAACACCCGTTACTTGATATATTATTATGTTAACTTCTTGTCTCTCGGCAGCTATTTTATGCCTGCGTAAAACCTTGTTTGTTTGTATTTGTATTGATGCTACGTGTCTGCAAGAGGAGTTCGCGGTTGATAATGACTGCGTCATGTGAGTTACCTTTTATAAATATTAATACTGCCATCTTTTCTTTCAAACTATCAAATAAAATCAAACAAAAGTACAACAAAGATTGTACCATAGAATGTATACTAAAATGTGCGGCAATTGTATTGTTCTCACATTTGACAAGGAAGACATGTATAGTGGATTATTTCTTTCGATGATGCATTACCGTAGAACTTTTCATTTCAAGTCAATATTATTTGTCTCGTAGTAGACTGTTTACCTCATGCCTTACCATATACGGCTTTTGCTTTGGGGTCATTATTGCAATAATTTCGACCGTTCCTGACTATCTTGAAACCATATTTTAATTAGTAAATTACGCTAAAATATGAATATGTTAAATGTTTGTGGCATTGCAGATCGAATGTTCTTGATGGCAACAGTTTTAAACAGAATAATGTATTGGTAATTGTTTCAATGCGAACGCAAGCTAATTTAGGCCAATTATTTTGAAAACTTGAGAGGTGATTTATAGCTATGAAGTGCAAATGTCTTGTGGAAAAGGCGTAACATTTCAATTAGGTTCTTATAAACATTATTTTAAAAGATATTTAGATCTAAATAAAAAAACTGATTTATTTTTAATTCAAAGGGATCATTTTATCGGCTTTTAATTATGTTTCTTCCCTATCTCGAATGAATCTTAAGTGTTACTACTTCAATAACTCCTTCGTTTTAATGTGTGTACATGTTATATTTGCAAATGATGTATTATACTAGCGAAGAAAGCGTACCCTTTTTGCTTTGCCTGCATTTGTCGTTTTATATAATGAATCATGTTTTGTAAGAACATGTGTGTGTTGTTATTTTTATTCCCTGCTGCTGAACACAACCAATCATAACGCTTCCTGCTCGATGTTGTTAAATTTGTCCATATGTTTTATAAATTGAATTGAATATAAAACACTAACACGTACAGGCAAATGTCTAATCGGTCTTATAAGATGAAACTTAATTGTTTTTCAGTCAAACAAACGCAATTATTGTGAAGAGCGAAAACTGAAATGTTTACAACGCAAAATCGTATGCATTGTGGCTTACACTACAAAATTACGTTTATAATAGCGATGTTTACTATGATATTGATCATTATTCAACGCGATTCAGTGGATTTCCTTCATCGACACACGGCAGTTGTACGTTATTTTGAAAGCAAGACTATTTCCATTATTTTGTAGTGGAAGTCAAGTCCGAGTATGTTCTATAAATAGACTGTATTTGTGGCATGGCATGTTCATCTTATTCAGATTTTGTCCGTTACACAAATCCCGCCGCATTCAGCGCTTTCAGAGCTTTGATTAATAACAGTGACCTTGACCTTGACCCCAAATGCAATCCCAAATTTGCTTTTTATATAAGCTACGTACACATCAAGTTTCAGGCCAATCAATATATCATTCCTAACTAAAGTTAAACCATTTTTCTATGTTTAGTAATACCTGAATATATCCAAATTTCTACAATATATACAAACTTCCAAACACCAACATGGCGGGCAATTCCTTCTTTTCAAGAATGTTCGGTAAACATCGCCTATTTTGGTAAATGATTTCCGGACCAATACGATAAATTGTTTTGTACCTACTACTTATAACGATTAAAACCTCGTATATTTCCGTAAAAAAATGCGAGACTGGTCCGATAATTTCCCTAAATCACTATTGTACTATATAATGATTAAAACCTCGTACATTTCCGTAAAAATGCGAGACTGGTTCGCTCATTTTCCGTAAATCGTTAAAGCAATTGTAGACTAGTGAATATACCATGGACTACGTATCTGTCCAGAAAATCGAACAGGAAAAGCAGCATTCAAGGACGACAGTCAACCACAAACACACACAGAAACAAAGAACAAATTTAAAGATGAATATAAGGCCAAATAAAACATAATATGAAGCATGATTGGTGAATCCTTTGATACTTTGTTTTACGTTGTAGTAGTGGTTATTTCTTATTGACGCTAACAATATGTTCAGAGGACGAATTATGTAATCAAGCACATTAGTTTTAATCCTTATTGTGTACCTTTTTAGATCTATTCCTGGCAAAGGTATTATTGGCGTACATAATTACGTACGTTTAGTAGTTATACTAATACATATTACAATAAAGGTATATATTTGTATGTATATGTGGGATTTAACGTCGCGTTTAACAATCTTTCAGTCGTACCACGACGTTGTATACTTGTGGCAGTGAGCTCTATACTCAACCTTATAGTGCTGTCACCCTGGAATACTACGCCGTAGAAACATGACCTGATACCCTCACCCAGTCACAGTATACTGACACCGGGCAGACCAGCCCTAGAATTTCCTTTTAAGCAAGGAAGCCAATAGTGCCATTTTTATAAAGTAGAGGTAAACTCTATGTATATTATACAAGAAGTAATCGAAAGGGTATATTTTTGGATTTTTAATATAAAAGTATTTATATATCCAACTTGTTTGTTTTCATGTAACAACAACAACAATGGCTTTATCGAGACTTTTCCAGAACAACCATATTCTCACTGTTTACGTCATCATCATTTAAGCGCATTTAAGTGATTTTTTTCTTCGTAAATAAATACACTTTATACAGTAAAAGAGATCTGTATCTGCTAAGACTGACATTCATGACATGCGTATGGAAATAAATAATAAAACAGTTCACTCTTGAAACTTAATCACACATTGCTATTCATTTCCATTGGTGTATGGTGCCATAAAAAAACAATACTTAGGTGTAATAATGTCTTGTTGTTTTCATGAGTAACGGAAACAACACCTCTCACACCCCTTAGTACCGGCTTAAGTGGTATTATACTTCAAAGCCATCTATATTTGGCTCAATGATCCCAAAGGATCAGTAAAAAGAACAATACTGATTTGTGGAACGTCTAGATGTTTACAAACACACTAAAAATTGGAGATACTTTGAAAGCAACAAACCCAACCAAGAAATTAAAACAGCAAACTCGGTTTTATTGAGTCTACAGTTCATGTGTTTGTACGAAGAAATACCTCTCAAGTTCTTTGCAACGGTACAAGCGGTATTCTACTTCAAAACCACCTATATAAGGTTCCAAATATATGTAAATATCCTCAATGCGCTATTAGTGGTATGCACCCTTTCGTGGACCGGTTTTGTAAGTATTCACTTAATATATGTAGCATACACGTTTTTGATTAGTTAATTCAAGTATAACTGTATTAAAACTGCCTGAGCCCTGTGACACAAAACGAATTTAGAAATTACAGAATATATTTAAAAACAAACCATGGCCTATATCCCACTACAGATTGATTATCCTGGTTCCCTAATCGAATACAATCGCCGTCTCATGACGGTGAATAATTAATTAGACATCAAATAACTACAGAATAGAAGACACAGTAAGAGATCAGCTCTGTCATATAAACCATAGTATTAATCGAGTATAGAGTAGTTCGATCAGAACTTCGTGCACGTGTTGTTTCTTTAAATGATTGACCACTTAAAAGCCTATTTCCTACCGTATCAATCAACAAGTAAAAGCAGAGCACGAATATTAACAATTAACTAATAGCGGAATAAAGTATAGAGTAGTTCGATCAGAACTTCGTGCACGTGTTGTTTCTTTAAATGATTGACCACTTAAATACCTATTTCCTACCGTATCAATCAACAAGTAAAAGCAGAGCACGAATATGAACAATTAAATACATTTTCTATAGTTTTTTCTGCATAACAGATTTTCTTTAAACTTTTTGTACTGT
The DNA here is from genome assembly GCA_037043455.1 of Cyrtodaria siliqua. Classification (NCBI taxonomy): domain Eukaryota; kingdom Metazoa; phylum Mollusca; class Bivalvia; order Adapedonta; family Hiatellidae; genus Cyrtodaria; species Cyrtodaria siliqua. Next base: position 505,167 of record JAWPHD010000261.1, read on the forward strand.
AAGTCTGTTATATATATAGACAGAAAAGGCAAAAATAATGGTAGGTCACCATGCTTGTTAAAATTTTAAAAAATAATTTGTAATGCCACCGTCATGTCAATCTGTCCAAAAAGTTGAACAAGTCCATAAAATAGCTAAATAAGATATTTTTGAAGTCTAATCATTTATTCATTGGTCACAATTCTGCTAAACTTGTATTAAAGTAAAGAACATTTAATTAAAATAACATTTAAAGCTCATCTTTATGTAAAACCTATATTTTTTTACAAAATCTGTTGAGACCATTACCACAATTTATGCACAAATTAGCCCATAATGATACAATTTCCTTTTTTTTTTGTATGTTCCCAATAACAGAATTTTTTTAAACTTTCTAAGCACATAATTTAACATATATAAAAACAAAATGTGCAATAAAAATGATAGGTCCCCATGCTTGTTTAGAAAAAGAATTTGAAACCCTACCCCTATGCTAAAAGGCCAAGTTTTGTATGAAATTATATAGAAATGGTATATTTTCCTTTTTTGTTATGTTCCTAATAACAGAATTTGTTCAAACTTCCTAGGCACTTATTTGAACATATATTTAGACAATATATTCAATTAAATTTATAGGTCACCATGCATACTGATATTTAATATTGGTTTTTGGAACCGTACCATTATGCTAAAAAAAAAAAAATTGTTGGAATTTTTACAAAATGCTATATTTGTCCTATTTTATGTATCTAATAATAGGCCTTTATTTAAATAAAGACAATAAAAAAAATAAAAAATAAAAATTAAAAAAAAAAATAAAAAATAAAAAAAAAAATTCAAAAAAACAATTCAAAAAAAAAAATAAAATACAAAAAATAGAACTAAACATCAAAAGCAACATTCCAGTAAATTTTTAGGAAAATCCATCCAATAGTTTTAGAAGCGAAGTCGCCCAAAAAAGCTGCGCATGGAAAACTACAGCAAATGCCTTTAACTAATAGCGGAATAAAGTGAATTCCTTAATCATATGTTTGTGTTAGTTAAACGTTGTTGGTTAACTGTGATCTGTGAAAGCTATATTTCCTGTTTGACCTTTATAATACCTATCTTACAGTTTGTTTAAATGTTACATCTGTGTTTAACACTTTGAAGCTGTTAGACAAGTGTTTTCTTAACTTTTAATATCCTTATATCTGACATGTTGTGATGTAACACTTCACATTCTGATCTTGGGTATTGAATGTGTGTTTTATACTTATAGTATGATACATATTTCCCACATTAACATCCAAATGCCTTTAAAATAAACAAGGTTATAATAGCGTAAATGAGTTTCCATGCCCCTTCTTTAGTAAAGTTAGAATGTTGACAACCTGTTAAAAACTCAAACCTGATTTGAATTCTGGGAAACTTAATTTATCATGCAAATAAACATGTCTGCTATTAAAAAAGAAACAAGTAAATAGGGGGTTTAATACCTTCTAAGAAACATTTCGTCAGTTGTATACTACACCGGGTCAAAGGTCAAAGCTATTTTTACCCCTTGCACTTTCGTACCTTGTCTACTTTCACTTCTGAAATTTATATCAAAACCTGTCAAAAACATGATGAGCTCCCTTTTCAAATATCAACACCATGTCCAGAATACAGTTACAGCAAAAATTAACAGGAAATTGCATTAAAAAAAGTTTTTAAAGAGAAAAAGATTAGCACTCTTTAATACAGAACTACTTTCGACTGCACCATGCGAGTACATCCGGCTGATTTAGTGGAATTAAACCACAAGTGATGTTGATAGTGAATGGCATAGCTGTTTTTGTTCTTCTACAACAATTATATTCCGTTTTTAAATTATTCCAGGTGACTATATTGATTTTTTTAATAAAACTAATGAACAAAGCATAACTGTATATATTCAGCGAACTATTTGTTTTCATGACGTTTATGCTTCACAGCTGACACAACACAGATGATATGCTTTGTCAATAAATCGAGTTAAAATAATCATCGTGACGTATTAAAGCCATTAAGCATTTAAATACAACAAAATAAGCAATTCATCGGAAAAATAAATTGAAAGAAAAACAGCTACTGACATTTATAAGTATTATGTTGAATTGAATTAAACTTAAAATGGCCACTTAAATGAACACCGATAGGTTTTAGTTTCTCGATGAAATCTATACAATTAAAACTTCAGGCTTGTTCTTGTTTGACATGTAATCCGACCCTTTAATAGCTTATTATTGGTCAGATTGAGTGATATATTAATAACATATTCATTTATTTCCATGACAGCTAGAGAAGTGAATATAATTCTTCTTTTTTTAGAATTTCTCTCTTTGTCCATATCTGGTCTTATATTGATTATTTTAACCCACGTTTTCTTTATGCAAGAATCTGTCGATGGTCAAGTAGCGGAAATGAAACAGAAAGGTTTTATAACCAATTTGTCTATTAATCATTCCAAAATAATGGATTTCCATAAAGATTTCATAAATCGACGAGGTTATTCAGATTGTTGAAAAGACAGAGGGATTAATCTTTCTTCATTTGCATATTTGCTACACGAGTGTATAAGGATATATATCACGACTTTAATACACACCCACACAGCAAGCTACGTAATAAATGTTCCAAAATGCCTGAGCATCTTAAAAATAATTATTGTACTCCACATCCGCGTAATAATTCTTGTACTCCACATCCGCGTCTCGTTAGTCTTATAACTGTATAAAGATTTATTCTTGTTATTTTCCCTCATATTACATAACAATTACTAAAAATAATAATTGTGAATCTTAATACAAACTATATAGTGTGAGTAATATAAACTAATCATAATAATTTTAGGGAATCTAGTTTTCAAAAGGTTTCCAATATGGAAGACATCACATCGTAAGTATTTAGAAATATATGCAATATGTTCCACATTAAAATCAAGAAAAAAAACTTAACACATGTTTATGATAAAGGAAGATTGCGCACTTGCAAGTTTCAAATGTTATTACATGGGAAACAGCCAGAAATAATACGTATTAAACGAAAGTATAACTTAGTACATATGCGTACAAATAATTCCATAATGCCAAATACAATATTGTCAAGGTTGCAAACAGCTTACACCATTAAACAATAGTTAACCAAGCAGTGGCTCAGATAAATGGGCTGTTGTGAGAATGTAACGCATACATGATTGAACATTCTATTTAATTCGTTTAAATTTTTACTTCCCCGATTACAAATGGTGACAGATTGATATTACAGGGAAGCTATGTTAAGAATGGTAAGACTTCAACGCGCTAGTTAACTAAACACCTGCAAATACTCAACTGAATATTTAGACAAAGTCTGCAATACATACTCTGTTCCTCATGTGTGGATCGACGACGATATAATGTTTAAGCAAATATATGTGCAGAATTAAATAAATAAACTCTTTTTTTGTTTATTTCCATTAGACGGGATGTACTTTTATTTACACTGTCGTATCAATTTGATCTCTGAAGACAGGATAATAGAGAGTTTGTGTACACTTAAAATCGATATAAACTAACCAGTTGGCCATATTGTCTACTGGCCGTTCGAAGTCGGTAATCCTGTCTTCACCACTCTTTGTGTTGTAATTGTCGTTTTCATTGTTTATTTAATTTGCTATTTGAGGTACATTGCGGACCTACGGTGTCATTGCGTTTGGGTTGCTGTGATTTCTATAGCACCATTTTTTCTCATGTTTCCTTCGCTAATAGAGTAACATGTTATGCAAAGGACGTATGTATGCTCAGAATTATTTCAACCCCGAAGATATCACATCAGTATGCATTCTAATACCAGCATTTGTATATAATAAACTATCTGCATTTGTATATAATAAAGTATGTGCACAATTGGTAAAACATACATTTAAACCATATGCTACAGTAAGTACACTTTCCTTTGCTCTGTAATTTGGATAATGCCTTGTATGATACAATGAACATATGCCATCATTTTACATGTGGTATTTTTATTTGTATTTGTATTGATGCTACATGTTTGCAAGAGGAGTTCACGGTTGATAATGACTGCGCCATGTGACTTACCTCTTTATAAATAAAAATGTTGGTATTTTGTGTCCCTGATCTGTCGTATTCCAAAACATAAATATGCTGGCATACATATATATATTCATCTAAATGTAAATCACACAATAATACAAAGACCATTAAATGACAATAAAGAATGCGACCAAACTCATCCCATAGTTGTATTTATTACTTCCTGATAAGCGAAGGCAAGAAGAAACGTTGCCATATTTATACTGCTGTCTTTTCTTTCAAGATATCAAATAAAATAAAATAAAATAAAAGGACAACAAAGAGTGTACCGTAGAATGTATACTAAAATGTGCGGCAATTATATTGTTCTCAAATTTGACAAGGAACATACAGGTATAGGGGATTATTTCTTTCGATGATGCTTTACCGGAGAACTTTCATCTCAAATCAATATTATTTGTAGACTGTTTACCTCATGCTTTACCATTATGACTTTTGCTGTGTGGTCATTATTGAAATAATTTCGACTGTTCCTGACTATCTTGAAACTGTATTTTAATAAGTAAATTACACTAAAATATACTCAGCAAAAATAAATCAAAACCTCGCTAATATATCATGTGTCCAGCGTTACACCGAATACACGCAAGAATGCGAAGTCGCATGCTTCTGACTTAACGACTGACGAATTCTGGAGGTAATGTGTTCCATTCGCGGACAAGTGCTGCTGCAAGGTCCTGAACATTTTGGATAGGGTCATCCTGACGTATACGACGTCCCAAATTTGCTCGATGCTTCGTCAGTCGTTATGTCAGAAGCATGCGACGTCGCATTTTTGAGTGTATTCGGTGTAACGGTGGACACATGAGATTTAAGAGAGGTTTTAAAAAAAAAATACTGTGTATTTGAATGGGCTTAGCTTCTAAATCTGTGCCGTTGGTGCTAATTTTTACATTTGTTAAGTTTTGTTAATTTCGTTTTCACACCTATGTTTTTAAAGTTTGATTTGTTTTTTAAGCATTCGGTATATTTCGATGAAATCTTGTATGAACATCAAACAAAGATGTTATTAAAAGAAAATCATGCTACAATTGTTAGTTCTTTCTTACTTTCTTATAGTCTCAGATTTTGCAGGAAAACAAAGTGGGTACTTTTTATTTTTGCTGAGTATATGAATATGTTAAATGTTTGTGGCATTGCATATCGAATGTTCATGCTGGCACAGTCTTCAACAGAATAATGTATTGGTAATTGATTCAATGCGGACTCACATTAATTTATGCCAATTATTTTGAACATTTGAGAGCGGCTGGCGTGGCGCAGAGGGGCTGGCGTGGCGCAGTCGGTAGCGCGGCGGATTTGTAACCGGAGGCCCCGGGTTCAATCCTCCATGGTGCCACTGAAATCCGTCGGTGTGTTCTTGGGCAAGACACTTTTCCTTAGCCTCGTCCGTCGGATGGGGACGTAAATCGGGCGGTCCCGTGTATCGGTCTCTCCTCCGAGCACGTTAAAGAACCATAGGAATCTATTCGATAATAAGAGTAGGGCAGGTTCCCGGATTCCTATGTATCCTTCCCCTCTCTCTGGGGCGGCTCTAAATAACCTATACTGTGTTGATGAGCCGTTAAAAAACATTCAGTTGAACATTTGAGAGGTGATTTATAGCTATGAAGTGCAAATGTCTTGTGGAAAAATCGTAAAATTTCAGTTAGGTTCTTATAAACATTGTTTTAAAAAAAATTGGATCTAATAAAAGTTTTTATTTTTTATTCAAAGGAGATCCTTTGTCGGCTTTTAATTCAGTTTTTTTCCTAACTCTATTGAAAAGTGTTACTACTTCAAATACTTCTTCATGTTAATGTGTTTACATGTCTGTACTTTTTATATTGACAAATGATTTATTATACTAGCGAAGAAAGCGTACACGTTTTGCTTTACCTTCATTGTAGTTCTATAATGATCATGTTTTGGAAGAAGGAAACATCGATGTTTGTTGTTATTTGTATTCCCTGTTGCTGAACACAACCCATGATAAAGCTTCCGGCTCGATGGTAGTAAATTTGTTCATATGTTTTATAAATGAATTTAATATAAAAACACCAATACGTGCAGGCAAATGTCTAATCGGACTTATAAGATTAAACTTTTTTGTTTTCAGTCAAACAAAAGCAATTATTGTGAAGAGCGAAAACTGAACTGTTTACAACGCAAAATCGTATGCATTGTGACTTGCATTACCGAAGTATGTTTATAATAGCGATGTTTACTATGATATTGTTCATTATTCAACGCGGATCAATGGATTTCCTTCATTGGCACACGAAAATGTACGTTATTTTGAAAGCAAAAATATTTCCATCCTTTTGTAGTGGAAGTCAAAACCGATTATGTTCTATAGAGGGACTGTATTTAATTTAAAAAAAAAAAAAAATCTGTAAAGGGAAATTACTCTACCCGACATCTAGATTAATCGAATGTTGCACAAATTATTCTTATTCTACATGTATGGAATATAGTCAGTTATCCCATTATTATCGTATGATGACGTCTACCTAAAATATATATAAATGTAGCGTTCAAGACACGCAGTAAACCAAATCCACGCTCAGAAACAAACAACAGACAGAGCTGACACCGCCTTGGAATGGTCAATGGCGAAAAAAGCCTTTTGGAGATTTAACTCCTGAAATGACAGAAATCCTTAATGGTTATTCTTATTTCATCCCTTCAAAATATTCCCCATTCACAAGAGTACTTACTCTGTGGCTTTCCTGGCGAATATTTCTTTATTAAAAATGACCCGTTTTATTCAGATAACGATAGGATAAGATTTAGGTTTTGTACTGCCTAAAACCCGATTTAAACTCCTAGCGGCACTTTTGCCACTGGTAGTATTTCAGTCGGCAAGGCGGTAGGCTCGTTGTCAACTCGTTTATGTGTATGATGGCAAATACATTGCCTCGTAAGTACCATTGTAATTGTTTTTGTTTTGGTGCGTGTTTAGGACTTAATATAGTCCTTACTTTAGGAGAGAAAACAGTTCGTACTCAGTTGACTTGTGTTGCTTTGACTGGAAAGAAATGACTTCTGCAATGTGGAAAGTCTTAATACATAGAACTTCATAACGATCCTACATGTACCTTAAATATGTATAATGTAGAAAGGCGCAGTGATGTATTTCTTATAAACAAGGGTATTGTGTTCATGTTGTTTTTATATGAGGGATCAGGATCAGTCTCATAAAGGAAGACACATTTTGCTGTGACCCTTAAGTATAAAAGCTCTGCATTACAAAATCTCTCTCATAAGTTTAGATACAAACTGAAAAATGGAGATACTTTGAAAGCAACAAAACCAACCAAGAAAATAAAGCAGCAGACTCGGTTTTATTAAGTCTGTTCGTGTAATGCACAAAGAAATACCTCCCATGTCCTTAACAATGGCACAGTCGGTATTCTACATCAAAACCACCTATATAGGGTTCCATGATCCGAAAGAACCATGACGTGTTCGCGCCTTAATTCCATTAAGCGATGGGAAGGCTTATATTAGCAGGATTTTATAACGGATATCTCGCTTAAAAACAACAATTTTACTGAAAAAATATGATAACCTGTTTAAGCAAACATTAAAGTTGTATTTCATACCCAAGCCAACCCGCTTCTTGGAGAATGTGTTTGATGTGGAATGAAAGTTAATACTCGGACCACGTAATGCAAGTAAAAATAACTCTGCTGATTCGTAAGTACGGGGAGACGTTTTACAGATGCCGCAATCCACTTAACGAATGCTAGACTGTGTGTGAATGTTAATAACTACTGAAAATATCATTTGGAGGCGGCACACACAACAAAAAGGAATAAGTATCATAATTGCTGTTATTGAATCTCTTCGATGAAGGCTATGTAAGTATCTCTCACGCTCCATGAGCATCACAATAAAATATAAATGAATGTCCTCAATGCGACATTACTGATATGCACCATTTTGTAAGTATTCACTTATTAGTTGTAGCATACGCGTTTTTGATTACTTAATTAAAGTCTAACTGTACTAAACTACCTGAGCCATATGATACACAACAAAATTACAAATTACAGAATATATTTAAATCCCACTACAGATGTTTGTCATCGTCCCCCTACCAAGTGAACTCGTATAATAGAATCGCCGTCTCATGACAGTGAATGATGACAGTGAATGATTAAGGAGATGGGGAATAACTGCAGGATAGAAAGCACAGTTGAAGATCTGCTGGATCCTATAAATCATATTATTAATTTAGTATTAACTAGTTCGGTCATACCTTTGCGAAGTGTTGTTTTTGTGAATGTTTTAACATTTAAATTCCTCCTTTCTACCGTCTTAACCAGTAAAACAGAACAAGAATATGTTATTGACAAATAGCGGAATAAAATGAATTATATAATCACATGTTTTTGTAAGTGCCACTTTGTTAAACGCACTAAATGATGTCTGTCTCCTTACTGTTTGTTTAAATGTTACATCTGTGTTTAACAGTCCGAAGCTGTTAGATATCTGGCATGTTTTGATCTTACACGTCCCATTCTGATCTCGGATATTGATATGTTATGCTTTGATACGTATCTCACATATTTAAGCCATATGTCTATACGATGTTCCAAGTACTGGTGCTTATGAATAACTTTGCTGTGGTTTGTTCTTCAAGCTGGTAATCTAATAAAATATTCTTCAGTTTATAAATTATGCAAGGAGACTTATTGATGTTACGAGAGGCGATCATTACATATTGCAACTATCACTACAAAAGATAGTTTATATCCACAATAGTTTTATTTCATCCCTTCAAAATATTCCCCATTCACAAGAATACACAATTTTAACCGGTTCACCCACTTCCGGAAAGCGCTGGCATAGTCCTTTTTAGGGACACCATGGAGATACTGGAATATGGCAGAACCAATAGCGTTCCGTGAGCGAAATCTGTGGCCCTCTAAATGTTTCTTCATCCGTGGGAACAAAAAGAAATGTGAATATAGGGGATGGGGAATTACAGTCACATCCTTTTCTTGCAAAAACTTGGTAACCGCCGTCGACTTGTGAGCGGGAGCATTATCGTGTAACAGTTCCATGCGTGATAAACCAAGGGCTGGTCGGTGTTTTCTAATACTCTTTTCAATTTTCTTCTTTACAAGGTCAAGTCGCTGTTACTTATTTACATCGAGGGATCGCCACGTGCACCGTTTCGTCGCGACTATTGAAGAAAATAGCATACATCACTTGTTCACACTGATGGTTTTCCTGGTAGGTTCATAATAATGAACCCTAGTTTCATCGCCTGTCACTAAGTTTGAAAACGCTTTTTGATTAAATTGTGGATGTTTTTTCAACAATTTACGGGCTATTAATACGCGCTGACATTTCTGGTCTTCCGTTAAGAGTTGGGGGATCCATCTAGCAGAAATTCGTCTAACCTTCAAAACGTTCTTCAATATTTTAAACACCGATATATATATATATATATATATAATGCTTTATTTCATAAAGGTACAACTCATTAAGATTATACAAACAATTGCACAACACTTATCTTCCATGAGGCCTTCTAATAACAAAAGCAACTTATAAACAATAGCAAGCGAATACATGCACGTAACAGTAATACTATGTTTCAAGCTGGCATTCAAAACAAGTATTCACTATTAACACGACTTAATTTGAGCAGAACACTTGTTAACTTGAAATAGAAATAGTTTATAATTGTATTTGAAAGCATAAATAGAAACAGAAGTCCGGATATTTTCTGGGATTGAATTCCAAGTCCGCATGGCAACATAGGTAACAGATTGTTTTAAATATTCGGATTTAGGTCTAGGATGCTTAATGTCATGTTCAATGCATTATTTTAAATTATACCTGTTATTTTCAGAAAATGTTATTAATTTACTTATGTATATTGGTGTAAGATTATGAATTGCTTTATAAACTAAAACACCTACTTGAAATTTACATCTTGTTTCAAATGACATCCAATTTAACTCATTGAAAAGATTTGCAGAAGGTGTAAGTAAAGGTTTTATCAAAATCAAGCGTGCAATGCATTTTTGTAAAGTAACAACCTTTGTAAAATTTAATTCAGTACAATTACTCAAGACGGTAGATCCATAATCAAATACTGGAACTAAATATGCATTATAGAATAGATTTTTCATATCAAGTGTCAAATATTTAGATATTCGTCTTAAAAAAGTGAATTTACTCGATATATGCTTATAGACTTTGCTTATCTGAACATCCCACTTTAGATGTTGATCTATTGTAATTCCGAGAAGTTTTTGAGAAGACACTGATTGTATCAGGCAATTATCTATCGAAAGCTTGAGTTTTCGAGAATGATTTATTTTATATTTTGAACCTAATAGCTGACATGTTGTTTTTGTAGGATTTATAACCATGTTATTTATAGTGCACCATTTATTTATGTTATTTAAGTATGTTTGTAATTTATTCTCAATGGATGACACATCCATCCCTGTTGTATGTAGCGTGGAGTCATCAGCATACATGTCAACTGAAGCTTCTTTGGAAGTTAAAGGTAGATAATTTACATAAATCAAGAACAAAAGTATGGATCCCTGAGGAACACCTGATTTGATGATTCTCTCCTCAGATTGATACTGTCTAACTCTGACTACTTGTGTCCTGTTAGACAGATATGACTGAAACCAACGTATTGTTAAATCGAAAAATGATACACATGCAGTTTGTATAATAGTATCTCATGATCAACCATTTCAAAAGCCTTTTTCATGTCAAGGAAAACACTGCCAACAAAGTTTCCAGAATTAATTTGTTTCAACCAGCTATCAACAAGGTTAATAAGTGCTGTTTGGCAAGAATGATTTTTACGAAATCAAGATTGAGCCGAGTACAAAATATTAAATTGTTGAAAGAAAGAGTGCAGTTGCGCAGCTACATGCTTCTCAAAAATTTTGGAAATTGTTGGTAATAATGAGATAGGTCTATGTTTGTTCGGGTCATCTTTAGGTCCATTTTTGTGTATTGGTAACACGCATGCCTTTTTAGCTGATCAGGAAATATGCCTTGATATATGCATTTATTAATGATTGAAGTGAAAGCATTAATGATACAATCCGATGCTGCTTTTATAATAGAGGTACAATACCATCTATACCCTTTGCTTTATTTATATATAATTTATCAATGATTAGCCTTACTTCGAAAAACGAGATGTAATCTATTTTAAATATTGCCTGTTTTAATTTATTATCAATACGTTTTTTTAATTCAGCGTAGTTATTTGCATATAGTGGAGTTTTGTTTATTGTATTAGCAATATTAACAAAGTGGTCATTTAGAGCGTCAGCTATATTTTTCTCCCCCTCAACTGTAACATTATTAATATATAAAATTGGTGGTAATTTAATAACAGTTTGATTGGTCTGTGCATATTTTGATTTAAGATGCGACCAAATAAATTTAGAGTCTTTTTTATCTTTAATTGCATCTGCAAAAAACTTTTTCTTACCTAAAGAAATCAGATGGTTAGTTTTATTCCTCCATTTTTTATATTCTGGCCATTTTTAGCTTTATTGAACTTATCACGTAATTTTCTTGCCTCTTTAATTTTATCAGAGTACCATTCAGGCTGTTTTGGACGTTTAATTCGTCTCTGTTTTAAAGGAGCATGTTTAGAAAAAGCATGGTTTAACACTGAGTATAAATATTCAAGTGACGTGTTTGGATCAGTGAGTGTTTCAGCAGTTTTTTATTCCTGAATTATATAACTAATTTTTAAATTCTTGTTCATCAAATTTGCCAAATGATCTGTAATTAATAGTTGTATGACCGTTTAGCGAATCTTGATTTTGTCGTTTAATTTTCCTAATAAAACATACAGGATAATGATCACTCATGCATATGAATGGTACATTTATTTCGATTACATTTTCAGGATGTGTAGTATAGATATGATCAATTATTTTAGAACTTGAAATTGTCACTCAGGTAGGCATGTTGATTAATTGCACAAGAACTTGATTAATGAGAAAATCTGACCATGTTTGATTGTCAAAGCCATCCGTAGGAGAGTAATTAATATTAATGTAACCTAGAATGTATATTTCTTCGATTTCCTTTGACGAAACGCTATACTGATCTTCAAAAGTATCAATCCAAGATTGTAAAGAATTAGGAGGTCTATATATGAAAGACAGAATAAATGGCCTCTTATTTGGAAAACGTATTTCTAGCCAAATACTTTCTATTAAATCATTTTCAAGATCAAATCTACGTTTATCACTAATATATACTAAAATACCACCTCCCTGTTTATGAGTTCTATCTTTTCTTTCATATTTATATCCATCAACATGATGTTCATTATCCGATACATTTTCGGAAAGGAATGTCTCACACAAGCCTAAAATATTGACAGAATCATGATGCCGAAGTAGTACTTTTAACTCGTCAAGCTTAGGCATTATATGTTGCACTTTTAGGTTTGCAATTTTTAATCCCTTTCGTTTTAATTTGAAAAATGATTCTGAAACATGTGTGTTACAATGTATATCCAACCTTCCGCTACCATCCAATTTACAATTTGTGCTAATAGGTTTCAGATATGTACAATCACTATTATAACGTTTTACATGTGAAACATTTAAACCACAATTGTCGTTCGTGTAGCTATTTTCCTTCAAAGGTTCGGAAGTTTGAGTGTCATTAACATAGTTACTTTTTAGAGAACAATTTTCATTTTCGTTCACAGGTTTGGAAGCTTGAGTATCATTTACAGAGTCATTAGTTTGAAAGCAAGTACACTTTTCAGTATAACAGTGTGAACACAAATGTAAAAGAATATCGTACAGTTTGTATGATAGCAGGGTTCGCTCTTGTTTTCCTATTGCCTCCATCTGAAGTCAACATTTCTATGACTATATCTCAATCTCGGACGTATATATTGTCTTACAGTTTGGAAATCCTGATGGTTCTTATCAGTGCGGAGTTTAATAATCTCACAGGATTTATGTATGTTCTGTACGAATGTGCTGGTTCCTTTGTTCGATAAATGTATACCGTCGCGCATGAAGAGATGTGTAGCGGCGGTCCCGTCCCAGTATATTTACGAGCTGAATTAATTTAAACATATTTTATTGCCAATATATAATCGCAAAAGGGTTGGGCTACAAGTTCTTACAACATTAGTTAATGCCCTTCCCGACAAAATAGTATACACACAAAGTTAGACAATTACATAGGTAAATATACATAACTTGCACATAATATCATGAATAGAGAAAAGGTAGTGAGAAAGAAAAACTAGGAACTAGTGAAGAAAAAAGGAAAAAAAGAAGAAGTATAGAGATTGTGTCAAGTTCGAAAGAAGAGAGTCAATCAGCATGAGTTGCAAAAGTAAATCTAAATCTAGGCAAACCTCTGTGTTTCTCTTATGTACATTTGCACTGCTTCGAAGAGAATTTGATTATCGTCATCCGACAAGTGTTCGCGACCAAAAAGTATTGTATTTAAATTTAATGGGTGAAATGTACGAGTTGACTGAAACAAACGAAGCCGTTGTGTACGAAATAAAATACAGTTGAAAAAAAAAGTGTTCAGCGTCTTCTACTGCAGAACCACAATCGCAATTGTATGATTCTCGTAAATGGTTTAAATAAAGATCATTATTAAGGTTACTGCAATAATTTCGTATTCTGGCATGTAAAACAGCAAATACTCGTTGGCCAGTTAAGTAGTGTGTAGGAACTTTTGAGCTTGGAAAAACAAAACTTAAAAGTTTCCTCTTGAATATCGATATAGATTCTGAATTACGTATATCTATTGGTAAGTTGTTCCAGAGATTAAGAGATGAAGGTACAAACGAGTTATTAAATATTTCAGTTCTACGAACAGTAGTGGCATAATTATCACTATTTCGAAGGTTGTAAGAGCTCACTTGTCCTACCAATTGTGGGAACAGATTTGAGATATAGTTTGGAGTTGTTCCATATTTAACTTTGTATACTGTAATAAGCTTTTGCAGTTTTCTCCTATCGGAAAGAGAAATCCATCCTATTTCAGCTAATAAATGATGTATGGATACAGAACGAGTCAGTCCAGTTACTATGCGGGCTGCTTCATATTGTAATTTTTCCAAAGTATCTTTTTCGTATAAGGTACAACCGTCCCATGTAATGGAAGCATACTCAAAGATTGGACGCATATAGGATAAATAAATCTGATTAAGTGTTCTTCGAGATACTTTATATTTAAGCATTCGCATTAATCCTAATACCTTTGTTGCGGAACAACAACATTTTTGATGTGCTCGTGCCATTTTCCATTATGACTAAGCGTTAAACCTAGATGTTTATGGTGATCAACAAATGTCAACTGGATATTATTAAGGTATAGAACTGGGAGACGATCATCTTCAGATAAAGAAAAGAACATTGCTTCTGTTTTATTGGGATTAAACTGGACAAGCCATTGGTTTGACCATTCAGTAATCATGTGTAAGTCGTGGTTTAAAATACCTTCCATGTCATCTATATTAGATGTGGAAATTGCTAACGAACTATCATCAGCAAATAAACGAGTAATACTAAGCATACTTTCAGCAATATCATTTACGTATATTAAAAATAAAAGGGGCCCCAGAACAGACCCTTGGGGAACCCCGGCAGTTACAGTTTTTAACGCTGATGATGAAGTTCCTACACACACTCTTTGCGATCGGCTTGAAAGATAATCTGATATCCACGATAAAAGCTTACCGTCAATACCATGTTGCTTTAATTTAAATAAGAGACCTTTATGCCAAACACGGTCAAAAGCTTTAGATATATCATTAAAGACAATGCACGTAAATTGTTTAGCATCGAATGCCTGACATATATGATGATACATATCGACTAGTTGGTAGGTTGTAGAATGACCAGGCAAAAAACCTGATTGATTCTTGAATATAAGATCATGCATGTGTAGAAAATTATACACATTTTTAAAAACTATTCTTTCCATGACTTTGCCTACACAACTCAACAACGAAATTGGTCTATAATTTATAGGAATACTAGGATCCGATTTTTTGAACAATGCCATTACCATGGCACATTTCCATAAGTCAGGGAAAACACATTCATTTAATGATCTGTTAAAAAGTATATGTAACGGTTTTGAAATTGTATATACAGTTTCCTTCAGCATTTTATGACTAATTTCATCCTCCCCACATGCTTTGTGTATCTCCAAAATCTTAATAACATCTACTATCTCGCTTTCTTCAATGAAAATATTTTCTAGTTTTTCACCAGTTTTCGGTATAAAATTAGGTAGTTCAACATTTGAATCATCAACTGAAGCTATTGAAACAAAATAATCATTTAAGCAATTTGCTTTATCTTGGTCAGTTATTGAGAATGACGTATCGCCATTTGATAATGTCATTTTTAAAGGAGGAATGGTTTCAGCGTTTTTATTTGACTTAATAAAATATTTCAAGAGTTTCCAGTATTTTCGCCTGTCAGTGATACATGATTCAGTAATTGTGTCTTCAATACTGCTAAAGAAGCGTTCTTTCGCATGTGTTTTAAGATTGTTGACTTTATTACGCAGGCGTTTATAGGCGGTCAGGTCGACGGAAGACTGAGTGCGTGTAGCTTTTTTTTTCTGGCGATCACGCTGTCTCGAGACACGTCTGATTACAGAATCATACCAAGGTTTATCATTTGGTCGAATTGTAACATTTTTAAAAGGGATACATAATTTAACAAATTCTAAAAACATTTTTGTAAAATGTTCGCAGGCTACGGTAGGTGAACCTCTGTATAAAATGGACCAATCAGCCTGGTGAATGAGATCGTTAAGTTTTACGTAATCGGCTTTTTTATAATTCCATACACGTCGGGTATAAGTCGGTCGGATATTATAACTGTATTGGATACTTAAGTATGTACCACAATGATCACTTATATCACGTGGTATTTTTAAAATACCTGAATCGAAGGGTTTCAATGAATCTGATATGACAATGGGATCTAACAATGTAGAAGAATGATCTGTTACCCTAGTAGGTTCAGTTATTATATTTTTCATGTTATTTATCTGCATTACATCCTTTAAATAATGGTTTTCTGTATTAAGTTGATTCTCATTTATATCACCAATTACGATGATATTTTCAGATATTTCAAATGCTTTTTCTAAGCTTATATTTAAATTATCCCAAAAACTGATATTTGAATTTGGGTGACGATAAATGGTGCATATTAAAAAACGTTTATTTTTGTCTTTTACTTCTATCCAGAGTGAAGTGGGCAGTGCATATTCAAGTTCCAGTACGCGTCTTGAAATCACGTTAGTAGCTGTATAAACTAGCAAGCCTCCAGAATGTGCAGACGTATCTTTACGAAACATATTACTATACCCCTCGATAGTTAAAGGCTCATTGGAGACGTTGTCGCATAGGTGCGTTTCTGTAAAACGAGCTGAATTGAATTGAATTGAATTGGATTTTATAGTCGCACCAACAGCTAAGGTCATATGGCGACTTTCCAGCTTCCATTGGTGGAGGAAGACCCCAGGTGCCCCTCCGGGCAATTTTCGTGCACGGGCGGGCACCTGGGTAGAACCACCGACGTTCCGCAAGCCAGCTGGATAGCTTCCTCACATAAAGATTCCTAGGCCCCTGAGAGATCGAACCTACATCGGTGAAGGGCAAGTGATTTCAAGTCAGAGACGTTAACCACTCGGCCACGGACGCCCCATGTACGAGTTGAAGCATTCAATCACGCGTATTGAGTTAATTTCTGCCAGTTGTTTTATCGCATCGTTGTACGGAATGACATCCACATCTTTTCTGGGGCACAGTGTTCACAGTTTTACCGAGCACTTTTCTCCAAGAACCCTGTCGATGAGACGTTGGTATTCGGCGGCGAAATTATCAAGTGTTATTCAGTTCGATGCATCGTTGCCGCCGACGTAGAGAACTACTGTTTTAATTTGACGTAGATCTTTCGATTTAATAATATCAGTGAGCCGGGATATAGTTGCCCCCGGGTTTTTATTTATTTGCACATCTGTTTGCAAGCCACGTCGATTTATTCCTTTCAATATTGAACTGCCGATTACTATCGTTGATTTTTGAGTTGAATTGACATAGCTGTTGGCGTTTGATCTCTTTGTATACTCTATTTCGACTATCCCAGATGAATAATTGGTTTTCTGACTCTCCGATATGGACTATAATCGCCGCTGAATAGTATCCCGATTAACTCCAACTTCTCCTCTCTTTATATATTTCTGTCTTTAGGGTGTTTATATCATTGCTGTTTTGAGTTGGAACATTTAGCTTGGAGGAGGTAACGCCATTTACCGTCACATTTTGCGATTTCAGTTGATCGGTAATAGATTGTAATCTGCGCTGAATAGAGATAGTTGTGCTGCTCAGGTATGCCTTCAGTTCTTGTGTTAAACCTCCAACATAATCTATTTGACGTTCTATTGATTTCAAATTGGCCACGTTTTGATTTTTGATACTTTGGAATTGATCTTGTAATTGAGCAAAACGGAAGTCCGTATTTTCAATATGCTGATGGAGTAAACAATGAAGCTGACTGATACTGTCCTGAATGTTCATCAGCATATCATCTGTGGGCCGATTTTTACTTGGAGAAAGTGTGCAATCAAAACGTTAATTCACGGAATGACTCTCTGTTATAAGTACAGGAGTCGAACAACGTCCATTCACGGAATGACTCTGTTATAAGTACAGGACAGTAGGAACGCCACGGATCTATAACAGATCAGTTATGTTCGCATTTTGACTCCGCGAACATGGACTATTTCTTTGTATTTTACGAACTGTTTTACGAATTTTCAATTAAAACTGACGCCATTGTTTTACACCCGAAATTAGGCGCGCTACGTCGGCGAGCACTACGGGTACCTATGTAGCCTAACAATACGCGTACAGTGTTTAATACCGTAGATTATGGTAAAACGAATATCTTTCCGGACGAAATAACGTCCCATTATGTGTCAACACGGTGCAGTGTTGATGACAGGTCACCGTGACATAACTTGACACGCGACATATATTCATGTTGGTGCAAATTGGATTTGGGATTACTGTCTGCTGCTAGAAGTCTATTATCAAGGTATTTGTTTTGTCATTAATTAAAATGTGTTCGTAAATAAACAGTACACACCACTTTTAGATCGTACATATTTAGACATTGGCAAAATATAGTGCTTAAAAGTGGTATATGCTGTATAATAGAAAGTTCATAATCACTGTAAGTGTTTTTCGTGTACTCCGATCTTTCCAGTAACTGAATGTACTGTAAACTGTAGAACGTGTCGTGGAATAAAACAATTACTAGTAGAAATGCTATCAATGTCCCTCGCAACCCCCCCCCCCCCCACCCCTCCCCCCCCCCCCCCCCCACCCAACCAAGTGTGTGTGGGGGGAGGGGGAGGTGTAGATGGAGCTTGCATACCCAAAACAATGAGGGGTAACAATACTAGAAACCCCCTCCACTCCCACCCCTCAGATGCATCAATGTAAATTGTTAGCGTTGTCTCTATATCGTTACGTTATCCCATTTTCGCGCACATTACATGTGTCTCAAAAGAAATGACTATTCCATGGGCTGGAAATATGCTGTGAAAGTGGAACAGTGTTTTTAATGGATCTCCAATTCAGGCTACATTATATTTTACATGTATAATGAATGATGAGAGATGTTTTTATTACATTAGCCGTGTTAATTGAGCACAAGTAGTATTCATGCTTTGTTCAGTTTAGTTCTTCTTTCTTTCTTTTCTTTTTTAAATATGTTACATTATGTATAACAAAGGATAAACTATGTCTGTTTGATCATTGACATTGGATTGATGTTGTTTTTCAGAGAGGCCTTAAATTTGAATCGTGCCCTTGAGCAGCTCTGAGTGAATTGATACCGACGACTTCAGAATGTCAAGCCGTGTTAAATGCCACTGGATCATATGAAGGTGGGAGACTTTTCAAAACTTGTTTGCACTTGTGTAGTTCTTTAAAATGGAGCTTGCATTACCACACGTGTTATGCTTGCACGGTGCTGTTCAAAGTTAGAGTAAAAAATGTTTTCAGTTATAATGCAGCTTGATTGTCATATGAGCTCGTGTAAACTACATGTACTGGATACATGCGAAAACAAGTTGTGTTAAAGGGGCACCAGGCAGTCTTTATTTGTTTAAAACTTCTGGAGATCGGTCAAGTTTTCTGCATAATTTGCATTTGTGCAATTATTAATATTATTTATTAGAATAGTACAGAAGAAATTGTTTTACACATTACTTAATGTCGATAATAGTGCACCTATAATATAGTTAAGTATTTGATAGAATAACGAAGACAAAATGAAAACTGGCACTTTTATTTAATTTTTAATGCAAGCAGGTTTAAATCTAAAATGTTACCAGGTTAACAAATGGAGATGCTAATGTTAATGCTTGATAAATACTTCAAGATTGCCGTGTGTCCCTTTAACATCAACAAATTACAATATGATTATGTTCTATGTGATGGGTGCCCAATTTATTAAAGGGACACAGAGCAAATTTCCAATCTTGTGTCTGTTTTACACATTTTCACATCAGAACAGACCAAACATCTACAAAAGTGTCTTCTCAACTGCCCTATTTAATCGTGTTTTATTTCTAAAACTAGCGGCATCACCAGGTTTTGAGAGAGAAAATAAATAACTGTATATTTATGTTTTCTCTCCGTGAAAAATGACCTTACTAAGTCATTAAAGTAAACTATCCTATGAACAAAACGTGTAAAATTAAACTATTTTAGATATTTTGGCAAGAGTTTTTTTTATTCCCCTTCTAGTAAAGACTGGCTTTTAGCGCATTGCACCCTCTGTCAGATTTAACTTTCCTTATAATAGATTATTGCTGTACTGTTGGGTGAAAAATACATTAAAATTGTTCTTTAATAATGTCAGATCAATCATATACTCGTATGATACACAATATGATACGTATTGACCCTTTATTTGATGTGCCATTTACTCAGTTTTGGTCATGGGACGTTTATAGCATATTGGCTTTGAATCCAGTGAACATGGATTCAAGTCTTACTGGCGCCACTGGGTTACTTCGATGTGTCCTGCTAGCCTCGGTAACGTAATCCGGGTTGTCCTGTGTATCGGAGTCTGTCCTCCAAGCACGTTAAAGAACCATAGGTATCCAATCGGTAGTAAGCGCAGGGATGCCTATGTATCTTTCCTCCTCTCTTTTGGGCGGCTCGAAATAACCTAAACAACGTGTTGATGAGGCGTTAAACAATAATTAAATTTAAAACTGTCCCATTCCTCTAAACATGCCCTAGCTCCCCCACGCAACACCTGATTCAAATTGAATACTCTGCTCGAGAGTATTCAAATTGAATACTCTGCTCGACTTACATTTACTTTTTTTTTCTTTCAGGCTGCACGTCATGTGGAAGAAGACTCCATGTACACCACTGGCCAGAGACAATGCTGAAGTTTATGTTCGCTCAATTATTTGCTTAATAAAGTTTACATATGAACTAAAATATTGTCTTTATAATTATGTCTTCCACTACAAAGTGGTAGGTGAGACGATTATATTCGGCCTTTCCGTTTGTCCGTCACAAATCTTGTCTGCGCTACTTGTTGGATTTTGACGAAACTTTGTACGAAGCATCAGTATGTGAATATCAAATACTGAAGGTCAAGGGCGCCGTGACCCAATAATGATTATGAAAAACCTTGTCCGCACTGTCCATTTCCCCAGAAGCAAATCTCATCAAAATTCATGGTTTGAGTGCATTTGGTGAGAGAATGATGCCTTTTGATTTTAGGTCAAAGGTCAAGTTCCCTGCTGACATCCACTATCCAAGGATAAGCATATGTTACAACACACATGTTATAATATTAATGGTATAATATATAAATATTTTCTTGCACAATGTTCAATCCAGTAAAACAAGTGGTTTTGTTCACCGATACTGTCGCCTGTACACTAAACCACTTGTTAAATTACAGGATTCAACAGTGTGTAAGACATATTCCCAGTCCGATCATCCATTATTTTTTTTAAATCATAAATTTAAAAAAAAAAAAAAAAAAAAAAAAAAACATCCTATTTGATGAAAACAGACGTATTCACATTTTCAAAGTAGCAATATTTGCAGAATATAGCAGATTTCAACTGCTAAAAACAAACATGTATTTTTTTCAGGAAAAAATAATTATATGAATATAGTATTTATCATCGTTATATATTTTCAGGGAAATGTTTAATATGTCTGTTTTCAAATACTACAGATCGTAACGCACCGCACATGTATATTCAGTATTTACTTTCAATGTAGTAGTGAGTATGACTGCGTTCTGGGACCATAAAAATAAATATAAAATAAGAATAAAATATATAAATATATATACATAACTGTATATGCCCTATAAATATAACAGACCCGCACTTTTTTGATTCACGCGTACAGTGTTTCACAACACCACAAATCTGGCAAGTGCTCCATTGATACAATGTCATGTCCACATGTTTATGTCTTCGAGTCTACACAAACTGACAGTAGCATGTCTGTTACTCGTCAGTCATTTATTTACTTGGTTAAAGGGACACACGCCAATCTTGCTTTCTTTAAAACTCGAGTCGCCCCCTCAGTTTTAAAAAAAATCATTCTCGCTGTTAAAACTTCATTTTTTCGCTATTTTTTCGGATTCAGAAAATTAGCACTGCAACTTATATTTTCACCATCCTCATTTCCTTTCCCGACGTAAAACCTATATTGAGCACTCCGGCATAAACCAAAAGCATGTATAGATCAGAAATTTAATCTGGAATGCAAGGATACATACATTTGAAATATATGTATTGAAATAATGGAATTATTTCATTTCTTGTGTACCCGGTCGCGTCTGTAAATGTATATGCATTATGCCATCTTTCCGTCCGTGCGTCCGTGTTAGTTAATTTTGGGGGGGGGGGAAATTACTTGTCTCCTATTTGCATAAATATTTATCTACGCGTACATGCATTTGTATTTATTCTCGCTTCTAAAATGACGAAATAAATCGATTTTGATTTAAAAGCGCATTGTTGGCAATTTAAACCTTAAAACAACCTAAATTCATCCCTTTGAAAAATACCTTTAACTATTAATGAGAATTACACAAAGTGTACACCAATTATGTTCGACCAATGTAAGGGGGCGTCCATGGCCGAGTGGTTAACGTCTCTGACTTGAAATCACTTGCCCCTCACCGCTGTAGGTTCGATCCCTCAGGAGCCTAGGAATCTTTATGTGAGGAAGCTATCCAGCTGGCTTGCGGAACGTCGGTGGTTCTACCCAGGTGCCCGCCCGTGCACGAAAATTGCCCGGAGGGGCACCTAGGGTCTTCCTCCACCAATGGAAGCTGTAAAGTCGCCATATGACCTTAGCTGTTGGTGCGACTATAAAATCCAATTCAATTCAATTCGACCAATGTAGTTTGTGAATATTATTACTTTAACAACGATCAGTGATTGTGTTTTGTCATAATCACAGTTTATAAATAAGAGGTGAATAAATCTGACCAGTGACAATTTTCTCGATAATGTCATTTTGTTATCGATTTTATCACGTGACCTTGTTTGATAAATAAACCTACGCCATAGGGCTGGCGTTCCTACTGGGAGTCGAACAACGTTCATTCCCGGTTCCGCCTTCCTCGTCGTCTGTATCTATAGAGTTTCCTGGCGTTGGCGATTCGTTTTAAGATGTTATTTCTGTGGTTACAACATATTCTACGGCTTCTTTTGCAACAGTAGATGACTTTGGGGATGCGGTTTCTCTAGATTTTGTGCCAAAATGATTTAATAAAGTTTGTTTGACATTGTTGTTAATGTTGTGAAATATCGAGAATTTTCGGCAAGTCAGTCTCTACAACGTATCGGCTTTTCTTCCGTTCATCAGGCAAGAGCTGGTAGTGTGATACATATTAACAATATATAAGTTCGACTTACCACTGGCTATTTTGTATTTTGTTTCAACCAAATTCCCTTATTGTCTGTAACAGGAATCCGTGTGCACTTTAGTGGGTCACTTTCTTTACCGAAATGGTCACGGATAGCGATCTTCAATAGTTGGTAATTTGCAGCGTTGATAAGTTTTATACCACCGCCAGTATGAATAACTTCAATATCCTTTCGTTCTGTAGCATTTAGAATTTTCATCAAAGATTTGTCTTCATTTAAATCATAATTTCTGAATTCCGTTCCGTTGATCATTAAAGAGCCATCGCCGTTTCCGTCCATCATTCAGCATTTAATTTAATTCAATAGAGAAAGTTTTACATCATTTTGTTGGAAAAAATGTCCTCTTTTAATTTTTATATTTTATTGAAGATATAAAGATATATATAGTTAATATTTTTTCATTTGTTTACGTTACGCTTTCAAAAACTTGTTTATCCGGACGTGAAAAATTATATCATACACGTGAAAATCAAAAATGTTTCAACCTCCGGCGGGACTCGAACCCGCAATCCCCGGCTTAGGAGGCCGATGCCTTATCCATTGGGCCACGGAGGCGATATGCCTAGATATTTAGCTAACTGACTAATATATTTCTAATGAATCCTTCAGTTGTTAGATATGTTTGGGCGTCATTACAATAAATCCTCTTCCAGGACGTTTAATATGGTCCGGGTACTTAATCGTAGACTAAAACGAATATGCTGTGAAAGTGGAACAGTGTTTTTAATGGATCTCCAATTCAGGCTACATTATATTTTACATGTATAATGAATGATGAGAGATGTTTTTATTACATTAACCGTGTTAATTGAGCACAAGTAGTATTCATGCTTTGTTCAGTTTAGTTCTTCTTTCTTTCTTTTCTTTTTTAAATATGTTACATTATGTATAACAAAGGATAAACTATGTCTGTTTGATCATTGACATTGGATTGATGTTGTTTTTCAGAGAGGCCTTAAATTTGAATCGTGCCCTTGAGCAGCTCTGAGTGAATTGATACCAACGACTTCAGAATGTCAAGCCGTGTTAAATGCCACTGGATCATATGGAGATGGGAGACTTTTCAAAACTTGTTTGCACTTGTGTAGTTCTTTAAAATGGAGCTTGCATTACCACACGTGTTATGCTTGCACGGTGCTGTTCAAAGTTAGAGTAAAAAATGTTTTCAGTTATAATGCAGCTTGATTGTCATATGAGCTCGTGTAAACTACATGTACTGGATACATGCGAAAACAAGTTGTGTTAAAGGGGCACCAGGCAGTCTTTATTTGTTTAAAACTTCTGGAGATCGGTCAAGTTTTCTGCATAATTTGCATTTGTGCAATTATTAATATTATTTATTAGAATAGTTCAGAAGAAATTGTTTTACACATTACTTAATGTCGATAATAGTGCACCTATAATAAAGTTAAGTATTTGATAGAATAACGAAGACAAAATGAAAACTGGCACTTTTATTTAATTTTTAA
The DNA here is from genome assembly GCA_037043455.1 of Cyrtodaria siliqua. Classification (NCBI taxonomy): domain Eukaryota; kingdom Metazoa; phylum Mollusca; class Bivalvia; order Adapedonta; family Hiatellidae; genus Cyrtodaria; species Cyrtodaria siliqua. Next base: position 529,711 of record JAWPHD010000261.1, read on the forward strand.
TGCAAGCAGGTTTAAATCTAAAATGTTACCAGGTTAACAAATGGAGATGCTAATGTTAATGCTTGATAAATACTTTAAGATTGCCGTGTGTCCCTTTAACATCAACAAATTACAATATGATTATGTTCTATGTGATGGGTGCCCAATTTATTAAAGGGACACAGAGCAAATTTCCAATCTTGTGTCAGTTTTACACATTTTCACATCAGAACAGACCAAACATCTACAAAAGTGTCTTCTCAATTGCCCTATTTAATCGTGTTTTATTTCTAAAACTAGCGGCATCACCAGGTTTTGAGAGAGAAAATAAATAACTGTATATTAATGTTTTCTCCCCGTGAAAAATGACCTTACTAAGTCATTAAAGTAAACTATCCTATGAACAAAACGTGTAAAATTAAACTATTTTAGATATGTTGGCAAGAGTTTTTTTTATTCCCTTCTAGTTAAGACTGGCCTTTAGCGCATTGCACCCTCTGTCAGATTTAACTTTCCTTATAATAGATTATTGCTGTACTGTTGGGTGAAAAATACATTAAAATTGTTCTTTACTAATGTCAGATCAATCATATACTCGTATGATACACAATATGATACGTATTGACCCTTTATTTGATGTGCCATTTACTCAGTTTTGGTCAAGGGACGTTTATAGCATATTGGCTTTGAATCCAGTGAACATGGATTCAAGTCTTACTGGCGCCACTGGGTTACTTCGATGTGTCCTGCTAGCCTCGGTAACGTAATCCGGGTTGTCCTGTGTATCGGAGTCTGTCCTCCAAGCACGTTAAAGAACCACAGGTATCCAATCGGTAGTAAGCGTAGGGCAGGGTTCCTGGATGCCTATGTATCTTTCCTCCTCTCTTTTGGGCGGCTCGAAATAACCTAAACAACGTGTTGATGAGGCGTTAAACAATAATTAAATTTAAAACTGTCCCATTCCTATAAACATGCCCTAGCTCCCCCTCGCAACACCTGATTCAAATTGAATACTTGTTTTTTCTTTCAGGCTGCACGTCATGTGGAAGAAGACTCCATGTACACCACTGGCCAGAGTCAATGCTGAAGTTTATGTTCGCTCAATTATTTGCTTAATAAAGTTTACATATGAACTAAAATATTGTCTTTATAATTATGTCTTCCACTACAAAGTGGTAGGTGAGACGATTATATTCGGCCTTTCCGTTCGTCCGTCACAAATCGTGTCTGCGCTACTTGTTGGATTTTGACGAAACTTTGTACGAAGCATCAGTATGTGAATATCAAAAACTGAAGGTCAAGGGCGCCGTGACCCAATAATGATTATGAAAAACCTTGTCCGCACTGTCCATTTCCCCAGAAGCAAATCTCATCAAAATTCATGGTTTGAGTGCATTTGGTGAGAGAATGATGCCTTTTGATTTTAGGTCAAAGGTCAAGTTCCCTGCAGACATCCACTATCCAAGGATAAGCATATGTTACAACACGCATGTTATAATATTAATGGTATAATATATAAATATTTTCTTGCACAATGTTCAATCCAGTAAAACAAATGGTTTTGTTCACCGATACTGTCGCCTGTACACCAAACCACTTGTTAAATTACAGGATTCAACAGTGTGTAAGACATATTCCCAGTCCGATCATCCTTTTTTTTTTAAATCATAAATTTAAAAAAAAAAAAAAAAAAAAAAACATCCTATTTGATGAAAACAGACGTATTCACATTTTCAAAGTAGCAATATTTGCAGAATATAGCAGATTTCAACTGCTCAGATTTCAACTGCTAAAAACAAACATGTATTTTTTTCTGGAAAAAATAATTCTATGAATATAGTATTTATCATCGTTATATATTTTCAGGGAAATGTTTAATATGTCTGTTTTCAAATACTACAGATCGTAACGCACCGCACATGTATATTCAGTATTTACTTTCAATGTAGTAGTGAGTATGACTGCGTTCTGGGACCATAAAAATAAATATAAAATAAGAATAATATATATAACTGTATATGCCCTATAAATATAACAGACCCGCACTTTTTTGATTCACGCGTACAGTGTTTCACAACACCACAAATCTGGCAAGTGCTCCATTGATACAATGTCATGTCCACATGTCTTCGAGTCTACACAAACTGACAGTAGCATGTCTGTTACTCGTCAGTCATTTATTTACTTGGTTAAAGGGACACACGCCAATCTTGCCTTCCTTAAAACTCGAGTCGACCCCTCAGTTTTAAAAAAAATCATTCTCGCTGTTAAAACTTCATTTTTTCGCTATTTTTTCGGATTCAGAAAATTAGCACTGCAACATATATTTTCACCATCCTCATTTCCTTTCCCGACGTACCGTTACAATTTGGTTTGTTAAAACCTATTTTGAGCACTCCGGCATAAACCAAAAGCATGTATAGATCAGAAATTTAATCTGGAATGCAAGGATACATACATTTGAAATATATGTATTGAAATAATGGAATTATTTCATTTCTTGTGTACCCGGTCGCGTCTGTAAATGTATATGCATTATGCCATCTTTCCGTCCGTGCGTCCGTGTTGGTTAATTTTGGGGGGAAAAATTACTTGTCTCCTATTTGCATATGGACAGAGGAAAGATTTATCTACGCGTACATGCATTTGTTTTTATTCTCGCTTCTAAAATGACGAAATAAATCGATTTTGATTTAAAAGCGCATTGTTGGCAATTTAAACCTTAAAACAACCTAAATTCATCCCTTTGAAAAATACCTTTAACTATTAATGAGAATTACACGAAGTGTACACCAATTATGTTCGACCAATGTAAGGGGGCGTCCGTGGCCGAGTGGTTAACGTCTCTGACTTGAAATCACTTGCCCCTCACCGCTGTAGGTTCGATCCCTCAGGAGCCTAGGAATCTTTATGTGAAGAAGCTATCCAGCTGGCTTGCGGAACGTCGGTGGTTCTACCCAGGTGCCCGCCCGTACACGAAAATTGCCCGGAGGGGCACCTAGGGTCTTCCTCCACCAATGGAAGCTGTAAAGTCGCCATATGACCTTAGCTGTTGGTGCGACTATAAAATCCAATTCAATTCAATTCGACCAATGTAGTTTGTGAATATTATTACTTTAACAACGATCAGTGATTGTGTTTTGTCATAATCACAGTTTATAAATAAGAGGTGAATAAATCTGACCAGTGACAATTTTCTCGATAATGTCATTTTGTTATCGATTTTATCACGTGACCTTGTTTGATAAATAAACCTACGCCATAGGGCTGGCATTCCTACTGGGAGTCGAACAACGTTCATTCCCGGTTCCACCTTCCTCGTCGTCTGTATCTACAGAGTTTCCTGGCGTTAGCGATTCGTTTTAAGATGTTATTTCTGTGATTACAACATATTCTACGGCTTCTTTTGCAACAGTAGATGACTGTGGGGATGCGGTTTCTCTAGATGTTGTGCCAAAATGATTTAAAGGGTATGTAGCGACACAGCCAAACCATCTTTATTATTGAGAGTTTTGAAATACTTGAATAAAGGTGAAAGAATTATCAAAATCGGATGATAAACAAAGAAGATATGATCATTTGAAGTTTCTGTTGAAACGGATATGGAAGCGGCCATTTTTGGAGCTATGACATCACGGTTCTAAATGACCATATATGGAATATTTATAAATATGAAAATTTACTGATTTTTAGGGGGAAAATGACATCAACTAGGTATGAAAATTATGTAATACTTAATGGCAACAATGATTTATATCACCATAAAAAAAATCATTCATTTGCAGTGATTTTCTTCATTTTAAATGATATGTATCAATATTCCATATATGGTAATATGGAACTATGACATCATAGTTCTAAAAATGGCGGCTCCCATATTCGTTTTAGAACAACCTTTAAATGGTCATATCTTTTTTGTCTATCATCCGATTTTGATAATTCTTTCACCTTTTTCTAAGTTTTCAGAACTCTCCATAATAGAGTTTGTTTGGCTGTGTCGCTACATTCCCTTTAATAAAGTTGTTACAGACATTAGTGTAATGTTGTTGAAACAAAATACGAAAATAGCCAGTGTAAGTCGAACTTATATATTGTTAATAGTGTATCACACTA